>CM027094.1:13020021-13102940 GCA_015343265.1 Pao palembangensis | reverse complement strand
GGGACGGTTCCTGTGAAAGACGACAGGGCTCTGTTTTCAACCTCCTCCATGTAGAGATTGGCAACTATGGGAGACACTGGTGAACCCATGGCACAACCATGTTTCTGCCTGTAGAAGCCCTCTCTGTATTGAAAGTAGGTGGTGTTCAAACAGAGGTCCAGCATGGTGCAGATTTGGGTTGGTGTTAAGGCTGTTCTCTCTGGAAGGCTGTCGTCCAAAAGAAGGCGCTTGTGGATGGTTGCTGTTGCCTCAGTGGTAGGGATACACATGAAGAGGGACATGACATCGTAAGATACCATGGTCTCCTCAGATTGTAGTTTGAGCCGACTGACCTTTTTAGCAAAATCCTGGGAGTTACTGATGTGGTGTGGGGTGTTGCCAACCATGGGAGCCAAGATGGAGGCCAAGTATTTTGAAATGTTGTATGTGACAGAATTGATGCTACTAACTATTGGTCTGAGAGGGGTCCCTTGTTTATGGATCTTGGGTAATCCATAGATGCAAGGGATGGCTTCTCCTGGATATAAACGGTAGTATTGTGGTCCCTCAATGCCTTTTTCCTTTTCCAGTTTCTGGAGAAGATCTATTACTTTCTTCTTGTATGAGCTGGTGGGGTCCCGTTTGAGTTTCTCGTATGTGTTAGTGTCGCTCAGGAGGTTGAGTATTTTGGTGTCGTAATCTGTGGTGTTGAGAACAACTGTGCATCTACCTTTGTCAGCTGGTAAAATGGTGATTTCCTTGTCTTTTGCTAATGAGGCAAGGGCTCTTTTCTCTTCCATGGTGATGTTGGAGGCTGGAGCTTTGGCACTGGATAAAGCAGCAGATACCTTCAGTCTAATCTGTTCTGCTTCAGCTTCAGGGAGTTTGTTGTTTCTAATGGCTGTTTCTGTAGCTGTGATGAGATCAACAACCGGTACCTCTTCTGGGGTTACTGCAAAATTCAGTCCTTTGGCTAGCACGTCCTCTTCAGGTTGTGTTAACTTCCTGTTCGAAAGATTTTTCACCCATTTCTCCCGCTGTGAATCTGACGAGGGTGTGGTGTGTTTTCCTGTCCAGGAGTGGGGCTTGGTTCCGTTAAAGGTGTGCTTGACCGGCAGGGTGTTAAATTTGCGTGTCTGACGTTCTTTTACTCTGGTATGTTGTATGGATTGTGTCCTGGAAACCAGTTTAGATACTTCTTCCAGGGGGAAGCAATGAGGACAATACTTCCCTTCTTTGGTCTAACCTTGCTTCCAGGGTGTCTATAGTGAAGTGGATCTGCCTGATCCTCTCATTAAGTAGGTGTTTTTCCGTTGTTTTAAGGATGACTTCTGCTCTGTGTCCCCTTACTGTTGACCTCATGCGTAGACAGGTGGGAGTAATTTTCTGCTGTCGGCATCTCAGGTTGAAGCGGAGGTGGTTTCTGAAGTCCGCTAATTTTTTGGCTGTCTTCTCATGCTCTAAGGCACTTTCTGTCACCCACGTACAATGCAGTTCTCCACTCTTTTCGTCAGCATTCCAAACATTCACACTGTTTGACCAGACCTGGAGACTCATTAACATGTGACCCAACAGACAAAGGGGAAGCACCCCAACCGAAACTAAATGAACGACCCTGCCAACCACCCTGCCAAGGACTCTCAGGTGACCACCCGGGCCATTAACATGCCAATGGTCCACAGGGCTATATTTTCAAGCTCTGCCCCAGCAAACTTAGAATTAAAGAAGCTCTCTGGAGAGAGGGCGAAACGTTTTCAAGGAAACCTTTCAGTCCAGTTGACACAGAGAGATCTACTTTGGAAAAGGCATGGATGAGCTTCTCAGCAGTATCTAAGGAAAAGACAGGCCTGATTTTTGCAATGTTACGAAGGTGGAAGTAGCAGCCCTCGAGATTTGTTTTATGTGCGTGTTAAAAGACAAGACCTGATCAAAGGTTCCGGCTAATCTCCACCAGTTTTGCTGTAGTGTTTGATGGTTCAAAGTGTTTGCAATGTTCCAACTGACTGACCTTTAGTTCTGAAAGTAATGACAGAATGGCATTTGTCTTTACTTGTCTGACTGAATCCTGCCATTATCTGGATTCTAACCGTTGTCAAACTGGGCTGTTAACTTTATCCCAACACAACTGATGGTCCCAGCTCGTTAAGAAGGCCAGAATCTCCACAAATTAATTGTGACCCGATTTCCTGGTGCTATTTTATATCTATACGTGTACAGGACACTCATCTCATGGTTGAGAACTTATTCACAGCGTAGGTTTTGAATAATTTCTTTTGATTTTTTTTCCAACAGAATTGGGAGAGATCAGGAATGTGACCACCACGAAACCCTCTCTGGAGCTGGACGGGCTGGAGAAATACACCAACTACAGCATCCAAATCCTGGCTTTCACCAGAGCCGGAGACGGCGTTCGCAGTGACCAGATCTACACCCGCACCAAGGAAGACAGTAGGAACGCATCACCTCTCTAGATACGAGGCAGCCGCTGCGTTTCACCTGAAAGCAAATGTGCACATTTACGAGACTAGACCAGCAGGTGGCAGGCTCTTAAAGCGGTTCATACCTGCGCTAATGGACGAGTCTCTTCAGCACATACGTATATGCAGCTTTAGAAAGGTTCGTATTGGACAGATGTCCACTGGACGCTCTTGTTCTTGCAGTTCCTGGACCTCCTGCGGGCGTGAAAGCGGCGGCTGCGTCAGACTCTGTGGTGTTTGTGTCCTGGCTTCCTCCAACCAAAGTGAACGGCATCATCAGAAAATATACCGTTTTCTGCTCCAACCCCCATCCCACAGTAAGACAATCAAAACACGTCCTCAGGCTTGTGGTGTGTGGACTTTTTCTCTTGTCTGCTGGTGGCTGACCACATTTTCTGTGTTCTGCGTTTTAATCTTGAAAGGTAGAAATTAATTCACTTTCATCATGCACCACTGATGAGCGTCTGTCGCTTGTTTGTACCCAGGTGAGCAGTGAGTTTGAAGCAGCCCCAGACGTGTTCTTCTACCGCATCCCCAACCTGAGTAGGAACCGTCAGTACAGCATCTGGGTGGTTGCTGTTACTGCTGCAGGCCACGGAAACAACAGTGACATCATCACCGTCAAGCCCATGGCTGAAGGTAGGTGGCTGGGGGAACTCTGGACACGCCCCTGTTGCTCAAAGATGAAGAAAAGCTAAACTATGTCGTGCTGGGGAACATTTGAAAAGTATATAATAATCACATTGTGAAAAGAGAAGGAAGGAATAAAGAGAATGTTACTGTGGTCGAGCTTTGAACGGGCAGGGGGCCCCCACTGGCCCTGGTCCCACGCCTGGTTTGGGGGGAGCCAGCCCCCACAGGCCGTGGGACCAGGGCCTGTTCAGGGGCTGCTCCTGAGATGCCATCCCCTGAACGGGTCCTGGGACCGGAGCCCATTCAGGGAGAGTTAGTCCCCACCAACCGTGGGACCAGGGCCTGTTCGGGGGGAGTTAGCCCACACCAGCCCTGGTCCCACACCCGGTTAGGGGGTTGCCCCTGAGGTGCCAGTCCCTACCGACTGTGGGACCAGGGCCTTCAATGTGTCTCACAGCTTTAATGTTTTGGTTCAGTTGACATGCTTCTTTTTCTTCTTCAAAAGGCTAAAGACTCACACCGACTCTGGTGTCTTCAATAAGCTTTTTAAACTGAATGACTTAGAAGCTTGTGTGTATTTTGCAGCTCCAGCTCGTATTTTAACCTTCAATAGGACTGTGACCACTCCGTGGATGAGGGACATTGTGCTGCCATGTAAAGCTGTGGGTGACCCATCCCCAACAATCAAATGGCTCAAAGAAATGTACGTACACCTTTTCTCCAGTCGTAGCTACGTGGGCTGTCTTCTAAAACACAAATCCTACCACTGTGTTTCAGCAATGCTACGCCAGCACCTGTTGTGATTGACCCTCGGCGCAGTGTCCATGGTAATGGCAGCCTTGTTATCCGCACAGTAAAAGCTGAGGATTCTGGGAACTACACATGTGCAGCCAGTAACAGTTTTGGGTTGGAGAAGATTATCCTCAACCTGCAGGTTCAAGGTAAACCGAGGAAGATGTACATTTTCATGCTAGCTGGCATTTTCTGGTTGTGGCCATTGTGTCATGTTTGGAGTGTTGTCCCTCAGTCCCACCTGACCAGCCCCGCCTCACAGTCACCAAGACCACCACCACCTCCATAACCCTGTCTTGGATCCCTGGAGACAACGGAGGCAGCTCCATAAGAGGTGAGTCCCATGCCCTCCTGTTTTCCTTCCTGACCATGGTTCTTTGTCTTCTTTTGGTCATTTCCTCCTCTACTCTTCTTTCACATCCTCCCATCCTCCTTTGAAGGCTACATTCTGCAGTACTCAGAGGACAACAGTGAGCAGTGGGGGAACTTCCCCATCAGTCCCAGCGAGCGCTCCTATCGGCTGGAGAACCTCAAGTGTGGCACCTGGTACAAATTCACGCTCACCGCCCAGAATGCTGTGGGGCCGGGGCGCATCAGTGAGATCATTGAAGCAAAGACACATGGGAAAGGTCGGACACACATTTATAAGATAAGATAAGATAGACTTTATTCATCCCACAGTGGGGAAATTCTTTTATGAACAAAGAAAGTCAAACCTGCGCTGACAGAAGTATTCAGAGCTTTGAGGCCTTAATGACAGCCTCCAGTCTTCCAAGCTCCACACCTGCATTTTCGGGTCCTTTCTGAAGCTCTGTCAGGTTGCACAGACAGCATCAAAACGTCCTCCAGGTTTGACAGAGATGTTTGATGGAATTCAAGTCTGGGCCACTCAGGGACATGCATGGAGCTTTCCCTGCATCATCATCCAGAATCTGCTTGGATGGCTCACTCAGCTGTAGGCCGCTGCACTTTGTCCCCTTTAGCTAAAAAAAAAGGTTTGAAAAATTGGTGTTTTTTTGAAAGCCAATTTGGAGCATATTTACAGTATTTGCTAATTAATCCAAACATCAGAAGTTACACCAACATGGTGAATACAAATGTTAATTAAAAAGGTTGAATCTAATCTTCATCTAAAATGTTAAATTTAAATGTTTTGGGTAAAACTAAATATATATTATATCAAAATAAAAGCTCGAGGAGTTCAGAGTGGGTTTAGAGTTTCAAATCTTCTTTTCCTTTCAAATTTTCCCTTCAGGGGTCTCCACAGCGAATCAGTTGCCTCCATCTAACCCTGTCTTCTGCATCCTCTTCTCTCACACCAACTATCTTCATGTCCTCTTTCACTACATCTACCACAACACCGCTGGTCTCACCACAGTTTTGTACACCTTTCCTTTAATTTTAGCTGAAACTCTTCTATCACACATCACACCTGACACTTTTCTCCACCTGTTCCAGCCTGCCTGCACACTGTTCTTCACCTCTTTTCCACACTCTCCATTGCTCTGGACTGTTGACCCTAAGTACTTAAAATTCTCCACCTTCTTTATCTCTTCTCCCTGTAACCTCACTCTTCCACTTGGGTCCCTCTCATCCACACACACATGTACTCCGTCTTGCTGTGGCTAACCTTCATTCCTCTCCTTTCCAGGGCAAACCTCCACCCCTCAAGCTTTTCCTCCACCTGTTCCCTGCTCTCACTACATATCACAATGTCATCTGCAAACATCATAGTCCATGGAGATTCCTGTCTAAGCTCGTCTGTCAGCCTGTCCATCACCATAGCGAACAAGAAGGGGCTCAGAGCTGATCCCTGATGCAGTTCCACCTCCACTCAGAATTCCTCTGTCACACCTACAGCGCACCTCACCACTGTCTTACAGTCCTCGTACATGTCCTGCACCGCTCTAACATACTTCTCTGACACTCCAGACTTCCTCATACAATACCACAGTTCCTCTCTGGGCACCCTGTCATAAGCTTTCTCCAGATCTACAAAGACACAGTGCAGCTCCCTCTGACCTTCCCTGTACTTCTCTATCAGCATCCTCAAAGCAAATACTGCATCTGTGGTTCTCTTTTTTGGCATGAAACCATACTGCAGCTCATAAATGCTCACATGTGCCCTTAGTCTAGCTTCAACTACTTTTTCCCATAACTTCATTGTATGGCTCATCAGCTTTATTCCTCTGTAATTGCCACAACTCTGCACATCTCCCTTGTTCTTAAAAATGGGCACCAGCACACTTCTCCTCCATTCCTCAGGCATCTTCTCACTATCTAAGATCCTGTTAAACAACCCAGTCGGAAAGTCTACTGCCACCCCTCCTAGATACTTCCATACCTCCACAGGTATTAACATCAGGACCAAGTGCCTTTCCACTCTTCAGGGTTTATAGTTTCAAACAACAAGTCTTATCCGGAGAAAGTGATTCTTGGGCAAACATTATGGTGGTAATAACTAACTAATAATAACAAACCCGTTTAGAGAAACTTTATTTGACTGATTTTGTGTCCATGTCTGCTTCTATGAAGGCCAGCCTTAGTGGCGCGATTGTTTTTGGGTGGATGAATCCGAGAATCACATTCAAAAATATTCATGAGTAGCTGCTGTCCAATGGCCTGTCAGCGTGGCTGAAGGTGCTACACAATTGGTTGGTGCTGCTGCCAAACATGGGACTCATCAAAGGAGGAAAAAGCAGTTAGATGCTGGCCTTCATGAAGCGGACATGACGCTTCAAACCTAAAGTACACATCAACACAGTTTGTCCAAATGTGTTCTAGGTAGTGGTTTTTATCACAGTAGCACAGGGGTCACCAACCTTTTTGAAACAAGAGTTACTTCATGGGTACCGAGTCATGTGAAGGGCTACTAGTTTGACACACTCCTCTAAAATAAAAAATTGTGTGTGTATATATATATAAAATCAATAGTTAATTATTAATAAGTCATAGTGGGAAACAGATAATATCAATATTCAAAACTTTTTTTTATTAATCTCAGCAGTGGTTCACATGATCACTTCTCCATTTCATAGAAAAAATATGTCCAGTTTTCACCAGTCACTGACATGTGTCGCCACAGTCGTCCAGCAAATGAAACACACACAGCCTCCTTTCACAGTAGGAAAAAAAGAACTCTTCCTCCCATTCACTTTGAAATGATAAGTTTTCTTTCTTTTTTCTGCCACGTTTTTGGGATAATAAACTGCACTCCGCTCACCATCTTCACTGCCCGCTAGCTTACTCCACAAGCACAAAGGTTTCGTCACGCGCACAATACTGATTTTTGAACTAGGTCAGATTTCACCTAAACTTCACACATAATAAACATATTTTTAATTATCTTATTTTTAAGACATTGTCATTTTCAAATCTATATAAATGCAAGTTTGATAAAAAAAATAGCAGAAAAAAATTACATTTTAGACGCAGCTCACTTGCAAGGTATGCTATTTTTAGAACAGGCCTGCGGGCAACTCCTGTGGTCCTTGTGGGCGACTTGGTGCCCGCGGGCACCGTGTTGGTGACCCCTGCAGTAGCACATGTCCAAAAGGCCATTTCATATGGACAAGTTGTTTTTTTATTTGATATTAAACACACTAAACGCTAAACACACTCTGAAGTCCTCAGGCTTTTATTTTGATACTTCCAGTTAAAGGCAGTGTGAATTTGCACATTAATTCAATACTTCCTTTCACCCGAATCCACCATCAGAAGTGGCTTCACCACCCACATCGGCTCACCCGCTTGAAGGGTGTTGCCATGGAGGATGCGAGAGATCGCCATGGTGTGGACCAGCAGCTTGGTGGCGTGCTGGGTTAGGACTGGCTGCATAAGGCAAGGCAACATGGACCTGGAGACTGAAGCTACATGAAACAGAACGCCTCAGTCACGCAGTCCCATCTTGATTCAGACCAGAGAATCTTGTTCCTGGAAGCTTCTCATGCATCTCCTCCAGAGAGATCTGGCTGTTCAGGCCCCATGGTTGGAGGTGTTACACACAGGATCTTCAATTCAATTCAAAGTGCCAATTCATAACAAAGTTATCTCAAGACACTTTACACGTTCAGAAAAAGAGAAACAGCTCCCAGGGCAAAGCTCCACCCAAAGATCTGGAAAGATCTCCCACAGCCAACTCTGGGGTTTGAGCCAGGCTGATTGCTGCTGTTGGTCAGACGCTCAGCTCTGGGAGGAGTCCTGCTGGAACAGCTGTCAGTGCTCACTCTTCTCCAGCCTCGGTCCCATCTGTGCACCAACACAATCCTAATACTTGAATTTGAGCTCTGGAAATAATTCTAAACGTATGAATACTTCTGTCAATGTCAGTTTTTTTTAACTAAGCTCTTTCACTCTTTATTTTCAGAGCATCACAACACCTTCTAACTCTGTCTCCTTCTGCAGAACCTCAGTACTCCAAAGAGCAGGAGCTCTTCACCAGCATCAATGTCACCCGGGTCAAGCTCAACCTGAGCGGCTGGAATAACGGCGGCTGTCCCATTACGTCTTTTACGTTAGAGTATCGGCCCGTAGACTCTCTGACGTGGACGACAGCCCAGCGCACTTCCCTCACCAAGAGCTACATCCTATATGACCTGCAGGAGTCCACCTGGTACGAGTTGCAGATGAAGGTCCACAACAGTGCTGGCTATGCTGAGAAGAGAGTCAAGTTTGCAACGCTCAGCTACGATGGAAGTGAGTCACACAACTATCAAACAGAAGCACTTAGTTCTCTTTGACGGAAGCAGAAATGTCTGGAAGAGCCTTTGAGCTGATAGCAATGATGCTATATCTCCTGTAATAGAAGGCTAATTACTGCCTACTGAAACAAAGAATATGACTAGCCTCTTCATGAAGCTCAAAGAATGACACTATCCACACCAGGGAACGCAATCATAGGCTAAAGAATTCATCAAATTAGCAAACATTGGAAGGATGGACCAAGAAAGAGCTACATGTTGAATCAAGCATTCATTTTTGGAGTATTGCAGTCGGGAAGAAGAACATGTTGAAAACATTTCACTGTTCAAAACTGGTCTACTCTTGATTTTGTACTTAGACTTCTTCCATCAGATCTTTTATCACAAATAAACCTAATTACACATGTGAAATCTTCAAGATCAGAGTAAGAAAACAAGAGTTAATGATGTAAATGGTGCGTGCATTGTTAGCCCAGGCGTCCCTCTTTGAATCAGAGATAGGCCCTGGGTTCGTTGCAGGCCTGTGTGAAGCTCGGGAACGGTGTAGCCTAAAGGCTGAGTTCAAGTGAGCTGAAGCTGTGTATTAGCTCAGGTTGTAGTCAGTCAGCAGGACTTACAACCTCATCAGGGAAAGCACTCACAGGAAAGAATCCCTGTCGCTCACCTCATTGTAGCGGTCCTGATAGCAGCTCTTCTCATCACAACCCTGTATTTGTTAGCACTGTCTGTGTGACAAAATGAATGGGACACCTCCAAATCAGGCACCAGAGAAACTCATAGCTATATGGCTATGCATTAATCAGCTTGCTCGTGCATGCTAATTCACAGAGATCTAGCTGAATGATGTAGACTGGAGGTGCACTCAATAAACAGAGCTCCCCCTGCTGGCACTCTCCATACTTTTCTCGTTCTCTCGTCCTAAACAGCACACGAAGCATTTTTGTTAACCTTGACTTTAGAAGATGTCAAAGATATTGTTGCTTTTTCACAGGCACCATTGCACCTTTAGTGAAGGCCCCGAACGTCAGCGACCACAAGTCCGGAGGTGGTGAAGGTTTGAAGATGATGGTGACCATTTCCTGTGTGCTTGTGGGGATTGTTGTTATCTTCACTGGGCTGCTGATGCTGAGGAGGAGGCGCCGGGAGCAGAGGCTCAAAAGGCTGAGAGGTGAGAGGAGAGGAACAGAGGTGTGGCTTGGCTCTCACCAATCTCTACGCCTCAGCCAGTCAAACACATGCTTTCCGTCTTTGTCTTACAGATGCCAAAAGTTTGGCTGAGATGCTGATGAGGTAAAGATGTTCAAACCTCAGTGGCAGTGGTTGGAAAGAAAAGAAAAGAAAGAAAACTTTGACTGAATGAAACTCCTCTTGTGTTTGCCAGTAAAAACACCCGTCCAGCAGAGCCAATCAACAAGCAACAGCAAACACTGCGTATGCACATCGACATCCCCAGAGCCCAGCTGTTGATCGAGGAGAGAGACACCATGGAGACCGTTGGTAGGCTCATCTACCGTCAGCCTGGTCCACGCCAACCAGCAGGGCTTCCGGGCTCAGCCTCTTCTGCTTTTGTCTCACAGATGATAGATCCACTGTCTTACTGACTGACAATGACTTTGGAGACACCCAGAAGCAGAAGTCCTCCACAGTGACCCACACAGTCCACTACCAGTCCCTGTCACAGGCCACCGGTCCTCTGGTAGATGTCTCTGACGCCAGGCCAGGAACCAGTAAGTCCAGTATGGACGCCTTTTCTTTTTTTCCTCTTGAGCTACAGAAAATGTTGTGTTTTCTTAATTCAATTCAATTCAATTTTATTTATATAGCACCTTTTACAATAAAATTGTCTCTAGGTGCTTTACAGAGGTAGAAACCCAGAGCCTGAACCCCCAGGTAAGCACAGTGACAAGGAAAAACTCCCTTTTAACAGGAAGAAACCTGTTGAGGAAGTGGGGAACTCCTCAGTAGATCATGTTTGTGTCCCCAGCAGCGTAGGCCTATAGCAGCATAGCTGTGCTAAAAATTGAAGAATAAAACTTTGATGGCCCTATTTTACCTGTAACTGTGAGAACTGACTGTAACTACATCTGTCAACCCTACACACCTTGTTTGAGGCTAGCTGTACGCTTTACTGAACAGAAAGGTGATCTTAAAGGCAGACGTAGTGTCTGCCTCTTGGACTCAGGTTGGTAATTGGTTCCACAGTAAAGCTGCCCGATAGCTGAGAGCTCGTCCTCCCAGTCTACTTTGATGAATTCTAGGAACTACAAGTAAACCTGCACTCTGTGATTTGAGTGTTCTTTTAGGAATATACGGAACTATGAGATCCTGCAAGTATGATGGAGATAGTCCACTGAGAGCTTTATATGTTAGACGGAGAATGTTAAAATCTATTCTAGATTTCACCGGAAGCCAGTGAAGAGAATCTAAAACTGGAGAGATATGCTCCCTTGTTCTGGTTCCTGTCAGAACTCTGGATCAGCTGCAGGTTTTTAATGGAATAATTTGGACATCCTGACAATAATGAGTTACAGTAGTTCAGTCTAGAAGTAACAAAAGCATGGACCAGTTTTTCAGCATCACTCTGTGACAGGATGCTCCTGATCTTGGCAATATTACGGAGGTGAAAGAAGGCGGTCCTAGAAACCTGTTTAATATGAGGGAGAAATGACATGTCCTGGTCCAAGATAACTCCCAGGTTCCTTACAGCCGTACTGGAGGACAAAGTAATGCCATCCAAAGAGAGAATGCTATCTGATAATCTAGTCCTCTGATGTTTAGCTCCAAGAACAATGACTTCAGTTTTGTCTGAGTTTAAAAGTAGGAAATTGGAGTTCATCCAGCCTTTCATGTCTTTGGGACATGCCTGGAGTCTGGCTAACAACTCTGTTTCATCAGGTTTCATGGATAAATACAGCTGCGTATCGTCGGCATAGCAATGAAAATTTATGCCGTGTCTCTGAATATTTCCTAGAGGGAGCATGTAAAGAGTGAACAGGATTGGCCCAAGCACTGAACCCTGTGGAACACCATGATGAACCGTTGTACACTCAGAGGAAGCATCATTAACATGAACAAAATGAAATCGATCTGATAGATAAGATTTAAACCAGTCTAGAGCTGTCCCTGTGATCCTAATCTCTATGTTGTAGCCTTTGTAATAAAATGCTGTGATCTACAGTATCAAAGGCAGCACTGAGGTCCAGTAAAACCAGGATGGAGATAAGTCCACGGTCTGATGCCATGAGGAGGTCGTTAGTGACTTTAACCAGTGCTGTTTCTGTGCTATGATGAGCTCTGAAACCAGACTGAAACACTTTAAATAGACTATTCCTGTTTAGGTGATCGGTTAGCTGACTGACAACCAGCCTCTCAAGTATCTTAGAGATGAATGGGAGGTTGGATATCGGTCTATAATTTGCTAAGACGCCTGGGTCAAGTGAAGGTTTTTTAAGTAAAAGTCTGATAACAGCAGTTTTAAACGCCTGACGTATATAACCTGTTGTCAAAGATAAATTGATCTGATCTAATACTGAGGCCCCGATCAGAGGAAAGACATCCTTGAAAAGTTTAGTTGGGATGGGGTCCAGGAGACATGTGGTTGGTTTAGATCCATTAATGCTGGAGGTCAGCTCAGGGAGGTCTATGGGCAGGGTTGCTAACAAGGGCAGCTCATCAGTTGTCATGGAGCGACCTTGATCAATCTTTTCTCTGTTAGTGATTTTATTGGTGAAGAAACTCATAAAGTCTTCATTGCTAAGAGCTGCAGGAATTGAAGGCTCAACAGACCTGTTACTTTTTGTCAACCTGGCTATGGTGTTAAACAGAAAATGCGGGTTGTTCTTGTTTACATCTATTAATGAAGTGTAGTAAGCTGTTCTGGCTTTATGGAGGGCCTTCTTATATGTTTTTCTTCATCTTTTTTGTTGTGAAGCTCTGTTTCCCTGTGCACTTGCTTGCTCAGCTGTAGATCCACTCTGGGTTAGTTTCAGTGCTTTGGTTAGGCAAGTCTAGCTTCCAATCCCGGTGTCCAAACACCATGTCCATCAGTGGCAAACAGCAGGCCCTCCCAGTCTGCAGTGTTCCTGGGAGCCTGGGGCCAGGGCTATCGCTCGTAGTTAGTGGAGTGAAAGTGGAAGACAAACCCTTTTCTCGGTTGTGATAGGCCTACTAGCTTCTTCAAAAGTCTATCTTGAAAATGGCTTCGGTGTTTCTTCCTCTCTCGCTCTCTCTCTCTCGCTTTTATTCTCTCTGACCTGACTCCCTCTTCTTTTCCTCCTTTACCTAGCCGACTTTCAGCAGGATGGTTCCTCCTTGTAGCCTGGTCAAGGTTTCTTCCTGTTAAAAGGGAGTTTTTCCTGCCACTGTGCAAACCTGGAGGTTCCAGCTCTGGGTTTCTGCCTCTGTAAAGCACCTAGAGAGTCCTGGATTATCACATTAGATTATAGGATTATTACACTTCCTATTGTAATGTAATATTATTATATAAATAAAATTGAACTGAAAATTAACTACATCAGTTTCTTTTCCCCCTCCATCCAACCCTCCATGGGTTGACAAACAGCTATTCAATCCAATGTGAATTCTGCTGCCTTGGTGGCGCCAACTGAAAATCTGAAGCAACAGCTTCATTGACGCTTAGTTTTTGCTCCAGAGCCTGCAGAACTGATTGTGAAGGTCTCCTGGCAGATGTCTTTGACCCTGGCAACAAACCATGGATGAAACAACTTTCAGAAAGTAAATTATTGACCAATTATTGTTTTCTGGATTTTGACTTTTTTAGGCCAGCAGAGACGGCCTTGCAAACCCTGACGGCCCACCAAAAAAAAAAAGAGAAACAAAGATTTGGCAGTGATTGACAAGTTATTGTTTCAAATCTAAACTTTATGTATTGACTTGCTTAGTTTCTATTTGTGATATTGCAGGAAACCCTTCCGGGAACTGGTTATCGGTGTTAAATTTAGGTCCATCTGAGCTTAACGTCCTTCCTTTACTGTTGCTGTAAACTTCAGGGAGGATGTGAGGGGACCAACCCGTGTCTCAAGTCTGTAACAGGAACCAGATCTTTGCCTTCTGGAATGAGATTGCTGGTTCATCAGCCATCTGCTGTCTCTGTCCTAACTGAGTCCAACCCTGGACTTCATCTTCAACCTTCTGATTGTCAGACCCAACCGCTCGGCGCACGGCCAAAGCCGGACCGTCCACACGCAGCCGCTACGCCAGCCAGTGGACGCTGAATCGGCCCCACCCCCCTGTTTCCTCCCACACACTGAGCACCGACTGGAGGCTGCCGACACCCAGAGTTGGTGGTTGCGTTGACAAGGAGAGCGACAGCTACAGTGTCAGCCCGTCTCAGGATACAGGTATGCCTGCGGTTGTGCTTGTGCCAGAACCACCCATTTCCACTAACTCTCAGCGTTGGTGTGACACTGGTCCAGATCGAGCACGAAGCAGCATGGTGTCAACAGAGAGCGCCTCCTCCACCTATGAGGAGCTGGCCCGAGCATACGAGCACGCCAAGATGGAGGAGCAGCTGCGCCACGCCAAGTTCACCATCACCGAGTGCTTCATTTCAGACACGTCTTCAGAGCAGATGACAGCGGGCACCAACGACTACACTGACAGCCTGGCCTCCAGCACGCCATCCGAGTCCGGAATCTGCCGCTTCACCGCTTCGCCACCAAAGCCTCAGGACGTCACCAGGGTGATGAACATGGCCGTGCCCAAGGCCCACAGACCAGGTGAGGACAGGCAGGCAGGTCTCTTACAGTACCAACGGCTGGTGGAAGCGGCTCAGGTGCAGGGTTAACCTCAGATTTGCTGATTGTGCGACTCTCTTCTCAGTGGTTGGCTGGTTGCTGCACTGACTGAGCAATGTTTTTAATTCCTCTGAAAACGATGATGCTTATTTTTTCACATATGACACATGGTTGTGACTTTAGACACACTTTCATAGAAGAAGTGATATTATAAGGTGATAGTTTGTTATATTGTGAAAACGTGATAATTTATATTGTAAAAATGTGATATTATATTGTAAAAATGCGAAAAACTTTAGGTAATGTGATGAGGAAGTGATGAGGAAGTGATGAAACGGTGTGCAGGAGAGCAGATAAGTGAAAGGAAATGGCTCATTTAAGTGACTTAATTGAGTTATAATGGCGAAATTCTATGGTTACTGAACAGGGTTGACACTGTAAAAAAGATGCGCACGCTACGACAGATCCAAATACACATGAGACTGTACGGAAGGAAGAATCAGTTTGACCCTTTGGAAGTAGCATCATTTCTCATTGAACAGTTGGAAGGACATGGCAGTCACCATGGATACAAGCTACACCATCCACCTGTCACGTTTTTACAATAAACTTATCACTTCTTTACAATATAATTATCACGTTTTTACAATATAAATTATCACGTTTTTACAATATAACAAACTATCACATTGTAACGTGAAAATATATTGTTCTAACAATAAACGTAACACGTAATAAAGTGTTACTGATTGTTATTTAGAGTGGCAGCAATGCAGTACAGGGGCCGCTGTCAACGGTTTCCACTGTCAACTTATGTCCAGCAGAGGGCGCTAATTTCACAACTGATCACCTGAAAAAGTCCACCGAGGAGGGTTATTTAAAGCTGATGACAAGGCAAAAACAACTATTGACATGCTTGTGACAGAACTAGCCATTAACTGCAAAAAATTAAATTCCAGCAGAAAAAAATGCTCAGGTTCCAGTTTATTCTGAGAGCCTTGTGCAGAGATAGTTTTGAGAAAATAGGGTGAAAGCTACAAATGTTGATGCAAAGTAGTATTTTACAGCCAACGTTTCAAGATAGGGTTAGTTCAAGTTATTTGATCAATTATAATAGTAATAATAAAAACACAAGCAATTGTATAATGATCACACAGTATTAAGTTGTATCTCCATAGCAGCGCTTTGTTCATATTTGTGATATTCTCACAGTATTTTAAATATAGTGAGTCTTTGCATTTTCTCCAAAAACCAAAAGAAGAGGGTTGTCAGCTTGATTGGTTAGAAAAAAGGTTCATACCTCCCCTTCACCTAGCATGCTAACATGTCCTCTCAAGAAGGTGGGGCCAAACATCATTTGGATCATCCATCTCTAGTTGGACAACATTTTGTTAACTAGTGGGTTCAAATTTAGCATCTTCAACAAGTGACTCTCTTTAAGAAGACAATGTGTGCTTATAGGTTTTTCAAGTGACTTGACTTCTGTGTGTGTGTGTGTGTGTGATTGATCTTGCAGGAGGTGAGCTGGTTCACCTTCCTCCGTACCTGCGCATGGACTTCCTGTTGAATCGCGGCATGTCCTGCTCAGCGTCCTCCAGAGGGACAGCCGGTGGCGAGCGGGCGGCCATGGGTCAGGCCTGTCTGGAGCCTCAGAAGAGCCGCTCGTTGAAGCGGCCCTCCCGCATCGCACCGCCTACGCCCACGGAAGCCCCCCAGGCCAGCAGGGAACCTGTGTCTCAGTGGCCAACTGGCTCTGCAGCCACGCTCCCACACAGGGAGCCCTCAGATTTGTCCCAAGCCACCAAGCTCAGCACCTCCCAGGAGTCCCTGCTGGACTCGCGAGGACATCTCAAACAAAACAGCAATCCTTACGCAAAGTCCTACACCTTGGTATAACAGCAGGGGGCGCTGGACATGTTGAGCTCTGGTAGGGTGGACTGACTCCCATCACGCAGCTGTGTATATACCCCCCAGTCCCACCATCCCCCCTCCAGGACTGGGCTCACTTTTACTAATCTTTCTTTTAGACCTTTCTCTATCTTATTTGTATTCTTTGGTTTGTTTTAGAAAAGAAAATCACTCATCAGAAATAACTACAGTGGGAGCTTTGCCGAGCTAACAAGGGAGCATTATTTATTCCTGATTATGGGTTATTCTTCATGAATTGTTCTTAAGTTAATCAGTAATAAATGTTAGTTTCTAGATATTACCATTAAACTATGGATTACCAGATAGTCAGTACAATGTTTGATGAGAATGGGCGTATCTGTTTGCTCTTAAAAGAGGATAATTTGTTGCTTTTTATGATTTCTTTTCTCCCCCTGGACGCTAAAACGACACTTATTCCAACATGTCAGCTGTCTCTCACAATGTGGCTGTTCTGAAAGACAGAAGGTATATATCTATATCTATCTATTTAAATCTATATTATATAGATATATAGATATACACATATGTGTGGTTGGTAGGACAAATGCACTGTCCCCAAAGGTTTAATTTTTATATATATATAGAAGAAGAAATGATTTGGTTAAGAGTTGAAAGTGTCCTGGTGTTTACACATATCTGTTTGACTAGGAAATGAAGCCTAGTTTGGTCGTTCTGTGTCCATTTCTCTGACGGTGCAATATGGGACAGTCTGAGACAGGTTCTGTTGAACCACTGGCGGACCTCCACTGCTAGCTCCTCTGCTAGCAGGGCTGGATGCTTCAGCTCCGCGTCTGCTGCATCCAGAGATGTTAGCCAGAGCAGAAACAGTGGTTCCTTCATAACCGCCTCATGTGCGTCCTCACAGGTCCGTGTACGCAGCGTGCACGCTGCCCTCAGCAGACATGTCGCTGCAGTGCAGCGACGCTTCTCTACAGGGAAAAACTGAGACAATCCAGGAGAACCAAACAGCAGCTCCTGACCAGAGGGGAAGGCAGCACCACTGGCTCCTTCTTTGCTTTCTTTTCCCTGTTTCTATTGTTTTTACCTGGAAGGAAAGAAACTTGATCCAAATACTGTGAGGTTGTTCTGTTCGTTTCTCATTAGTTTCTAGGATCCAAATCTGCTTTTTGATGATACATTTTACCGAAATCAACAAAATATGATGCTTTTATTTTTAACTTGTGTTCACAGTGGTGACACCAAAATAAAGAGAAAGCTGAAAAATCAGAGTTGGTTAATAAAATGGATGTTAAAGAACGTGGTGGATGGTTGGACATGCTCCTCACCTCTGGATGATGGATGGGTGGATGGATGGATGGATAGGTGGGTGGATAGGTGGATGGTTGTATATGCCCCTCACCTCTTTATCACCATCTTCATCATCACGACAGCTGACACAAGCACAGACAGACCAGTGGAGGGATGGATGGATGGATGGATGGTGATGGATGATGATGGATGGATGGTTTTTCGGTTTCACAACGCCGGCCCAGAGTGACTCTGAGTTGGTTAGTGGGGTAACAGACTCCATGTGTCCCTGGGTTTCTCCTCCTCTTCAGTCCTGCAGACTGTCTGCAGAAAATTATCCAAGCCTTTGTTCTTCCCTCAGTTTTAGTAATTTTTATTCAATAAATTTATTGTGTTTTGATGTCCGTCTCATGTACTGTAGTGTGTAATCTGTGTAACCTTAGTCTTTCCGTGTGTGTGTATTTCCTGGGGTGTAATCCCTGGTTAGGTTTAGGGTTAGGTAGCATCAGGTTAGGGTTAGGGTTAGCGTGGGTTAGGGTTAGGTAGCATCAGGTTTCCATTTTTCAGGGTTGTGGGTGCTGTCTCTAACCCTAAGGAAGTGCAGCAGTTCGACGAGCTCGTGGAACAGCTGAGGGCCGGTAAGTGGCAGCTGACTGGGGAGAGGGATGCTTCCCAGGCCAGCTCCAGCAGAGCTGACCTCTGACCTGCCCTCACCGCTGCAGGTGCCGGTGCTACCATCCCTGAGCAGCTGTTTGTGATACCCGGAGACTGTAGATGTCTCATGGTTAGCAGCAGAAACAGTATAGCCCAGCTGAGTGGAAAGAGGAGCTGTATGTGTGCTCGGCTGCACTGTTAGAGTCCGGCAATGTCTGCCGAGATCAAGCGGTTGTCCAGTCAGGCAAATGTTGCCAGGTTGCCACGGATATGGGGTCCGTTCCCCATGGTTTCATGGGCACCTGGCTTCTCAGCTGAGCGAGAGTGTTGCTATTGATTTCACGCTGCTGGAACAGCTGGAGAGTGATCTTCATCACGGATGGGTTCAGCAAAGACACTGTGGTGGTCCCGACTCAGGATTGTCAGGCTGGCTCAGGTCATGATCTTCAAGTTTGCTGTTCCTGGTTGCATCCATCCCATCAAGATCAAAGCTTTGAGAGCTCTCTGATCCAACAACTCTTTCACCTTAGACAGGTAGACAAATCCCTAATGGCTTGGTACCATCCTGTTTGTGAGAGGTTGTTCACTGCTGCAGGTCGTTGGAAAGAACTGTACAATCAGCTTGTTGGAGACATCCCTCCGCCAGGGACCAGGCGTTCTTGCTGTAACAACTACTTGAGTTGCTTTCCCCCAATACAAATATAATTCAACATATTTTATTCTTAAAATAAAATAAGTGCAGCCTCCTGGACTTCAGTAACCTGTAAAAAATATTCAGTAATATTCACACATTCCCTGCAGATCCCAAAGCAACTTTTCAAGACCAATAACATCAATATGAAAACCCCAAAATAATGCAGGTCACGTGAACACACCGCCCTCTGGGATTTACTATTTAGCCCTAAAAATGGGAAACACCTCTGTTTGTTAGTCATAGATGGGACGCAGCCATGTGGCGTTCTAAAGCCTGTCGGTCACGCCTCCTGACGGAGAGAGTCGCGCTGTGTGGACACTCCCGTCTCAGACGAGTCTTGTAGTCAATGCTCCCGCCGATCCTGTCCAGTTGCGCGGTGTGAACACCCGGGCGCCCCGCTGACTCGAAAAAATCGTGCCGTGTGTACTTGGCTTAACCCAACCCTAACCCACGTACACATGTGGTGAGTGGCCATGTGTGTTTATCTGAATGTTCATGTACTGTTACGTCTGTTCCTGCAGTTTCACCACTAGACTGGCAAAAAGAAGGGAGTGACGACCTTTGCTATGGTGCTTCATGCAAATCAGGAGGCGGGGGTGCACTCATATTTTGAGTCGGTCATGAATCATATGTTAATTCGGTAACCAATCAAAAATAAGAAAAAAAGAAAAGAAGGTTAAAACTGACGAATCAGGTAAAATGAAAATAAAATTAACAGGTGGAGAACGTTTCACAGAATCTGGGTGTGGAGGCACAGTTACAAATTGCTCCATACTTTAGATCCTCATTTTACAGGCATCAGAATTCTTTTTCTATTGCTACATTAGCAGCCTTTATTAATTGGTGATCATGTTATAAAACTTGAATTACACCCTTTAACACCTAAATCACTTGAAACACGTTATAACAACCTTAGGCTGTTAAACTTCGCTGCATTACTGCTGCATATTCATTTAATCACGTTTTCAACCACAATCAGGCTATCTGAGCCTTCTTCTCCTGCAGGCTGTCTCCCTCTGCTGGCTGCGCCTCCATCCTGCACCCATCCGGCTCCAGCCCCTCCCTTCCTCATTAGCTCGTGCCCCCATAACCCTGATCTCGAAGACGAGGAAGGAAAGAAGCAATCAAGAAAGGAAGGAATGAATGAAGGAACGAAGGAAGCTGCTGTTTCACCAGATAATGTTGCATAAAAGACAATGGGCCTCATTTATCAACCGTACGTATGGTTGGCAAGGCAAGGCTCGGCGTTTATCAATCTGGACGTGAGCGTGCGATCCGCTCAGATCTCCCGTCAGGTCTGATATCGTGGACGCAAGTTAGAGCCAGGTGCAGCAAAATCTGAAAAAATGTAAAAATTAAACAAACAAATATAACAAATATAAAAATAATGATTAAACAAACCTCAACCTGGTCATTAGGCACAGGCAGCCACATATTCCGTTCAGATTAAATCGTAAACGAATATCATTGAATAAAATAAATATATCTGTTTTTTGCGTTTTGCTTCACCTGATAAAATATAATCCGTTTTTCCCTGAGAAATTCATGTTTGGTTTGTTTTTTGGTATAATTATTTCTGTTTTTCTGACTTTATTTCTTTTTGTTTGTTTTTTAAGCAGTCTTGACCTTTTTATCGAAGTAAATGTTTTCTGTTTTTTCGTGGTCGTTGACAGAATATCTAATAACTGGTAAAGCAGCGTCGTTTCAACAGTGCGTGCACACACGTGACTGTGTCAGGGAAGCCACACGTCTGCTCGTCCACTGCAGACGAGCTCACGCCGCTGTCATCGCTCTCCAGACAGCGTTTTACTGGCTCTTTTAACACCAGTTTTCGTGCTTTCAAAAGCGCGTACTTGTTTATCTTCCACCTCAGACTCGAGGGGATCAACTTCCAGCTCGAAAAAGTTTCGTTTCTGCTCTCAATGTTTGACTTCAGTTTGCGGAGCCTCTGAAACATGAATATTTAAGGGCGGAACATATTAATGACAATCGGCTTCAGCCGCCACATTTATCAAGACCAGTTGATTCGTACGCTGGGATTGGTCATATACGGAATTTTCATAAATCACACAAGAGCAAACTCAAGAGAGTGAGAAGGAAAGGGAGGAGTGCACACCCACACACAAACAGAGAATGAAGTGCTTTTCACTGTGTTTGAAAGGGTAATGATGTTTTATTGTATTTAAAGTGATGTGGTCAAACAGGAAGTTATTTGACAGTTTCAAAAGCAACTAAGAATATCGAACTTAAGATACAAAATTTTTCGGAAGCACACTGCAGCTGTGCACGGCTAGTCTGCGCCCACTCCACGCTGACTCTTTGGGCCATTACTGAGCATAGGCGTGTTAGCAGCCTGGGTCATAAAGACTGGCTGAACTTTGCTCCCTGTTTCAGACACAGCTCGCTCACTTTTTCAGGAAGTCAAGTCTTCGTTCAGCTACACATCGTAAGTTTAATATTATTGTCCTCACTATTTTTCCAACATGTTTCAGGAATATTTTCTTTAACTGATATGGATTTAAAAAAATATCGGAATTAACGCTATAAGATTTTCTATATTTTGTTCTGAGCCAGCATACGATGGTAGACTGTTTGAAATGATGCTCTAACTGCTAATTATTACCCTAACTCTGAACACTGTTCCACTGGATTAGCTAACCCTAACCCAACAGCTGTTCTCTGCATTTTCTCAGGGTTCCGACACCAACATGACTGTTTTCTGGAAAACACAGCCTCACAGCTTTTACGTCTGCTTATCTCTGTGCTTCACTTCAGGTCAGTTATATATATATACACTATAGTTTTATTTATATTCACACACACACACGGGTGTGTGTTATATATATATATATATATATATATATATATATATATATATTTAAAAATAGTGTGCAAAAAAAAAGTGCATTTAAAAGTGTGCAATTGGGAGTCTCGTATACTTGCTAAAGAAAATCCTCAGTATGGAATTTCATATAAAGATAAGCAGAGATTTGTTGTTCAGTGACAAAAAGGTCCATTTGCATGTGACTGAAATCCTGGATTGCAGTCATGAGATATGCTCTCAACACTCTCACGTTTGCTGCTTTGTGTGTCCAGTTCTGTCCCAGGGACTGACGCTGGAGCCAGCCAGTGCAGCCGTTCTGAGCGGTTCTGCGGTGCGGTTCAACGCCACCGTTCCAGGAGCGTGGGAGGTGATGACTTGGCACGTGAGCAGCTTGCTGGTCCTCACCGTCTACCCCGGCAGCAGCAGTAACGTGACGTCCTCCTCAGAGCAGTTTTCTGCTGGGTTCTGCTCGCAGGCAGACACCAGCTGCGTGGAGTTCACCATCCGGAACGTCAGCCGCGGCCAGGCAGGGCCGCTAGTCTGCAGTGTGCTGGGACCATACGGGTCAAAGACGGCAAACCTGAGTGTGCAGGGTCAGTAGCGTTTGTCAGAGGGATCCAGCACTACCACTGAGATCAGCCCTGAGCCACGGGGGCTGCTGCAGGATCTGTCTCAACGCTAGCAGCAGGCGGGGTCACTACTTTGTCCAGGGAATCCCACAGATGCTTGATTGACTGATCATTTGAAGGCCAAATCAACAACTCAGACTCATTTATCGGAGTCTGAGGTGTAAAATAGCAGTTGTGCTTTGATCTAAAACCTGCTGGATTTCAAAAGCGTCCCTCTCGAATGTGTGTGTTTTTTAGAGAGCGGCACAATCAGCCTTACGGGAGGGGGGACGACCGTGGAGAAGGGGCAGCTGGTGGAATTTCAGTGTCTCACAGGTGGTTGGTACCCGCAGCCTACCATTGGTTGGAGCCTCGACGGCCTGGCTGTCAACAGCAGCCTGTACAGTAGCAGCAGCACGCCAGTGGGTGACTCTTTCAACTCCACTAGCATCCTGACGTTCCAGGCGGCCAGCAGCACCACGCTGGCGTGCTGGGCCACCGTGGCAGCTCTCTCCACGCCCAAGTCAAGCTGGGTCTTCTTGGCAGTCGGTAAGAAAAGGACATCTTAGTTGGGTCAAAGCCTGGGGACAGCCAATGTGCATAGATGTCCAACACACGCTAGATACCCCATCAACTCCTGGGCAATTTGCATTTTAGGTCATTATTTGCATTTTATTTTGAAGCCTCAAAAGACCAGAAAAGACAAATGAGTATGAAATTCATCAAGAACACACATGCTGAACTAACCTGGAATAAGCCCCTGTGTGTTTGACCCTGGACCAGGTCCCGGGCCTCCGGACTGGACGGTGCTGGTGGCTCTGGTCGTGTCCATCGGTGGTTTCGCTCTGCTGGTTTTACTCATCTATGGAATCATCTTCTGCTACAAATGCAGGAAAGGAAAAGGTACCTTTTACTCCCAGCTGGTAAAACCTCTCCTTGGTCTTTGTTTTGCTAAATTCCTGACCCTGACACGCTGCTGGAACTCATCAACCATCTCTTTTCCTCAGAAAACAGCTACCAGGATGAGATGATGTAAGAAACATGAGAGCCAATTGCCTCAACATCTGTTTATAACAGTGTGTTTTCAGCGTGTGTTCAGCATAGCAGCTGTTTGTGTTTGTATGCAGGCGCAGAGTGAGGTCACAAGGTCAGATGAGTGATGTCATCGATTCAAAACAGGGAGTCGGCAAAGAGAACAAAGGATATGAGTCCGAGGATCAGACGAACACAGGTTAGCAGCAAACAGCAGTCTGTTAGCAACACTTGCATCCATAACCACACCCATGGGACATCACTGACCATCAGCCTCCTCTCTGACGTCAGGTGCTGCTTCCATGGACCACCAGGATGCCGGTACCACCCACGCAAGGAGATCTGCCAGATTAGAGGTAGGATGGCCAACCAAGAACCACACAACAACTGGTAGGAACCACCGGGTGTTGAAAAGATCCGTGCACTGCAACAGTAACTGTCAGGGTTCGTGGCAAGGATCCAAATGCGACACAACGGATGAATGAAACCACGTTGAATTTCCTTTAACAGGCAAGTACAGGATCAGGCAAGCTCGTGGTCAGGTACAGAAGGCAGGCTGATTTACCAGGAGACAACAACAGGATCAGGTCAGGTACAGGCAGGGTCGAACAAAGACAATCAGGTAAACTACTGCTGGAACGTTCTGAAGATGAATCACAAGTAACGACCTGGCCAAGAGTCTCTCAGTGGTTTAAGTAACCACGCAGATGAGAGGCAGGAGCGGCTGATCAGGAGGCGTTGCGCAGCTGAGGCGATGAGGTGGGGAAAAAACATCGGCAGCAGTGACAGTAACATCTGGAAGAGCTGGGACTTCCAGCTGTGGCTTCCAGCTGCGATATAGAGGCAGGAGTAACACAGCTTCATGACACAGTAGGTTGCACTCCAGATCAAAGCCTTTGATCTGGAAATCCACCAAAATGTAATCATCTGTTCTTTGGTCTGTCAGCGACATTTCTATGTAATTTCATTTCATTCAGCTATTTTGCTAAAAACAAACAAACAAACAAACACTGGCTCACATGACCTCCCCTGGTGGAGAGACATGGTACTTACCAGTTAAGGTATTTTATTAACAGCATTTCCATCCATCATTCATTCATCTGTCCATTCATCCATCCACCAATCATTCATTCATTAATTCATTCATTCATTCATCCATCCATCCAACCATCATCCATCTATCCACCATCCATCCAACCAACCATCCATCTATCCATCTATCCAACCACCTTTCATTCATCTCTCATTGGAATGAGCCAATCCCCCTCTCCCCCAAAGGCCTGTCTTTGGACTGAATGTGTTACCTCTGCTCAGATCCCCGAGGGGATTCAGACAGGGAACCTTTTGCTGTGAGATGTTAACCACTTCACCGCCATGAATATCAACAATTCAAACCACTTGTTTGGAGAAAAAAGTTAAATCGGACATCTTGAGTGGAGCCCCTGGTTCACGGCACTTCCCTTCCAGGGTGAACAAGGGCTGATGGCGTTTTTGTTTTGCAGAGAGTAGATTATGGTTGTTTTTATTTGCTGTAAATATGACTTTCCTGTGCTTTGTGTTTTGTGAAACTGTGTGTGTGTGTGTTTTAATGATCGTCGATACCAGTGCTTCAACATTGGATAACAGACTTTTAACCCTGTCAGTGGAACTTCCAAACTGCACGTGTAACAAGTCGAGATCCTCGTATCGTTTGTATTTACAGACTATTTTTGTAACCACTTTTGTTGCTTTTTCAAATTAAATGACAAAGTTAGTAGTGTTATTTTTAAGCTTCACTCATCTTACAGATGCTATTCACTGTTTTTCCATGTCAATGTTAACCTCCTTTCCAGTCAAGCCATATAATCAAATATTTTTTTTCTTTTCATTTTTAGATGCTCAGTGAAGGGAGGAGTGATCAGCCTGGAAATGAAAAGATACCCATTTATGACAATGTGGAGGATTCTGCCTTCATTAAACATCGACATGTCACTATTGTCTGAGCAGAAGCGGCAGTGTCTAAAGTTTGGACAGAAGTTTTGTGCACCGTGCTGGACCCAGTTGATGTAACGGTTCCAGGCGGATGCTTTTATTTTATGTGTTTTCTAGTTTTGTTTCCTGTTTTGTTGCTGTGTGCTTTTCTTTTCTCAGACTAATGGTGCACACCTGAATCTAATCTAATCACGGTTATTACAGCTGGTTCCTCACGCTCCTGTTGCCACTCAGTGCACCTAGTGATTTTTAGTTTGTTTTGCTAGTCATTTTTGGACAATAAAGACTTTTACTGCAACTGTTGGGATCTGGGTGAAAGTTTAGTAACCGCAAGTTTAGTAACCGCACGATCTTTTGGGTTCTATACTTTGCTCTCTGTCTATTTCGTTCCGCGCAGCTGCGCTCACTGCTAGCATGGCTAACCTCGCTTCTCCCACCGTTTCTCCTCCGGTGTTCTGCAAAGTGTGTGAAATGTTTAGTTACTCCTCTGCCTCCCTTACTGAGAGTCAAGCGTGTAGAAAGTGTAGCTTATTTATAGCTCTAGAGGCGAGGCTTAGCGAGCTTGAGGCGAGACTCCGCACACAAGATAGCAACGTAGCCCCTGTAGCTAGCCAGCACCAGTTAGCCTGTGCGGACCAGCCCAGTTCAGCTACTGTTAGCTGTTCCCCCGCAGCCTCCGAGCAGCCGGGTAGTCAGGGTGGTTGGGTGGCGGTTCGAAGGAAGCGTAGTCTGAAACAAAGGCCCGTGGTTCACCACCAACCGCTTCATGTCGCAAACCGCTTTTCCCCACTCAGTGGGGAAAAGCGGCCTTAACCCACTGAGAAACCGACCCTGGTTATTGGCGACTCTATTCTTCGCTACGTGAAGCCGACACCAGAGACCATAGTTAAATGTATCCCGGGGGCCAGAGCGGGCGACATAGAGGGAAACTTAAAGCAGCTGGTGAAAGATAAGCGCAAATACAGCAAAATTATCATTCACGTCGGCGTTAACGACGCCCGGCTGCGCCAGTCGGAGATTACTAAAGTTAATATGGAGTCGGTGTGTAACTTCGCCAAAACGATGTCGGACTCCGTAGCGTTCTCTGGTCCCTTCCCGAATCTGGCCAGTGATGACATGTTTAGCCGCATGTCATCGCTCCGTCGCTGGTTGTCGCGGTGGTGTCCAGAAAATAACGTGGCCTTTATAGATAATTGGGAGACATTTTGGGGAAAACCTGGCCTTATTAGCAGAGACCGCATTCATCCCACCCGGGGTGGTGCAGCTCTTATTTCTAGCAATATAGCAAAGTTGATTGGACAACCAACCTTCTGACAACCCAGGGTGGAGGCCAGGAGGCAGAGTCGCTGTCTTACACGCTTCTCTGCTGCTTCTGTAAAACTGCCGCCCTCCAATAAAAATAAAAATAACAATAAAACTAAAAACGCTCACAGTAACACTAAGTTTAATAATACAATAGAAATAGTGTCAGTACCTCGTCCTCCCATAGTTCATCTAGTAAATAAGTCTAGAGGTGTGAATAATAACCTTATAAAAATACACAGCAGTAAACACTCAGAAACAAATAGAACAGTTAGATGTGGTCTGTTGAACATACGATCTCTACGGTCTAAATCTCTTCTAGTTAATGATTTAGTAACAGATCATCTGTCTGATATTTTCTTTCTCACGGAGACTTGGTTGCAGGATGAAGAATATGTTAGTTTAAATGAAGCAACTCCATCAAGTCATATTAATTATCATGTTCCTCGAAGTGCAGGCAGAGGAGGTGGAGTGGCAGCAATCTACCGCTCCAGCCTTCAAGTCAATCCCAAACCTAAAGCTACCTGTAGCTCTTTTGAAAGTCTCACTCTCAGCCTCTCTCACCACAACTGGAAGTCAGAAAAGCCAGTTTTATTAGTTGTGGTGTATCGGCCACCTGCAGCTGCTTACACACAATTCCTGGCGGAGTTTTCAGATTTCCTGTCTAGTTTAGTGGTCAAATAAAAGTCATTATAGTGGGTGATTTTAACATCCATATGGATGATGATACTGACAGTCTTAAGACGGCGTTTAACTCACTGATAGATGCAGTAGGTTTCTCTCAGTTAGTAAATGAACCGACGCACTGTCATAATCACACCCTGGATCTGGTTCTCACCTATGGTCTAGAAACTGAGAACCTGGTAGTTGTTCCCCAAAACCCCCTCCTCTCAGACCACTCACTTATAACCTTTGACTTCACTCTAGCAGCCCGAGCAGCACATGACAGGAAGGTTTACTACAGCAGGTGTCTCTCTGAAGATACTAGAGACAGATTTGTAGCTGAAATTGCAGCGGTGCCCCCTCTAGCGCCTCCTACTGGTGCAACAGATCATTCTGATCTAAATGTTACTCCTGCAGATATTGACTGCTTTGTCAATGTCACTGCAGCCACACTGCGTATAGTTTTAGATTCGGTTGCCCCACTGAAGAGAAGGTTCACACACCATAGAAGACTGGCTCCGTGGTATAACACACATATCCGAACTCTTAAGCAGGCATCAAGACGGATGGAGAGGAAGTGGTATTCAGCCAGATCAGCTGATTCCCAAAGCGCCTGGAAAGACAGCTTACTAACATATAAAAAGGCCCTCCGTAAAGCCAGAACAGCTTACTACACTTCATTAATAGATGCAAATAAGAACAACCCGCGTTTTCTGTTTAACACCATAGCCAGGTTGACAAAGAGTCACAGCTCGGTTGAGCCTTCTATTCCTGCAGCTCTTAGCAGTGAAGACTTTATGAGTTTCTTCACCAATAAAATCACTAACATTAGAGAAAAGATCGCTCAAGGTCGCTCCATGAAAACTGATGAGCTGCCCTTGTTAGCAACTCCATCTAGTCCTGATCCACCTCTGGACAGCTTCCTGCCCATAGATCTCCCTGAGCTGACCTCCAGCATTAATGGATCTAAAGCAACCACATGTCTCCTGGACCCCATCCCAACTAAGCTTTTCAAGGATGTCTTTCCTCTAATTGGGGCGTCAGTATTAGATCAGATCAACTTATCTTTGACAACAGGTTATGTACCTCAGGCATTTAAAACTGCTGTTATCAAACCTTTACTTAAAAAACCTTCACTTGACCCAGGCGTCTTAGCAAATTATAGACCGATATCCAACCTCCCATTCATCTCTAAGATACTTGAGAGGCTGGTTGTCAGTCAGCTAACCGATCACCTAAACAGGAATAGTCTATTTGAAGTGTTTCAGTCTGGTTTCAGAGCTCATCACAGCACAGAAACAGCACTGGTTAAAGTCACTAATGACCTCCTCATGGCATCAGACCGTGGACTTATTTCCGTACTGGTTTTACTGGACCTCAGTGCTGCCTTTGACACTGTAGATCACAGCATTTTATTACAAAGGCTACAACATGAGATTAGGATCACAGGGACAGCTCTAGACTGGTTTAAATCTTATCTATCAGATCGATTTCATTTTGTTCATGTTAATGATGTTTCCTCTGAGTGTACAAAGGTTCATCATGGTGTTCCACAGGGTTCAGTGCTTGGGCCAATCCTGTTCACTCTTTACATGCTCCCTCTAGGGAATATAATTCAGAAACATGGCATAAATTTTCATTGCTATGCCGACGATACGCAGTTGTATCTATCCATGAAATCTGATGAAACAGAGCCATTAGCCAGACTCCAGGCATGTCTCAAAGACATAAAAGACTGGATGACCTCCAATTTCCTTCTTTTAAACTCAGACAAAACTGAAGTCATTGTTCTTGGAGCTAAACATCTGAGGACTAGATTATCAGATAGCATTCTCTCCTTGGATGGCATTACTTTGTCCTCCAGTACGGCTGCAAGGAACCTGGGAGTTATCTTTGACCAGGACATGTCATTTCTCCCTCATATTAAACAGGTTTCTAGGACCGCTTTCTTTCACCTCCGTAATATTGCCAAGATCAGGAGCATCCTGTCACAGAGTGATGCTGAAAAACTGGTCCACGCTTTTGTTACCTCTAGACTGGACTACTGCAACTCATTACTGTCAGGATGTCCAAATTATTCCATTAAAAACCTACAGCTGATACAGAACGCTGCAGCCAGAGTTCTGACAGGAATCAGCACCAGGGAGCATATCTCTCCAGTTTTAGCTTCTCTTCACTGGCTTCCAGTGAAATTTAGAATAGACTTTAAGATTCTCCTTCTAACATATAAAGCTCTAAATGGACTATCTCCATCATACCTGCAGGATCTCATAGTTCCGTATATACCTAAAAGAACACTCAGATCACAGAGTGCAGGTTTACTTGTAGTTCCTAGAATTCATCAAAGCAGACTGGGAGGACGAGCTTTTAGCTATCGGGCAGCTTTACTGTGGAACCAGTTACCAACCTGGGTCCAAGAGGCAGACACCACGTCTGCCTTTAAGATCAAACTTAAAACCTTTCTGTTCACTAAAGCATATAGCTAGCCTCAAACCAAGTGTGTAGGGCTGACAGATCTAGTTTAGTCAGTTTTCACAGTTATAGCTAGAATAGGCTCATCAGACTCTTATTCTTTCAATTTTTAGCACAGCTATGCTGCTATAGGCCTACGCTGCTGGGGACAAACACATGATCCACTGAGCAGTTCCCCACTTCCTCAACACCAACCACTCCCTCACGTCCTCTCCTCCTTTTCTTCTTCTTTCTCCTCCTTTTATTTTCACCGGGATTATCTGGGTCCAGTCTTCCTTGTCGTTCTGTGTGTCTCCCCCCCTTCTCTCTCTCTCTCTCTCTCTCTCTTTCTCTCTCTCTTTGCAGGTTTTCCGTCTCCAGGCCTTCGTGCTGTACGGACTTTGGCCTATGGCAAACTCAGGGTCCGCTGTCGGCACCTGCCTATACTGTTCATCTCTTTATAACAACCTGCTATGCTGTATTATGTGTATATATGTCTGATATGTTTGTATTTCTATGATTGTATTTTGTCTGTATTTCTTTGGTTTTATGATTGTATCTGTTCTCCCTCTCTCTCTCTTTATTCTCTCTGTCCTGTCTCCCTCTTTTATTCCTCCTTTACCCAGCCAACTTTCAGCAGGATGGTTCCCCCTTGTAAGCCTGGTCCTGCTCAAGGTTTCTTCCTGTTAAAAGGGAGTTTTTCCCTGCCACTGTGCTTACCTGGGGGTTCAGGCTCTGGGTTTCTACCTCTGTAAAGCACTTAGAGACAATTTTATTGTAAAAGGTGCTATATAAATAAAATTGAATTGAATTGAATTGAAATTGAATCTCTGCTTCCGCTTGTGGGTCTAGACTCTGGTCCACTCATAACACGTGTTCTTTTATTTCAAATATTGGGCATTTGAAAACCTTGACTTGTTGACTTGTTGATGCTACAAAAACCACTTTACTTCATGCAACAAGTCCTCCAATAGAAAATGACCTCATGGGTGTTTTTTTCATAAACTGAAATAGGACCCACTGGAGCCATTCCTCACCAGAGCCTCAGCTGATGGACGGAGGTACCACATGGACCCTCTGGAGGAGAAATATAGATGTTAAAATATGACTGTTACTGGCCACCAAATTCAGTTTTAACACCATATTAGGTGAGAACTTAGATGTTTGGATTTTAAATATGCCATTGGTTTATCTGGAGAGGACTGATTTAAAGATTTTGATCCACTGTCTCGGTGATCGGTAGGACAATACTCCGGAGCTGTTAAAACAGCCACATTCCAGTTCTTATGGTTCACTGTCATCAACTTTATTCCTTACACTTTGATTTTTATTAATCTCAGCAATTGTTCAGATGATCACTTCTACATTTCATAGAAATAAAGTGTCCAGTTTTCACCAGTCACTGAAAAACCCTTTGAACTGTGTTGAACTGTGTTTGAAAAAGTTCTGCAATATTTAAGAACAGTCAACTTTCACATTAAATAACATTTTTAACTGAACAAATCTGAGGCAGTTCTGCTCAGAATCTGTTTTCATAAACACATTAAATTTTATAAACACACTTTTGAATTAAATGCAGTGACCCTCATTTATCAATCTTGCATAGAAACATGCGCAGATCTGCGTGCAGGAGTCATGCTGACAGTCGTCTAGCCATCGTAGATGCCCCCAGTTGGACATCGGAGAGAGTGGACATTAGATCGGTTCCGTTTTTCTCATCTTTGAGTACAGTGTTAGCAACTATCACAAAACAATTGCTTCTTTGAAAACTTCTCCAACTTCTCTGAAAAAGATCTTCTTCTTTTTTACCAGAAAATGTGTAGCTCCAAATGAGGCTTGGGTTACTATTCGGACTGCTGCTTATCCAATGCTGCCTTTAGCTCACGGGCCTTTTCTGCACATAGAACGCCCTCCGGTGGGTAGTTAGCATGGTAGGTTTTGTGACGGGTCATAAAGTATCGCTACGCCGTGCCCCGCAAATGACACACGCAGCTTCCTTTCACAGCAGTTAAAAAGAACTCTTCCTCTCATTCACTTTGAAAATCACAAGTTTTCTTTTTTCTTGCGCAATACTGACCTTTGAACTAGATCAGAGTTCACCTAAACTCCACCTATTTTTAAGACATTGTCATTTTCAAATCTATATAAATGCAAATGTGATAAAAAAAAATAGTAGCAGAGAAACATGACACTTTAGATGCAGCTCACTTGCAAGTTATGCTATTTTAAGAACAGGCCTGTGGGCGACTTGATGCCCACGGGCGCCGTGTTGGTGACCCCGTCTTAAACACATTTGGCCAGTAAATACCCATGAAAACATAATTTTTCAGATGTTCTCCAAGTTGGCCCTGAAATGGGCATGAGGTACCACATCAGAAAGGAGCCTCCTTGCAGCAAGGTGAAAATGTAAACTTTGTCATAGAAAACAATGTTGGATATGGCTGGAAAGGTCTCCGTCTGCATAATTATCAATATGAACACTGTGTGAGGTTCCTGCTCCTCAGGAATGAGCTTTGAACCTTGACAATGAGACAACTCTGAAGGCTCACAGGACAGCAACAAAATGGCTTACCAACATTGGGTCAACAGTTTTGGAAAGCTCTTGACCCCTACGATAAGAGTAGGGGGTGTTCCAACAGGGAGAGCCACTGTGGTCAAAATGAGCAAAAAACACAATTTCACCCTGTAAATTATAAGGAAGATCAAATTTGACGTGACCTTTGTGTTTTCGAGTATCAAAAAGCTGGAGAGCCTCCATGCTTACTTGCAAACTTGTATTGTTATGGGGAAAATACATTAGAACTACAAACAAGTGGCGTGACACAAGTGGCGTGACACTTGTTTGTGGATTGCAGCTCTCTAGAAATTGTTTTTTTTTTCTTGGGGGAGAGCCTCCATGGACAGATGGGGAAGGAAGAGTGGGGAGGAAGAGATAGAGAAAAAACAGACATATGCCATAAACACAAATTCATGAATTACACTCAAAGCTAGTGGGTCGATGCGGTCAGAAGTCAGCAGCTCCCTTTAACCTGTTAAAGGGGAGTTTTCCCTGTCACTGTTGCTTGTGGGGACAGACCAACTCTGTCCAAGAAGAAGGCAATGTTGGAAAAGCCCTTCCATCCACTTCATTCATGCACTGGGAGAGGTCAGCAGGGGTACCTCCAGTGGAGGACTGACCACAGAGTCCGTCAGCAATGTAGCGTGAAGACAGTAGAACTAATGGATGACTTTCTTAATTCCACTTGCACTTGTTAGGGGGCACCACTTCCACTTACTGGAAGAAATATAAACTCAAAAGTTTATACTGTAATAAAGTTGATCAATCTCTTACTGAGGGTACCAGTTCTGAGACATTGATTGCCGTGCTTATTTTCCAATTAACAAACGGCAAACCACTGATGGAAAATATTAATTTATTATCAACAACAGATGATTATATGACTAGACAAGATTATACATGTATAAATTTAACAGGGATTAGAATGAAAAGTTGGAATTGACTGACGGTGAGACACTCTGGATTAGTCTACCCTAATAAATTTAAATTTAGGTTAAACATTTAGTGAATTTGGAATCAAACTTGATTTGGTTCTTTGAGACTGCAACAGATCATTAGATCATTGATCTCTCTTACGTGCGGGAGGGTGCGATGGGCCCAGAAGCGGGTGCAGGTCGCGAACTCTCAGTCTTCCAGGGGGACGCCACGTCAGAGGGGAGGAGGTTATACCCATGCCCCAACCAGAGATTGGGAACGAAGCCCCAATGAGCACAGATATACCGATAACGCTGAGCGAGGCAGCAACTGACCTGAAAGATAGAATCATGGTGAGAATGAACAAAAGGCAACCCCGACACCGTTTACAACGGCAACGAGTATATGGGAGACAGAGGCAGCACATAACAGCAGTGTTCAGTGGCTGGTGTCTCTGAGAGAGGAGCACAGCAACCTCCCTGAACAGAAACCAGTGACCATCACAGTGGCAGATGTCTGCCACTGTCTCAGATATGAAAAACTGGGCAGCACCAGGCCCTGACATGATCCATGCCTACTGGCTAAAGAAACTCACCTCACTCCATGAGCGCCTGGCAGCACAAATGAACCAGCTGCTAAGAGATGGGACTCACCCAGAATGGCTAACCGAGGGGCAAACGATCCTAATCCAAAAGGATCCCGCAAAGGGTGCAGTCCCACCCAATTACCGGCCAATAACCTGTCTCTCCACAACATGGAAGCTCATGTCAGGCATCATTGCGGTTAAGATAAGCAGGCACATGGATCAATACATGAGCAAAGCACAGAAAGGCATTGTTAGAGATACCAGGGGAGCCAAACACCAGCTCCTGGTTGATAGAACAGTTGCCCAAGACTGCAAGTCCCGACATACCAACCTGTGCACTGCCTGGATTGATTACAAGAAAGCCTATGACTCAATGCCACACACATGGATCACTGAATGCCTGAAGCTGTACAACATCAATAGGACTCTAAGAGCGTTCGTGGCGAACTCGATGAGGTTGTGGAAAGCCACCCTTGAGGCCAATGGCAAGCCACTTGCACAAGTGTCCATCAAATGTAGCATATACCAAGGAGATGCTCTGTCCCCACTGCTGTTCTGCATAGGCCTGAACACCCTGAGCCAGATAATCAACAAGACTGGCTATGGATACCGCCTCAGGAATGGGGCCACGATCAGTCACCTCCTCTACATGGATGACATCAAGCTGTACGCTAAGAGCGAATGGGACATAGACTCCCTGATCCACATAACCAGGATCTGCAGCAACAGCAATGGGATGTCATTCGGGCTTAAGAAATGTAGTAGGATGGTGACTAAGAGAGGCAAGGTAGTCCACACTGAAGGGGTCTCGCTCCCAGAAGGAACAATGGCAGACACTGAGGACAGTTACAAGTACCTTGGAATACCACAGGCAAATGGCAACCTTGAACAGGCAACAAGGAAAATGGCAACAGCCAAATACCTCCAGCGAGTAAGACAAGTCCTTCAAAGCCAGCTCAATGGCAAGAACAAGTCCCGGGCAATAAACAGCTGCGCCCTGCCAGTGATCAGTTACCCTGCAGGAGTAATAAGGCAGCTGAAGGAAGAGATACAGACCACAGATGTTAAGACACGAAAGCTCCTCACCATGCATGGCGGGTTCCATCCCAAATCCAGCACCCTGAGACTGTACACAAGCCGTAAGGAAGGAGGCCGAGGACTAGTGAGCGTGAGAGCCACTATCCAGAACGAAACAGCCAAGCTCCATGAGTACATCAAGGACAAGGCCCCAATGGATGACGTGCTCAGTGAATGTCTCAGACAATGGCAAGATCAGGAGGTGCTGGAGGAGGGACCATCATGGGAGGAGAAGCCCCTACACGGGATGTACCACCGGAACATAGCTGAAGAGGCTGTTCTCAAGAAGTCCTACCAGTGGCTAGAGAGGGCTGGCCTACAGGACAGCACAGAGGCACTCATCCTGGCTGCACAGGAGCAAGCCCTGAGCACCAGAGCGATAGAGGCCCAGATATACAACACCAGACAAGACCCAAGGTGTAGGCTTTGCAAAGAGGCAGTATGGGCTGGAAACCCCAAGGTCAAAATGGGAAACACCTCCAAAGGTGGTGGAGAATGACCGAGCGAAGATCATGTGGGACTTCCAGATACAGACAGACAGGATGGAGATGGCGAACCAACCAGATATCGTGGTGGTGAATAAAGGGCAGAGGAGAGCCATTGTGGTGGATGTGGCAATACCAAGTGACAGCAACATCAGGCGGAAAGAACATGAGAAACTTGAGAAATACCAAGGGCTCAGAGAGGAGCTGGAGAAGGTTTGGAAGGTAAAGGTGACAGTACTGCCCGTGGTGGTCGGAGCACTCGGGGCAGTGACCTACAAACTGGAGGAGTGGCTACAGCAGATCCCTGGAACAACCTCAGATATCTCAGTCCAGAAAATTGCAGTACTAGGAACAGCAAAGATACTGTGCAAGACCCTCAAGCTCCCAGGCCTCTGGTAGAGGACCCGAGCCTAGAATGGAGGAGGAACCACCCATGGGGGTTGAGAAGGAAATTTATATATATTTATATATATATATATATATATATATATATATATATAGATATATCTATCTATCTATCTATCTATCTATCTATCTATCTATCTATCTATATATATATAGATATATAAGAAAAATGGAGAAAACTCAAGGAATATGAACCAAGGGACATGATCCATACTGTTTATTCAGTCTGGCCAGGCTGTTGATTCGAATCCAGCTATTCATCGGTAGCAGCATAGAATTGTATATTGTCTCAGGGTGAGCTGGAACATCTGCTCTACATTTGATGAAGGGAGGTGTCTTTTCCTCCCCTCACCTAGCTGTTTGATTAACCCCCCAGCCTTTAGTTGACCCGGATAGTGGTGGGTGTACCAAGGCCCTATGTCTGTGTAGATTCTCAATCATCCAGGTCATGGTTATCCAAAGTAGATTTCTCTGTGTCAACTGGACTGAAAGGTTTCCTTGAAAACGTTTCGCCCTCTCTCCAGAGAGCTTCTTCAGTTCGTTGCTGGGGTGACAAAAAATATAGCCCTGTGACCATTGTATTAATGGCCGGGTAGTCACCTGAGAGTCCTTGGCAGGGTGGTTGGCAAGATTAGATTCATCTAGTTCGGTTGGGGTGGCACCTTTGTCTGTTGGGTCACATGTTAATGAGTCTCAGGTCTGGTCAAACAAGCGTGAATGTTTGGAATGCTGGCAGGTGGAGAGAACTGCATTTATGCGTGGGTGACAGAAAGTGCCTTAGTCTACCTCTGTTTAAGATGGTTTTTCCAACTTGGCGTGGATGGCTTCATGACACCCCCTCTCCAAACCAGCGTCCTTCTCTGGCCAGCACCACGTGCCCGACTATCCTCAAAAGGAGTGTCCGCTGTCTTTTAGGTGTAGTTGTACTGCTGGTCCTGTCCTATGAAGAAGTGCTTGCGTCTGTGTTGAACCGATACGTTTATGGAGGGGCTGTTTGGTTTCCCAATGTACAGTTCCTTGCATTCCTCCTGGCACTGTACAGCATAGACAACATGCTTTCATTTTGTGTGTCTTGTGTCTTGTCTTTTTAGGTGGACCGGATTTCACCAATAAAGTGTGTTGGAGGGTTTGAACTGTACTGGAATGTCATGTATTTTGGAAGATTCATCCCTGAATTTTTCTGAAACTCCAGACAGGTAGGGGATAGAAATATGTGACGTTATTTCTTTCCTCTTCTTTGCTGGGGTCTTGTTTTTCTGGAGTCTTTGTGAAAGGCCCAGTCCGGGTAACCCACATGTTTTTGAGTGCTGTTTTAGATGTTCCTGTTCTTTTCTTCTTCCCTTGGAGTTTGTGGTGGGTACTTTGGCCCTATGTTGTAGGGTTTGATAACACCTCCAGTGGGTGGTGTGAGTCAAAAAGAAGGTACTGATCTGTGTGGGTGGGTTTTCTGTAGATCTCAATACTAAGGTTTCTGTCCTCCTTGATCTTGACTGCACAGTCCAAGAAGGCCAGACTGTCTTCTTTTACGTCCTCTCTGGTGAATTTGACGTAATCATCTGTGTTATTCAGGTGGGTTGAGAACGCTTCCAATTCTTTTGTTTGAATCTTGACCCAGGTGTCATCAACATATCTGAACCAGTGGCTTGGGACGGTTCCTGTGAAAGACGACAGGGCTCTGTTTTCAACCTCCTCCATGTAGAGATTGGCAACTATGGGAGACACCGGTGAACCCATGGCACAACCATGTTTCTGCCTGTAGAAGCCCTCTCTGTATTGAAAGTAGGTGGTGTTCAAACAGAACCTTTCAGTCCAGTTGACACAGAGAAATCTACTTTGGATTACCAAGGCCCTAGTGTTAGAACATTTGGGGCCTCTTCCCTGCTGAGTGGGGATATCTAAAACAGTCATAAAGATACTGATCTTGTCCTTGGTACCAGGAGATCCAGAGGGGAGTCCGACATAATGCTACAACTTCCCCCACTTGGTTCATGCAGGGTTCAAAAGGGGATTGGAGAAGTCGGAGATGTCCACTACAGCAACAACCTGGTGGTGGCAGTACCAATGTCCCAATTTCAGCTTATTTACCTTTGTGTGTAGAATTAACGGCTGCTAATTAATTCATTTCCATTAAGGACTAATAAAGTATCCAATCCAGACACAGGGTTTCTCTGAAGACTGGAGACAAAACCATCAGCTCAAAACAACTTTCTTCCTATGGCCTGAAAATAAAAAAGCCTTTATATCAGAAGTCTGTGTAGATTCTCACTCATCCAGGTCATGGTTATCCAAAGTAGATCTCTCTGTGTCAACTGGACTGAAAGGTTTCCTTGAAAACGTTTCGCCCTCTCTCCAGAGAGCTTCTTCAGTTCTAAGTTTGCTGGGGCAGAGCTTGAAAATATAGCCCTGTGGACCATTGGCATGTTAATGGCCCGGGTGGTCACCTGAGAGTCCTTGGCAGGGTGGTTGGCAGGGTCGTTCATCTAGTTTCGGTTGGGGTGTTTGCCCTTTGTCTGTTGGGTCACATGTTAATGAGTCTCCAGGTCTGGTCAAACAGCGTGAATGTTTGGAATGCTGACGAAATGAGTGGAGAACTGCATTGTACGTGGGTGACAGAAAGTGCCTTAGTCCACCACCTCTGTTTAAAGATGGTTTTTCCAACTTGACGTGGATGGCTTCCTTGACACCCCTCTCAAACCAGCCATCTTCTCTGGCCAGCACACGTACTTGACTGTCCTCAAAGGAGTGTCTGCTTTCTTTTAGGTGTAGGTGTACTGCTGAGTCCTGTCCTGAAGAAGTGGCACATCTGTGTTGGGCCATTCGTTTATGGAGGGGCTGTTTGGTTTCCCCAATGTACAGTTCCTTGCATTCCTCCTGGCACTGTACAGCATAGACAACATTGCTTTGTTTGTGTCTTGGTGTCTTGTCTTTTGGGTGGACCAGTTTCTGTCTGAGTGTGTTGGAGGGTTTGAACTGTACTGGAATGTCATGTTTTTGGAAGATTCTCCTGAATTTTTCTGAAACTCCAGACAGGTAGGGGATAGAAATGCTGTGACGTTTATTTCTTTCCTCTTCTTTGTTGGGGTCTCGTTTTCTGGAGGTCTTTGTGAAGGCCCAGTCTGGGTAACCACATGTTTTGAGTGCTGTTTTTAGATGTTCCTGTTCTTTCTTCTTCCCTTGGGTTGTGGTGGGTACTTCTTTGGCCCTATGTTGTAGGGTTTTGATAACACCAAGTTTATGTTCCAGTGGGTGGTGTGAGTCAAAAAGAAGGTACTGATCTGTGTGGGTGGGTTTTCTGTAGATCTCAATACAATTGCTTTATATCAGAAGCATATTTTTTCTTCTATTTTCTACAGAAGCTGTATATGCTAATGTGCTAGCCGCGCTCATGATCGTAGCAGAGCGTGTAATTCTTACTGTAGATAGAACCCTTGGGGAATTCTTTATTCAAGAAATGCTTTATTTCTGCTTTCGTGTCAATGACGTACAGGAAAATGTAACAAACTGATATAAAAGTTGATCACATGACTTCCAGAGCAAACGCTGCACTGTGTGTGTGTGTGTGTGTGAGTGTGTCTGTGGGGTCATGGTCATACTTGATCAAATCACATCAAAGTTAGCCTCCATCAACACAAATGCATTAGTGGTGTTTCTTTGTGCTTCTTCCCATCCTGGTGTGCATGTTGCGCAGAAGGAAGAAGCTGATGGTGGTGAAGAGCATGATGACCTCCGCCATCCAGAAGGCCGTGTCCCAGCTGTACTGTTTGGCAATGGTGTTGAAGGGCAGCCCTGCCATAAAAGCTCCTACTGCAGCCAAAACCACAAACAAAGGTCAAAGGTGAAAACTGGAGGTCCCGTTCAAGCTGCGGCATATGTTAGCTTACCGTTAGCCATCAGTGCCACAATGGCATGAGAAGTGCCACAGAACTGTGACGGTGCACTTTCACTGGCAATCACCCCAAACAACGCAACTGGACCATAAGAAGAAAAGCCAAACATGGCGCCGAGAAGGAGAATCCAGATCTGGAAAGGAGAGTTCTCTTACATTACAGACATTTTTCCAAAGTCAAATGCAAACATTTTTTTCCACTTGTTTACTTGATTATACCTCTTTTTCTGACACCCCAACGAGAACTGAAATGGGATGAAAGACCTGGAACCACAGAGGACTCTCCTTTGCAAGGAAAAGGATTCCAGAGACACAATAAAACCATGATGGATTCACAGAAAATCAGGAGATTCTAGAACCTCAGCATGATGAGTAAAGGTGCACTCTGTGGCCCTGCGTGACCTCACAACCCTTAATGCCCCCCCCCCATGGTTTTTGGAGTATCGCCTGTGCCCCTTTGACCTTTACGACCCCTGTGTTGTCTCCAGAGAACAAACTTTCTCACAGCGCCTTCAGGCAGCAGCTAGCGGAGACGTTAACGCTAGATACCAAAACAAAGGGTGCTGAAGGCCTCGCAGGAGTGCACAGTGCACCTTCACTTCCTGTAGCAGAAGACAGGTAGAGTACCTCTGGCACGCCAGGGGTGATGGTGACCCTGAAGAGGTACATGGACAAGGACATCCCAGCCATCATAATGATCAGCAGGCTGTGGCGAGGGTTGCCATGGGAACCCAGGCCTTGCTGGAAAGTGTCAAGCAGATGAGGTCTTTACAGCGGAAAAAGAACCAGTGATCTTGCTTTTATGCTCCTCTCCACTCACACGAGCAACAGCCCTGTCGGTGAGGAATCCTGATGCCAGGCTGCCCATGAACCCTCCCACCTCCAGAGCACTCATGTAAGTACTTCCTGTGAAGAAAGCAGCTGAGGTTGACACGTGCCTGCTCAGGGCAAAGGTCAGTCACTGCCTACCCATGAGAGCGGTCTGGCCCTTCTCCTGCATGAGGAACAGCTGTCCCCAGTCAGTGGCAGCTGTCTTCACCCCAAACACCACCAGGTAGCACAGAGACAGCACCCACAGGAACGGTGAGAGCAGAAACTCGGCCAGGGTACACTCGCTGGTACCTGGGGTGTGCAAGCACAGACAGCAAGATGGTCGATGCACGTTCACTAGAAAGCAGCCCAGCTGGCCTTCCCACCGAGACTGGAGCTTCCGCAAGACCTTGGTACATCAAAGTCGTGGACTAAAGGCTTGGCAGCAGACCTTCACTGTGGGACTAGGTGGTGTAGATCTCTAGGACGTTGGGATCCATATAGATCTAACAACTGACTGGAACTTGAATCGCTCAATCACTCATTTTCTTTTGTTAAAGAAAGTTTCTCAAATCCATTGGCAAGAAAAAAGTATTTCAGTCATTTGTAATTTCTGCATCAATCTGTCATTAAGATAAATGAAATAAATTAAAAAAAAACTCTGATCGTTGTGTCTCAGAAGCTGGAACCAACAAATGGAAGACTTGTGCTTCTCTGGTTGTAGGTTTAAAATGGGATTCTTTTTCAATCAAGTCAAGTCAATTTTATTTGTATAGCGCCTTTTACAGTCAGAATTGTCTCTTGGTGCTTTACAGAGGCAGAAACCCAGAGCCTGAACCCCCAGGTAAGCACAGTGGCAGAAAAAAACTCCCTTTTAACAGGAAGAAACCTTGAGCAGGACCAGGCTACAAGGAGGAATCGTCCTGCTGAATGCCAGCCGGGTCACTGACCTGATGATCAGTGCTTATGAGAAATAAAACCCCAAAGAGATGTGGTTATAGTAATAAAGCTAGCCGTTTCCAGGAGCTGCTTCTATGAATAGTTCCTGGCTTCACACCTGGACTGAATAGCAGTGATTATCTCTTCATGCTGGCACCCCAAAAACAAGTACATCTTTTGTGATTAAAGTTGATGAGTCAGAAGCAGGGAAAATATCTTTGATGGAGTTTGATGAGGCCCAAACTGTGACAGCTAATGTGGTTGAAGCCTCTCCCAAAGTGCAGCTCTAGGGAAAGCCTTTTTGTCAGTCCTTTGCTAATGACAGCAAACTCACCGCTCGTAGCACCTTTCTTGGCTGAAATCTCGATGTTGGGCAGACCTACATCCTTCGGTTCATTCCTTACAAAAATCAGACAAACAAATGCAAAGGTGGCACAGACAGTCCCTGACATGGTGAGAACAGTCCTCCAGTCGTAGTACTGTAACAGCAGCGTGGTTAATATTGGCCCCAGACTCCCAGCCAGGTTCATGCTGCAGGACAGCATGGACCACCAGGTTCCAAACTGGGATGGCTCGAACCACTGAAATGCAAGAGACAGGAAACACACCACAGCTTCGGAAAAATTTTCAAAACATTGTGGAGGAAATCAAAAAAAGATCCCTTAAAGTGAAACAGCAGCTAAAACCAGTGTTCTCATGCTGTGGTCAGTTTGGACATGTTGTCAAAGTTTTCTTCTATAACATGTTGTCTTGCAGACATAGCGTCCCAGCCAGTGTCGTATGTTAGTAAAAACTGTTGGGAAAAGTGAAAGCATCTAAAACGTTTCCATTGTGCTACAGATGATCAGTCCAGAAGCGCTTTGTGCTCCATCAGGTGTCAGATGACTTCCGATTATTCCATGAGAATGAGAACAGAGGGAAGGAAAAGCCTTGCGTTCCCACATCACCATCAGATTTCCACCTTCAAGCAGCTCTCTCCACCAAAATAGAACAAAGTGGTGAAAAGAAATAAATAAATGATAAATAATTCAACCAAATGAGCCAAATTCCTTTTTCACTGAAGACCAGCTGAGGCCGTGCTGCTCAGAGCTGCTCCTGTAATCTGATCTCCTCCCACATGCCAAAGTCTATTTATGCACCACCTTGAACGCTTGCTAATTTTAAAAGAAGCCCCTCTGAGCAAAGATTCTGTTCAGCAGTCGGTCAGGCCCTCCACGCTGCTGGAACATGTGAGCGTCAGTTCAAGGAAGTCCTCAACTCCTGGGCAGATCTACGGTCAGCAGGTCACTCCAAAAACACACTCTTTCATTCAGGTCGCGTCAAAGAGAAGACTGGAAGCAGTTTAGACACAAACCGGAGCAGCAAAGTACTGAAAGAACTAGTCAACCTTACAGAAACATTTCTAGCTTCACTGGAAGCTTTTAAAGTTTCAAATTAACATGTGTTTTCTTGTCTTCTCTAATCAAGAAAAGGCACATGCTCAAACTGTCTTCCCAAAGATGTTACCTTGCGTAGAACCTTCCCACAGGGGGGCCAGCCACAACCTTGTCCCAGGCCGTTGATGAACCAGAGCAAGGAGAAGGTGGCCACGGTGGAGGACTGGGAGAAGGCGATGTTGATCCCACCCACCAAGAACAGCCCGACGGAGAAGAGCCAGCGGGCGCTGATGCGGTCCGACAGCACCCCACTGATGAACTTACTGATGGCGTAGGCCATGGTCTGGCTGCTGGTAATTAGACCTGCAAACGAGAGGAGTCTGTGATTCTCAGATCCTGGACATACAGTAGAGGCCGGGTTCAGGGCCTGGAATCACACCAATCCACCTGCAAACACACAGTTGGTGTCTCACCCAGATCTTCTTTGTCCAGCTCAATCTCCTCCATCACTGAGGGCATGACAAAGGAGAAGGTCTTCCTGTTGAAGAAGTAGAGTGCATAGCCCACAAACATGCAGATGAAGATGGCCACGCGGTAGTAGCCATAGCTTTTGGCTGCTGCCATGATTGTGGACCTCTCAGCCGGGACGCAGGACACGTACTCCAGGAGGAGACGCCTGGATCTCTGAGGGACTTTGGGCCAGCCACGAGGGACTTTGGGCCAGCCACGCCTTTCACCTGACCAAACATCACATAAGAGCATGGATGTGAATAGGCGGGGCAGCCTTGACCTGCTGGTGGACTACGATGAATGCTGCTCAGCAGAGCATGCTGCACATGGATCCAGCAACACGCAGCCTCTGCTCAGAGCTGGAAGGATCAGGCGTCTCAGCCAACATGGACAGATGGCCACGGCGTGGACACCTCTCTCTCACACACACACACACACACACACACACACACACACACACACACACACGCTCAGATTTGTCTTGTGTCTCCGTTAATACTGCTGGTTAACACTTTCAGTTCATACATTAAATTCATTCATTAATTCCTGCATTAAAAAAAAGCAAAGAACTGCAGCCCCAATCGGTGCTGCTCCAATCTGAAGCCCACAAATGTGTTACCTTCCAGGCTCGTCTCCTCGCTGCTCCTGATCCTACACAGGCGTCCACAAGGACAGGAGCTCCTGAGCCTACCCCCCTCACCACACACACATATACACACACACACACACGGGTGTTTGCTCTCTCTCTCTCTCTCTCTCGCTCTCTCTCTCTCGCTGTCTTTCTCTGACATCTGAAACGCAGCAGCTGAAGTCAAAGATGAGACTTTTTACACAAAAATGTCCGTTTCTCTCAATTCAATTCAATTCAGTTTATTTGTATAGCGCCTTTTACAATAAAAATTGTCTCTAGGTGCTTTACGGAGGCAGAAACCCAGAGCCTGAACCCACAGGTAAGTACAGTGGCAAGGAGAAACTCCCTTTAACAGGAAGAAACTTTGAGCAGAACCAGGCTACAAGGAGGAACCATCCTGCTGAAAGTCTGCTGGGTAAAGGAGGAAAAGAACTTCTATTAATGAAGTATAGTAAGCTGTTCTGGCTTTACAGAGGGCCTTCTTATATGTCAATAAACTGTCTCTCCAAGTGCTTTGGGAATCAGCTGATCTGGATGAATACCACTTCCTCTCCATCCGTCTGCTTAAGTGTTCAGATATTTGTTTTCTACCACGGAGCCAGTCTTCTATGGTGTGTGAACCTCTTCTTCAGTGGGGCAACCAATTGGGCGAGTGGGCCAGAAAGTCTTGTAAAATTCAGCAGGGAGGCCGTCTATTCCTGGAGTTCTGCCGCTTTGCAGATTCAAGGTGGCAGCGTGGAGTTCCTGCAGTGTCACCTCGGCTGCCAGTTCCCTGTTGTCAGCAGTGCTGACCTGAGGGAGACCACTGAGGAAGAGGCATTGCTGGTCGGGACTATGTGTCCACTCACTCTTAAAGAGGTTTCTGTAGAAACCGGCAGCAAAGCTCCTGATCTCAGACGAGGCTGAGACTTCAGAGCCACTACCCGTTCGTAAAGAGTGAATGGTCTTCCTTTGTCCGTTTTTTCGCTCTAGCCCAAAGAAGAACTGAGAGGGGGCATCCATCTGCGTGATGTTGTGGAAGCGGGACCTGACCAGAGCGCACCGGGACCGGAACAGTCTCGGGCGGATCCCCTCTTCCCACCACCAACGGTGCGGGCTCGGGCTCGGGCGCGGGGGGACGCGGCCCCTTGCTCCTCTCCCGGCAGGAGCGGATGAGATGTCCCTCCACCCCGCATCCAAAACACCTCATCGCCCCTGACGTGGCAAAAACCATGTAATTGAAACCTTCGATTTTGAAACTGAAGGACAGGTTCAGCTCGCTACCGCGGTCTTTTAAAATCATAAAAACCTGCCTCCTGTGACAACAACGTGTTTAAGTTTGTCTGATTTGCACCCAAGTGATAACATTTTAATGGGTGACACCAGTTGCCCAAACTGTGACACCTCAGCTGCTAGCATGTCGTTCCGAATGAATGGAGGCGCATTTGAAATGATCACCTTAGCCGCCGGATTTACGAGTGGGGAGACTGGAGTGAAGATGTCGTTAATAACGACTCACTTCTCAACCACCTCGCTGACTTTGGCTGTCGAATCAAGGAACATAACAATGGCTCCATTCATTCGGGATGCAGACCTGACGCTGCTGTACCCAACCACCGCCCCTACCGCTAGACCCGCTTCCTCCACCGAGCACTACACCGCCGGGCTGAGTTTGATCGCATGACGGCGAGTCAACCTCTCAAACTCGGCGGTGGCAGCCTCTGCTGTGGGCATTGTGCTAGGAGCACGCCGCTCACCCAGAACAAAAAAGACACTCACACTCACTCACGCACTAAAAAAAATTCTATTTTATCCCAAAAAATAAAGTGATTCACCCAGAGTGCAAACACCAAAAAAAAAGAAATGGAAAAAAATTTGATTTAAGTGGTTTGGCTTGATTTGACAATCCAAATCGCTCTCAGCTCCACACTCACACGCCACCTCACACACAGAGAGAGAGAGAGAGAGAGAGAGAGAGAGAAGGGGGAGAGACACAAAGAACAGCAAGGAAGACTGGACCCAGATAATCCCGGAGAAAAAAGAAAAGGAAGAGAAAGAAGAAAAGGAAGAGAGGAGGGGAGGGAGTGGTTGGTGTTGAGGAAGTGGGGAACTGCTCAGTGGATCATGTTTGTGTCCCCAGCAGCGTAGCCTATAGCAGCATAGCTGTGCTAAAAATTGAGGAATAAGAGTCTGATGAGCCTATTCTAGCTGTAACTGTGAGAACTGACTGTAACTAGATCTATCAGCCCTACACACTTTGTTTGAGGCTAGCTGTATGCTTTACTGAAAAGAAAGGTTTTAAGTTTGATCTTAAAGGCAGACGTGGTGTCTGCCTCTCGGACCCAGGTTGGTAACTGGTTCCACAGTAAAGCTGCCTGATAGTGTCGGGAACTCGCAGCCGGGCTCACCCGCCCTCTGGTCCCTTGCGCCTTCGTTTATCGGTCAGGACAGATCAAACCAGAACAGGTAGTTGTTGCTAGGCAAAGCTTTTAATAACAAACAAGTTTTACAAGATCTTGGAGATTCGTTGACAAAATAGCTGCGTAACAGAATTGTCATGTCAAAGAGATCCGCTGAAGCAGAGTCTCCTCACCTTTTTATCCTAGTGAGCCTCCTCCTCTGGCCCCCCCCCGTGAGTGACCATCTGTTCATTGTGTACTTTTTCACTTCTCGATTTAGGGTTCCTGTCTTCACTGACTTTGCTGATTTAATGTCTTCTATCTAAATTGGGGCCTAAGCGAGACTCCTTTAACCAACATAGAGTCCAAATATGGTTAGGACCTCAGTAGAGTTCCTTCTGCACATTCTGTTCTTGTATAGTTCATAGGGTCAACATCTGGTCAAGGCCTCAATCTGACTCTCTCAGCTCATTTCAGTTACAGCTTTATCTCATTATTTCCACAATAGCTAAAAGCTCGTCCTCCCAGTCTACTTTGATGAATTCTAGGAACTACAAGTAAACCTGCACTGATCTGAGTGTTCTTTTAGGAATATACGGAACTATGAGATCCTGCAGGTGTAATGGAGATAGTCCATTGAGAGCTTTATATGTTAGAAGGAGAATCTTGAAATCTATTCTAAATTTCACTGGAAGCCAGTGAAGAGAAGCTAAAACTGGAGAGATATGCTCCCTGGAGCTGGTTCCTGTCAGAACTCTGGCTGCAGCATTCTGGATCAACTGCAGGTTTTTAATGGAATAATTTGGACATCCTGACAGTAATGAGTTGCAGTAGTCCAGTCTAGAGGTAACAAAAGCATGGACCAGTTTTTCAGCATCACTCTGTGACAGGATGCTCCTGATCTTGGCAATATTATGGAGGTGAAAGAAGGCAGTCCCAGAAACCTGTTTAATATGAGGGAGAAATGACATGTCCTGGTCCAAGATAACTCCCAGGTTCCTTGCAGCCGTAGTGGAGGACAAAGTAATGCCATCCAAAGAGAGAATGCTATCTGATAATCTAGTCCTCTGATGTTTAGCTCCAAGAACAATGACTTTAGTTTTGTCTGACTTTAAAAGTAAGAAATTGGAGGTCATCCAGTCTTTTATGTCTTTGAGACATGCCTGGAGTCTGGCTAATGGCTCTGTTTCATCAGGTTTCATGGATAAATACAGCTGCGTATCGTCGGCATAGCAATGAAAATTTATGCCGTGTCTCTGAATAATATTCCCTAGAGGGAGCATGTAAAGAGTGAACAGGATTGGCCCAAGCACTGAACCCTGTGGAACACCACGATGAACCGTTGTACACGCAGAGAAAGCATCATTAACATGAACAAAATTAAATCAATCTGATAGATAAGATTTAAACCAGTCTAGAGCTGTCCCTGTGATCCTTATTTCATGTTGAAGCCTTTGTAATAAAATGCTGTGATCTACACTATCAAAGGCAGCACTGAGGTCCAGTAAAACAAGTATGGAAATAAGTACACAAAAGAGCTACAGGTAGCTTTAGGTTTGGGATTGACTTGAAGGCTGGAATGATAGATTGCTGCCATTCCACCTCCTCTGCCTGCGCTTCGAGGAACGTGATATGACTTGATGGAGTTGCTTCATTTAAACTAATATATTCTTCATCCTGCAACCAGGTCTCCATGAGAAAGAACATATCAGAGAGGTGATTTGTTATTAAATCATTGACTTAAAGAGTTTTAGACCGAAGAGATCAACAAACCACATCTGTTTTATTTGTTGTTTGAGTATTTACTGGTGTGTATTGTAACGTGAAGACAGTAGAACTAATGGATGAGTTTTCTTAATTTCACTTGTTAGGGGGCTCCACTTCCTCTTACTGGAAGAAATATAAACTCTAAAGTTTATACTGTAATAAGTAATCAATCTCTTACTGAGGGCATCAGTTCGGAGACATTGATCGTCGCGCCTATATTCCAATTAACAAACGGGACACCACTGATGAAAAATATTAATTTATTTCACAACAGATGATTATATGACTGGACAAGATTATACGTGTATAATTGTGGTTAGGATAGGAAGTGAATGACGGTGAGACACTCTGGATTAGTCTACCCTAATAAACTTAAATTTAGATTAAAATTTACTGAATTTAGAGTCGGACTTGTTTTGGTTCTTTGAGACCACAGCAGATGACCATTAGACAGTTGATCTTTCTTACATGTGGGCAGCTTTGCTCCGATGGGTCCAGAAGCGGGTGCAGGCCGCAAACTCTCAGTCTTCCAGGGGTTCCGTGCGCTTCAACACCCAGAACTCAAGAGGTCTGGTCCAATCCACCTGCCGGTCAGCTGGCCCGTGGATACGAGGCAGAGATGCGTCTTCAGGTTTGAGATGGTCTCACTCACTTAGACAATCCATTTGGCCACACAGATATAGTCTTTGAGAGTAAAAATAAAAAAAAAAAAAAACTTCCAAAAATTGTTCGGCGATGTTCTTTGAGAAGGCAATATGATAGCAAGTTAAGCAATTAATTTCCCACGGAGTTCTGAATCATTACCGTGGAACTTAAATGAGGAGAAGTGTTTAGCTCCAAAAATTGACTCAAAAAGTTAACAAAACAAAACACGGGGTAACGAAGATAAAAGACAAAAGTATGGTAGGCAAAAAGTGGCCAAGAAGAAGCCAGCAAGAAGCAGCAAGAAGCCTTAAGCAAGAAGAATAGAAATACTTTATTAATCCCAGACATGGGAAATTGACTTGTCCAGCAGCCTCGCTAGTATTAACATATTTACAACATATACAATGCAATAAATAATTATGACAATGTGCCACATGAAAGTACTACTGGAGCACATCACAGCACCAGGGCTGTGAGTCTCAGTCAGACGGATTTATTGAACAGGGTTATTGCACTGGGCAGGAAAGATTTCCTGTATCTGTCTTTGTGGCAGCGGAGCTGAATCAGTCTGTTTGAGAAGGAGCTCCGCTGCCTGTCCAGGAGTGGGTGGAGAGGGTGGTCCGGGTAATCCAGTATAGCTAACAGTTTGTTCAGCATCCTCCTCTCCACCACAGCTTCCAGGGTGTCCGGTTTGCAGCCAATCACGGAGCCAGCCTTTCTGATCAGTTTGTTCAGTCTGTTGGTGTTGCTGGCTCCGATGCTGCCTCCCCAGCAGACCACAGCGTAGAACAGTGCACTGGCGACAACAAACTGGTAGAAAATGTCCAACATTTTACTGCACACGCCGAAGGATCTCAGCTTCCTCAGGAAGTAGAGTCTGCTCATCCCCTTCTTGTACACAGCCTCGGTGTTGGTCTTCCAGTTCAGTTTGCTGTCTATGTGCAAGCCCAGGTATTTGTAGTCCTCCACCACCTCGATGTCCTCTCAGAGTTGTACTGAAAGTCGGAGGTGTACAGGGTGAACAGGAATGGAGACAGCACAGTCCCCTGCGGTGCTCCCACGTCACTCACCACCACATCAGACAGAGCAGCGCCAAGACGGACAAACTGCGGCCTGTCTGTCAGGTAGTCAGTAACCCAGGAGACCGTGGGTGAGTCAACCATCATCGTCTGCAGCTTTTCTCTCAGTAAAAGTGGCTGGATGGTGTTGAATGCACTGGAGAAATCAAAGAAGGTGATTCTTACTGTGCAGCCAGCACCATCCAGATGTGAGTGAGCCCTCTGCAGCAGGTAGATGACGGCATCCTCAACCCCCAAACGGGGCTGGTAAGCAAACTGCAGAGGGTCCAGAGAAGATCTTACCTGCGGATGAAGGTGGGCCAAGACGAGCCTCTCCAGAACCTTCATCACATGAGATGTGAGGGCTATTGGTCGGTAGTCTTTGGGGTCGCAGGGACCAGGCTTCTTGGGCACAGGAACCAGACAGGAGGTCTTCCACAGTGTGGGCACCTTCTCCTGGGTCAGGCTCAGGTTGAAGAGGAGGCACAGGACAGCTGGCTGGCACAGGTCTTCAGTACCTTAGGGCTGATGCCGTCAGGGCCTGCAGCTTTGCCTTGGTGGAGTCTCTCCAGCGGTCTCTTCACCTGGCCAGTAGTCACAGTTAGCAGTGGGGGTGGGTCCAGGGGGCTCACGGTGGAGTGGGAGGAGGGTAGAGGAGGAGGGTGGCTGGGTGTTTGGAGGCCAGAGTGTGCGGGGGGGACACAGCGGAGGGCTGTGAACTAAATCTGTTGAAGAAACAGTTCAGCTCATTTGCCCTGTCCGAACTGCTAACTGGCCGCCTGTCTTTGACATTGAAGCCAGTTATTTCCCTCATCCCAGTCCACACGTCTCTGGTGTTGTTCTGCTGGAGCTTGGCCTCCAGCTTCCTCCTGTAGGAGTTCTTTGCCCTCCTCAGCTCTGCCTTCAGGTCATGCTGTATCCTCCTCATCTCCTCCTTGTCGCCCGACCTGAAGGCCTTCTTCTTCTGGTTGAGAAGAGCTTTCAGGTCACTGGTGATCCAGGGCTTGTTGTTGGGGAAGCAGCGTACAGTCCTGGCTGGCAGGGTGGTGTGTTCACAGAATTTGATGTATTCTGTGATGCAGTCAGTCTGTCAGGCTTCAGTGTAGGATCCAAGAGCGACACAGATGTTGAATAAAATCCGATTTTATTCTAGGCAGACGAGCAGAGGGTCAGGCAATCTCGTAGTCGAACACAAAACAGGCGAACTAGTTTACCGGGGCAGCAGAACAGAGACAGGTCAATCACAGGCAGAGTCCGAAACCAAAGTCCAATCCAAAAACACAATGCGGGAACGAGCGACATAAATGCACACACGATCTGGCGACGAGTTACTCGGAAAATGCAGTTTAAGTAGCTGCGCTGATTAAGGATGAGCAGCCGGTGCGGCTGATCAGCAGCGCAGCGCAGGTGTGAACAATCAGGGTACGGGACCGGAGCAACGGAGAGGGGAGGGCAAGACCGGAGCAGACCAGCAGCTGTGACAGAACCCCCCCCTCAAGGAACGGCCCCTGACGTTTCAAAGCAGGAAAAAGGAAAGTCTCCTCGCCCAAGTCTAAAATTCAGGCGAGCCCGATAGTTGTAGGTTGGGTCGCAACCTGGGGCGGCCTGGCCTCCTCACGACCCATGACGGCTGATCAGGATGTTGGTGGAAATCCCGAATCATCTGGGGATCCAGGATGTTGCGGGCGGGGACCCACGACCTTTCCTCAGGGCCATAGCCCTCCCAGTCTACCGGGTACTGAAGTCCCCTCCCGCGGCGATGGGAACGAAGAAGGCGCCGGACAGTGAAGGCTGGGCCCCCATCAATGAGACGGGGTGCCGGTGGGGGTGGGCGGGTCGGGGCTAGGGGACTCTCATGAACCAGCTTCACCCTGGAGATGTGGAAGGTGGGATGGACTCTCATAGTCCTGGGAAGCCGTAACCTTACGGCTGCTGGGTTGATAATCCTTTGAACGGGAAAGGGTCCCACGAACCTTGGTGCCAATTTTCTTGATTCTACCCGTAGGGGTAGATCCCGGGTAGAGAGCCAGACCCTTTGGCCCACCTGGTAGACTGGTGCGGGGGTTCGGTGACGGTTTGCCTGTATGAAGTAGCGACCTGTGGCGCGTTGCAGAGTCGCCCGAGCCTGGGCCCACGTTCGTCTGCACCGGCGGATGTAGGCTAGGGCAGAAGGACAAGAGACATTATTGTTGAGTGATGGAAAAAGCGGGGGTTGGTACCCGTAAACACACTGAAACGGGGAGAATCCCGTAGCTGAACTGGGCAGGGAATTGTGGGCATACTCTGTCCAAACCAGGAAAGAGGACCACAAGGAGGGGTCCTGAGAGACCATGCAGCGTAGAGAGGTCTCTAAGTCCTGGTTTAACCTCTCCGTCTGTCCATTGGATTGCGGGTGGAAGCCCGATGACAGACTGGGAGTAGCCCCCAGAAGTTTACAGAATTCGGCCCAAAAGGTGGAAGAAAACTGGGGGCCCCGGTTGGAGACAATATCTTCAGGTAATCCGTGAAGACGGAAGACGTGCTAAACGATAAGATGGGCTGTTTCCTTCGCCGACGGCAACTTCGGAAGGGGAATGAAGTGCGCCATCTTACTGAATCTGTCCACCACAGAAAGGATAACTGAGTTCCCGCTGGACTGGGGCAGGCCCGTGATGAAGTCTAAGGCGATGTGGGACCATGGGCGAACTGGAACAGGTAACGGCTGAAGAAGACCCCCCGGGGCCTGGCGGGGAACCTTGTGCTGATTGCAGGGGACACAGGCCTGCATGTAACTCTGAACATCCTTGTCGAGGGAGGGCCACCAAAATCTCTGACGCAACAGGGCCCTCGTCCGCCGGACTCCGGGATGGCAGGCTAACCTAGAGGCGTGGCCCCACTCCAAGACCTCAGGTCTTAGGTTTGCTGGAACATACAACCGATCATCCGGGCATGCGCTAGGTCCAGGTTGGGAGGCGATGGCCGCCCGAACCTTCTCCTCCACGTCCCAGGTGAGGGAGGCTACTAGGCAGCTTGGGGGAAGGATCATTTCCGGACTTCTCGGTGGTTCAACGTTTGCTTCAAACTGACGGGAGAGGGCGTCAGGTTTGCCGTTTCTAGACCCCGGCCGGTAGGAAAGGGAGAAGTTGAACCTGGTGAAAAACAGCGCCAATCGAGCCTGGCGCGAGTTCAACCTCTTGGCTGACCTGATGTACTCCAGGTTCTTGTGGTCGGTCCATACCACAAAGGGAAGCTTCGTTCCCTCCAACCAGTGACGCCACTCCTCAAGAGCCAGCTTAACGGCCAGTAACTCCCGGTTCCCAATGTCGTAGTTCCTCTCAGCTGACGAAAGCCTGCGGGAGAAAAAGGCACAGGGATGCAGCTTTTGATCTGCAGTGGCTCTCTGAGACAGAACCGCCCCGACTCCGACATCTGATGCGTCCACTTCCACCACGAACTGAAGGGCTGGTTCTGGGATTCGGAGGATAGGAGCAGAAGTGAAACGCTTCTTCAATGTCCGGAAGGCCGCGTCGGCCTCTGGTGACCACAAAAAGGGTTTCTGACTGCTAGTTAGGGCGGTAAGGGGATTTGCCACGGAGCTGTAGTTCCGGATGAACCGCCGGTAAAAATTGGCGAACCCTAAAAACCTCTGCAACTGTTTTCTGGAGTCTGGTACTGGCCAGTCGAGAACCGCAGAAACCTTGGCGGGGTCCATCTCTATGCTCCCCGGCGATATAATGTATCCCAAAAAGGATACAGAGGTCGAGTGGAACTCACACTTCTTTGCCTTTACAAATAGGGCGTTCTCCCAGAGCCGTTGTAACACCCTGCGGACATGGCGTACGTGTTCCTCACTGCTCCTTGAGTAGATCAATATGTCATCAATGTAAACGAACACGAACTTGTTGAGCATGTCTCGCAGAACGTCGTTCACCAAGGCCTGGAAAACCGCCGGAGCGTTAGTGAGTCCAAAAGGCATGACCAGATATTCATAGTGCCCCGTTGGGGTGTTGAAGGCCGTTTTCCACTCGTCCCCCTCCCGTATGCGGACCAAGTGGTAGGCATTACGAAGATCCAGTTTCGTAAAAATAGTTGCTCCCTGGAGCAGCTCGAATGCAGAGGAAACCAGCGGAAGCGGGTACCGATTTTTCACCGTGATATCATTCAGACCACAATAGTCTATGCATGGCCGGAGTGTTTTATCCTTCTTTTCTACAAAGAAGAAGCCTGCCCCTGCCGGGGAAGAAGATGGGCGGATGATCCCTGCTTTCAGTGAAATACTGATGTACTCCTCCATAGACTGCCTCTCTGGTTTGGACAGAGAGTAGAGTCGGCCCTTGGGTGGGGAAGTTCCCGGGAGGAGGTTGATCGCACAGTCGTAAGGCCGGTGGGGCGGAAGTTCCATGGCCCTGGCCTTACAAAACGCCTGCCGTAAGTCGTGGTACTCCGGGGGAACTCCAGTTAAATCAGAGTAGTCCGGGCTTCCCATAGAAGTCATTCGCGACGTGTCAGTGTGCCTTAAACAGGTTCTGTGGCAATCGGAGCCCCACCCCTGGACAATTCCTGTCTCCCAATCGATGTGTGGATTGTGTCGGCGGAGCCAGGGGAGGCCCAGAACTAAGGGCAATCCAGGCTGGTCCAGGATGTGGAACTGGATCTGTTCAATATGGTTGTCCGCTAATAGCATGTTGACTGGTCCGGTCCGGTGAGAAACAGTGCCCAAGCGATGGCCATCTAATGCCCGGACGGGGACCGGCTGTGGCAGAGGTTCCCGCCCAAGTCCCAACTGGCGAGCCACCTCCCTACTGATAATGCAGGCGTCGGACCCCGAATCAATTAACGAGGCCATCTCCTGGGGGCCCCTAGGCAAAAGAAAGCGGACGCGTAACAAGGGTCGCAGGGGTTTGGGAGATATGGAAGTTTGACTCACCTGTAACTCCCTACCTACAGGTGAGTCCTCCCTTTTATTGGGCAGGTCGACACAAAGTGCCCCTTCCCGCCGCAGTATAGGCATAGGTTGGCCTGGCATCGATGTCTCCTTTCCTCCATGGAGAGGGTGGTGCGCCCCAGCTGCATGGGTTCTGACCAATCCTCCCCAACTGCAGCCTGGGGGTTCCGCGTTGCTGGTGGTATCAACTGTGGCTGCGGCAGTGTTGAGGTCTGACCCAGCTGGCTGCCAGCCGCTACGAGCAGAGGGCTAAGCTGATCGTAGAGCCGGCGCGTCTGCATCCGTTGATCTATCTGGATGGCAAGGTCAATCATTGCGTCCAGAGAAGTGGGCCTCTCGTAGGCGATCATTAAATCTTTAATACGATCGGCCAGACCATGCAGGAACACGTCGGCAAGGGCTTCTGACGACCAGCCGCTTCGGCTTGCTAGGATCCTGAAGTCGACGGCAAAGTCCATAACGCTCCGTCGACCCTGACGTAGGGTGAGTAACTCCTCGGCCGCAGCGGTTCTGGAGGAACCTCGGCCAAACACCTTCCGTAGCTCCGCGTGAAAAGAGGAGCATGAAGGTGCCTGTCGCTCCCATTCCTCTGCTGCCCATAAACGAGCCTTGCCGGTGAGATGCGTGATAGCGTATGCCACCTTGGCAGACTCTGACGAGAAGGTTCGTGGCTGGAGAGAAAAGAGCAGGGAACAGTTGGTGATAAACGCTCCGCATGACTGGGGATCCCCCGCGAAGCGTTCCGGTGCGCCGACACGGGGTTCAGGAGCGTCTATCGGAGCTGGTAACGGCGCAGTAGGAGGTGGCTGGGGGGCGTGAACGTTTGCTTCGGTCGCCGTCGGAGGACACCGAAGCTCCAACATCGCCCGGGTTTCCTCCAGAGCGACCGTAGCCTGCTGGAGTCGGGAGAGCGTGGCGTTCATCTGCGCTTGATGCCGCTGAACATAATCCTCTACCTGAGCCAGACGATCCAAGGCGGAGGAACTGTGCGCTGGATCCATGAATGGCCAGATTGTACTGTCAGGCTTCAGTGTAGGATCCAAGAGCAACACAGATGTTGAATAAAATCCGATTTTATTCCAGGCAGACGAGCACAGGGTCAGGCAATCTCGTAGTCGAACACAAAACAGGCGAACTAGTTTACCGGGGCAGCAGAACAGAGACAGGTCAATCACAGTCAGAGTCCGAAACCAAAGTCCAATCCAAAAACACAATGCGGGAACGAGCGACATAAATGCACACACGATCTGGCGACGAGTTACTCGGAAAATGCAGTTTAAGTAGCTGCGCTGATTAAGGATGAGCAGCCGGTGCAGCTGATCAGCAGCGCAGCGCAGGTGTGAACAATCAGGGTACGGTCTTGCCCTCCCCTCTCCGGAGCAACGGAGAGGGGAGGGCAAGACCGGAGCAGACCAGCAGCTGTGACACAGTCATGCTGTTGATGTCCTCCCCATGTGGATCACAGAGCACGTCCCAGTCAGTAGACTCAAAGCAGTCCTGCAGTGCCTCCTGGGCCTCCTGATTCCACCTCCTAACTGTCCTTGTGGATGCAGGCTGCCGCTGGACAAGAGGAATGTACTTTGGTGTCAAAACAACCAGGTTGTGATCTGATCTTCCCAGTGGGGGAAGGGTGTCGGCACTGTATGCATCCTTTGCATTTGCATACAGGAGGTCTATTGTTCTATTGTCTCTCGTGGGGCAGTTTACAAACTGGTAGAATGTTGGCAGAGTTTTGTACAGTGTGACATGGTTAAAGTCACCAGTGATGGTTATGAAAGCGTTGGGGTGCAGGGTTTGCAGTTTTGACACGGTGGAGTGAATGGTTTCACACGCTGCCTCGGCATCAGCTGATGGGGGAATGTAAACAGCGACGACAATGGCGGAGGTGAGCTCCCTAGGCAGGAAGTATGGACGCATCCCCACACAAAGCAGTTCAATATCTGGGCTACAGAAACGTTCCTTTACGGTAACATGTCCCGGGTTGCACCACTTCTCATTGACAAACAGCACAACCCCCCCTCCTTTCTTCTTACCGCTCCTCTCCACATCTCTGTCCGCCCGTATTGTTCTGAAGCCAGGTACAGTAGCGCTGGAATCCGGGAAGCACGAGTGAAACCACGTCTCCGTGAAACACATAACGCTGCACTCCTGGAATTCCCTTTGAGTCTTAACAAGCGCCGCTAACTCGTCCATCTTGTTGCCTAACGGTCTCACATTTCCCATAATGATCGCTGGCACCGAAGGTTTATATCTCCTTCGTTTAGCCTTCAGCTTAGCCCCAGCTCTGCACCCCCGGCGTCTCCTACGTAGCTCCGCAGGGATTTCAGGCCTCGGCCCAGGCAGTAGCACCGGTTTACACAGCACGATCAGCTGGTCCCGTGTGTAAAAAACAACGCTCTCACTCCGTTCCGTGTGGTCCCCTGTTATGAGCAGTAACAGCAAGACCAAAATAAATATTTATAAATATTCAAATCTTCTCCTCTGTGGAATGAGATCTTCAGACTTTGTTTGAATTTCTTTTCAAAAATTAATCAAAAATATGAAACCCATCTGTTTCTCACCACCATGTCTAATGACTACTTTTGTATCCAAAATAGATCTTTCTGAGTCAACTGGACTGAAAGGTTTCTTTGAAAGTTGACACAGTTGACACAGTTGACACAGAGAGATCTATTTTGGATAACTATGACCTGGATGAGTGAGAATCTACACAGACTACTTTTGTACATTTATCCTAGACGATATGTACGTTTTTACTTGTGATAGCATCTGCTATAGACTAAATTCCCACTTTCATTTATAAAACATAGATAAAACATGCATAACAAAGACACATAACTATATCAGTCTTAAGGTCCGAACACAATACCCATAGTATCTAGTGTGATAATATTAAAAATCAACAACAATACAGACCAGGTTGGCAGAACAAATCTTGAATCGATTACTACGGTTAGACTCTAGATGGTACTGTGGTTCCATCACAGTGAATCACTTTTAAATCTCAAATCCTCAGCTTGTCGAAAAATCCAATTTCCCAGAAACTAAAAGTACTGTTATGTTGCTGATTCCCTGAATAACAATATTAGCCAGGTTAGAATTTTCTTTGATAAAGTTAAAAGGGTGTTTTTGACTAGGAAATTGTGTTCAGTCTTTTACTCCTACTGTGTAGTTGGGAGGAGGTCTTAGGTCTGGCATCCGTCAGTCGTAAAAGGTCACAGATAGGAATGAAGAACATTGGTTCAAGGACTTAGAGTATACATCTTCATGCATGATTATAACTTTGTTTGACACACACACACATACATATATATATATGTATATATATATATATATATATATATATATGGGTGATAGGTGTATGTAAGCACAAGGGATTATGAAATCCAACAACACGTCCATTAGTAAATTCCTGTGGTGATGGTACGAATTTTGTTGTTAGAAGGTTCCACAACCCCCTCCTGCTTGTGTCCTGGTGTCTGAAACAGTCATAAAGATAAGATCTCGTGCTTGGCACAAAGAGATCCAGGGGAGACTCTGAGATGTCCGCTACATAAACTTTCACCAAGCTGCTTGTGTACTACTTTGTCAAAAACAGGATCGTTAAAAAGCTAACATAAAATAATCAACAACAGTAAATCCACTGTAGAAAAGACAAACTCAGATTGGACTCTTTTCCACTCCACGTACAACCTCCTTTTCTTTGAGGCTTTTATGAAATGAAAGGATCAGGGGAGGAGTCAGGTCATTCAACTGGCAGTGAAAGTCTTTGTTCTGGTTTTGTCAGGTCTCTGAGTAACTCTGGAGCTCATTACCGACTGGTGCAGTCAGCTGGGTGTTACTGGTAAAACAGAATGGTTCCAGTGTTAGCAGCTGTGCTGTCTTCTAAGGCTGGGACCAGTTATTGGCTCTACTGAGCTCTGGCAGTCTGCTAGCCATGCCCAGAAGGGCCATGGTCTGTAATGGTGATGACCTGAGGTCTACCAGGAGCATGAACTTTGGTTCTTTGTGGTCATCATCTGGCTTACTTCCTCTGTCATCAGGACTGTGGGGGACGCAGCATTTCCCCACTTCGTAGCGTGATTGCTCTGTTCTCAGCTGCTACCTGGGTTTGTCTTTTTCACCTACACCCACTCTCCTGTCCTACTGTTGGTTCTTCAGTGAGTGGAGGGTGTCCTCGATGTTGGTGACACACATTCATTCAGCTCTTTGCTTCTGATGTGTTTGGTTTTTCCAGAGACGTCATCGGTAACGTATCGCGTCATTTCCTGTTTCTGCTTCGTCCTACTCGTTCACTTCTCCTGGTGTTTGCTACGGTGGATTTACTGTTGTTAATTATTCTGTTAGCTTTTTGTTTATCCTGTTTAGTAGTACACAAGCACCTTGGTGAAAGTTTAGTAACCGCACGATCCTTTGGGTTCTATACTTCGCTTTGTCTATTTCGCTCCGCACAGCTGTGCTCACTGCTAGCATGGCTAACTCCACTCCCTCTCCCACTGTTTCTCTTTCTCCGGTGTTCTGCAAAGTGTGTGAAATGTTTAGTTACTCCTCGGCCTCCGTTACTGAGAGTCAAGTGTGTAGAAAGTGTAGCTTATTTATAGCTCTAGAGGCGAGGCTTAGCGAGCTTGAGGAGAGGCTCCGCACACGAGATAGCATCGTAGCCCCTGTAGCTAGCCAGCACCAGTTAGCCTGTGCAGACCGGCCCAGTTCAGCTACTGTTAGCTGTTTTCCAGTTCCTGGCTGAGTTTTCAGATTTCCTATCTAGTTTAGTGGTCAGTACAGATAAAGTCATTACAGTGGCTGATTTTAACATCCATATGGATGATGATACTGACAGTCTTAAGACGACGTTTAACTCTGTTAGATTCAATAGGTTTCTCTCAGTTAGTAAATGAACCGACGCACTGTCATAATCACACTCTGGATATGGTTCTCACCTATGGTTTAGAAACTGAGAACCTGGTAGAAGAGGTTCACACACCATAGAAGACTGGCTCCGTGGTACAACACACATATCCGAACCCTTAAGCAGGCATCAAGACGGATGGAGAGGAAGTGGTATTCAGCAATATCAGCTGAAAGACAGTTTATTAACATATAAGAAGGCCCTCCGTAAAGCCAGAACAGCTTACTACACTTCAATAATAGATGTAAACAAGAACAACCTGCGTTTTCTGTTTAACACCATAGCCAGGTTGACAAAGAGTCACAGCTTCGTTGAGCCTTCTGTTCCTGCAGCTCTTAGCAGTGAAGACCAATAAAATCACTAACATCAGAGAAAAGATCGATCAAGGTCGCTCCATGACAACTGATGAGCTGCCCTTGTTAACAACCCCATCTAGTCCTGATCCACCTCTGGACAGTTTCCTGCCCATAGACCTCCCTGAGCTGACCTCCAGCATAAATGGATCTAAACCAACCACATGTCTCCTGGACCCCATCCCAACTAAGCTTTTAAAGGATGTCTTTCCTCTGATCGGGACCTCAGTATTAGATCAGATCAATTTATCCTTGACAACAGGTTATGTACCTCAGGCATTTAAAACTGCTGTTATTAGACCTTTAATTAAAAAACCTTCACTTGATCCAGGCATCTTAGCAAATTATAGACCGATATCCAACCTCCCATTCATCTCTAAGATACTTGAGAGGCTGGTTGTCAGTCAGCTAACCGATCACCTAAACAGGAATAGTCTATTTGAAGTGTTTCAGTCTGGTTTCAGAGCTCATCACCGCACAGAAACGGCACTGGTTAAAGTCACTAACGACCTCCTCATGGCATCAGACCGTGGACTTATTTCCGTACTGGTTTTACTGGACGTCAGTGCTGCCTTTGATACTGTAGATCACAGCATTTTATTACAAAGGCTACAACATGAGATTAGGATCACAGGGACAGCTCTAGACTGGTTTAAATCTGATCTATCAGATCGATTTCATTTTGTTCATGTTAATGATGCTTCCTCTGAGTGTACAAAGGTTCATCATAGTGTTCCACAGGGTTCAGTGCTTGGGCCAATCCTGTTCACTCTTTACATGCTCCCTCTAGGAAATATTATTCAGAGAAACGGCATAAATTTTCATTGCTATGCCGACGATACGCAGCTGTATTTATTATTATTATGTATTATCAGATAGCATTCTCTCTTTGGATGGCGTTACCTTGTCCTCCAGCACAGCTGTAAGGAACCTGGGAGTTATCTTGGACCAGGACATGTCATTTCTCCCTCATATTAAACAGGTTTCTAGGACCGCCTTCCTTCACCTCCATAATATTGCCAAGATCAGGAGCATCCTGTCACAGAGTGATGCTGAAAAACTGGTCCATGCTTTTGTTACCTCTAGACTGGACTACTGCAACTCATTACTATCAGGATGTCCAAAATATTCCATTAAAAACCTGCAGCTGACGCAGAACGCTGCAGCCAGAGTTCTGACAGGAACCAGCACCAGGGAGCATATCTCTCCAGTTTTAGCTTCTCTTCACTGGCTTCTGGTGAAATCTAGAATAGATTTTATCATTCTCCTTCTAACATATAAAGCTCTCAGTGGACCAACTCCATCATACTTGCAGGATCTCGTAGTTCCGTATATTCCTAAAAGAACACTCAGATAACAGAATGCAGGTTTACTTGTAGTTCCCAGAATTCATCAAAGTAGAGTGGGAGGACAAGCTTTTAGCTGTCGGGCAGCTTTACTGTGGAACCAATTACCAACCTGAGTCCAAGAAGCAGACACCACGGCTGCCTTTAAGATCAAACTTAAAACGTTTCTGTTCAGTAAAGCGTACAGCTGGCCTCTAACAAGGTGTGTAGGGTTGACAGATCTAGTTACAGTCAGTTCTCACAGTTACAGGTAGAATAGGCTCACCAGACTCTTATTCCTCAATTTTTAGCACAGCTATGCTGCTATAGGCCTACGCTGCATGGGGACACAAACAAGATCCACTGAGCAGTTCCCCATTTCCTCAACACCAACCACTCCCTAATCTCCTCCTTTTCTTTTTTCTCACAGGGATTATCTGTGTCCCGCGGTCTTCCTTGCATCTCTCTCTGTCTCTCTCTCTCTCTCTCTGAGGGTGAGCAGAGGCGTCTAGTGAGCTGAGAGCAAAATTGGAAGTTTTCCAAATTCAAACCTACTTTTTTTGATTTTTCTTGAATCGTTTTGTCAGTATAGTGTGAGTGGGGTGTGGTAGTTAGTTGTGTGTAGTTTTAGTTAGGTTTGTTGCGTTTTTTTCGGGTTCACCGGTCTGCCATTGTTTGGCTGGCCGGCGTTCCCTGCACCATGGCGGTGAGCGGCGGGGATGTCTCCCGGTTGTCGCGGAGACACGGCATCAAAGTGGGTGCCGGGTCGACGCACACCGTGGAGGAGGTAACCCTCGCCGTGGGGGAAGTAATCGGGAACGGCTCGATCAAATCCGCGGCCCGGATGAACGGCGCGGTGGTAATGTTTGTGGAGAAGGTGGAGCAGGCCAATCTTCTGGTGGAGAGAGGGCTCAGTGTTGGAGGAGCGTTCGAGGAGGTTCTTCTGCTGAGCCAGCCTGCAACCAAGATCACCCTGTCGAACGTTTCTCCGTTCATAAGTGACGAAATTCTGTGTGCGGAGCTGTCCAGACATGGAAAAATCGTGTCACCAATAAAAAAGGGTTCTGTCCGGGTGCAGATCTCCGCTCCTAAAGCACGTAGTCTCCCACCGTAGACAGGTCTATATGATCCTCAATAACCGGGGCGAGGACCTGGAGGTTCACCTCCGTGTTACAGTGGATGGATTTGACTACGTGCTTTTCGTCTCCTCAGTGGCCATGAGGTGCTTCGGCTGCGGGGAGGAGGGACACATAATTAAAATGTGTCCGCTCCGAGCCGACGCCGGTGCCACTGCTGAGGAGCGAGGCCGGGATAGCGGAGCCCCGGGTGGGTCCGGGGAGCGGCTACGGCTGCGACGCCCTGCGTTGCACCATGCTGAGCGGCGGCTGCCGCCGCGGCTGCAGAGGACACCGGTGCTGGCGTCCCTCCTGGCGTGAGTGCTGCAGGACATGAGAACGATTAGGGAGCGAAGGAAGAGAACTTAAACAACCGGGAGGGTGAGACTGGTCAGGTTCAGGAGGAAAAAACAAACACACCAGTTGAAAAGCAGGAAAATATGGAAACGGAGGACCAGGTAGTGGAAGGTGAAGGATGTGAGGAGCAGATAGGTGAGGAGCAGATAGGTGAGGGGCTGTTAGGTGACATGGGTGAGAGACAAAATGGTGAAAAACAGATTAATAAAGTAGATGAGGTGCAGGTTGATAGTGTGAGTGAGGAGCAGACAGGTGAGGAACAGACAGGTGAGGTGGGTGAGGTGCAGGTAGGTGGCATGAGTGAGGGGCAGACAGGTGGGGATGAGGGAGCGATGGAACAGGAGCCTGCTGGCGTTTCAAAAAAAAGGAGAAGCTGCAAACAGAGCGACAACGTTGGGGCGAAGGTCAGCAGGCAGACACGCAGGAACACTGAGTGGTCAGACAGCAGCGAGGGTGAGGACTGTGTGTCTGACGACAGCAACCTGTCCCACTCCCAGGGACCAGCCAGCCAGCCAGCCAGTCAGCCAGGGGGGGAAAGGGTACACGGCAAGGATGATAAAAACTTTCCTCCAAGAGACCAAGAACATGAAGGGGGTCATCCTAGAAAACTACAGTGATGAGAGCACACCAGGCACTTTGCTTGCTTTTATTGGGTTTTTATACTGTTTTTATTTGTGTTCATTTTTAATTCCCCTGATGAACAATTTTAAAGTGGGGAGTTTGAATGTGAACGGGGCCAGAGACGGCAGGAAAAGAGCCGTCATCTATGAAACGGCAAGGCTAAAGCACATTGATGTTTTATTTATACAAGAGACACACAGCGACCAGGAGAACGAGACTTGGTGGAGCAGAGAGTGGGGAGGACGCGTGTTCCTCAGCCACCACATGGCTGTCAGCGCCGGGGTGGCCATCCTGCTATCTAAGGCTTTCACCCCGGCCTCCCTGAGGGTGGAACACGTGGTCCCGGGGAGGTGTTTGCTTTTAGAGGCTGGTTTTAATGGATTTAATATTGTTTTTATGAACATTTACGCTCCAAATGATGGTGCAGAGAGGAAGCTCTTTTTAGAAACAGTCAGCAACAAGCTGCAGAGCCACAGGACGACAGACTACCTGATTTTAGGAGGAGATTTTAACTGCACTGAAGACGGCGCAGTAGACCGTAACCACTCGGAGCCTCATCCAGCTTCCCAGCACGCTCTGAGGCAGCTGGTCTTCTGCCACGGCCTGGTGGATGTATGGAGGAGGATGCACACAGGCTGCCGGCAGTACACATGGTCCCACTACAGAGATGACACGGTAACTTTAGCCCGCCTTGACCGGTTTTATTGTTTTAAGCACCATTTTAGCATCTTTAAATTGTGTCAAATTTTACCAGTTGGGTTTTCAGATCACTCCTTGGTTGTGTGCAGTGCTTTTATCAGGAACGTCAAGAGCGCATACTGGCATTTTAACTCGAGTTTAGTGTCTGACCACAGTTTTAAAGAAGCTTTGAGGTTTTTATGGTGTGTTTTAAGACAGAATGTTTTAAGTAAGAATGATTTTACTTGTCTGAGGCAGTGGTGGGACCATGGGAAGACCCTGATTAAGATGTTGTGTCAGCAGCACGCTCTCAATGTCACTGGTCACATCACCAGATCCATCAAGGATCTGGAGAATGACATAGTGGAATTTGAAAGCATAAGTGAGTCCACAGGAGATCGAGGGAGCATTGAAGGCCTCAGAACTAAAAAGAAGGCTTTGGCCGACCTGCTGGACACAAAGGTGCAAGGAGCCCTGGTCCGGTCCCGGTTTCAGAACATCAATGACATGGATGCTCCCTCTAGCTTCTTTTTCAGCCTGGAGAAGAAGAGCGGGCAGAGGAAGTCCATCTACTCCCTGCTGTCAGACACCGAGCAGGAGCTGATGGAGCCGGACCAGATCAGAGCCAGGGCCGTAGATTTCTACTCGGCGTTGTTCCGGAGTGAGTACGAAGAGACCAACGGACAATATGCAGGAGTTCAGTGATGGACTGCCTCAGGTGTCTGAGGACACCAACTCCAGCCTCGAGCGTCCACTGACCCTGCAGGAGCTGCATGCTGCGCTCCAGATTATGCAGAGCCGGAAAGCTCCAGGCATCGATGGACTGACTGTAGAATTCTACAAGGCCTACTGGGACATCCTGGCTCCTGATCTGCTGGACGTCCTCAACGAGAGCCTGGCCTCGCGGACTCTGCCCGTGTCCTGCCGGAGGGCCATCATTGCTCTCCTGCCCAAGAAAGGCAACTTGCAGGACATCAAGAACTGGCACCCGGTGTCTCTCCTCTGCACCGACTACAAACTTCTCTCCAAGACTCTGGCTATCCGGCTGAGGGAAGCTATGGAGCAGGTCATCCACCGGGACCAGACCTACTGTGTGCCCAGCAGGACCATGGCAGACAATGTCTGCCTCATTAGGGATGTCCTGAATCTCTCCAGTTCATTAGGTGTGAACATCGGCTTGGTCGCATTAGACCAAGAAAAGGCTTTTGACCGTGTTGAACACCGTTTCCTCTGGAAGGTCATGGAGAGGTTCGGCTTCAGCACAGGCTTTATTGCCAGGATCCAGGTGTTGTACAGTGACATTGAGAGTGTGCTGAAGGTCAACGGCAGCCTGTGTGCTCCTTTTACGGTGCATAGAGGTGTCCGGCAGGGCTGCGCGCTGTCGGGGATGCTCTATGCACTCTCCCTGGAACCCCTCTTCCAGAGACTGCGTTCAACGATCCATGGATTGGTTTTACCGGGTTTTACAAAAAGTGTGGTTTTATCTGCTCACGCTGATGACCTAGTGGTTTTTATTAGAGATCAACAAGATGTGGATGCACTGAACGAAACCACCAGTCGTTTTTCTGCTGTGTCGACCGCAAGGGTGAACTGGGGAAAGAGTGAGGCCCTTGCGGTTGGCGAGTGGCCTGGAGGCCTCCCAGTCCTCCCAGACAGACTAACGTGGAAAAGTGATGGTCTGAAGTACCTGCGCATCTACCTAGGGAGTGAGAACATTATGAAAAAGAACTGGGAGGGCATGGCTGAGAGGATAAAAGGAAAACTGGACAAGTGGAGATGGATTCACTCCCACTTGTCCTACAGAGGGGGAGTGCTGGTTTTAAACAATCTGGTAGCCTCTCTGCTCTGGCACCGTCTCACCTGTGTGGAGCCACCACCAGGGCTGCTGGCCCAGATTCAGACACAGATGGTGAATTTTTTTTGGGATGGTCTCCACTGGGTTCCACAAGCCGTATTGTTTTTATCTCGTGATGAGGGGGGCCAGGGCCTTGTTCACCTGAGGGGGCCAGGGCTTTGTTCACGTGAGTGGGCCAGGGCCTTGTTCACCTGGCCAGCAGAGCTTCCACCTTCAGGATTCGTTTTATTCAAAGGTTTTTAACGGGACCTTCTGATCTGGTCTGGAGGGAGGTGGCCAATTGTGTTTTTAGGCAGGTCAACGGTCTGGGACTAAATGAGGCTCTGTTCTTAACTGATTTTAAGTTGCTATCGACAAGTGGTTTGTCCCCTTTTTACCGTAGTGTTTTTAGGTCCTGTGCGTGGCTGAAATGGGCCCACAATGAGTCGACCTCTCTGCACTGGCTACTGAAGGAGCCTCTGGTCTATGGAGGAAGGCTGGACATAAGCTGTGATGCCCTGCCTGGACTGACAGGGGCAATGAGGCGCTCAGGGGTCGTCACGCTGCAGAAGCTGCTGGAGGTGGCGGGACCCACGCTGAGCGACGTCCAGACCCTGAGCTCTGTGCTGGGCATCCGCTCTGCCCGCTGAACCCAGAGAAGCCTGGAACTCTGGAGGCAGAAGCTCTTAGGCAGAGAGAGGAGCCTTCTCCTGAGGTGGGCCAGAGGAGAAACTCTGCCTGACCCTACTGTCGGGATCTCACAGCCGGGCTCGCCCGCCCTCTGGTCCCTTGCGCCTTCGTTTATCGGTCAGGACAGATCAAACCAGAACAGGTAGTTGTTGCTAGGAAAAGCTTTTAATGACAAAGTTTTACAAGATCTTGGAGATTCGTTGACAAAACAGCTGCATACAGAATTGTCATGTCAAGGAGATCTCTTGAAGAAGAGTCTCCACACCTTTTATCCTAGTGAGCCTCCTCCTCTGGCCCCCCCCGTGGGTGACCATCTGTTCATTGTATACATTCTCACTTCTCGGTTTATAGTTCCTGTGTTCTTTAACTTTGCTGACTTCATGTCTAATACCTTAATCGGAGACGTTTGCTAACAGATGTTTGAGGCCCAAACATGGCTCGAACCATTGTATGGTTTCCTTAACATATCTGCTAACGGTGACAAAATCCAAACATGGTCGTAAACACAGCAAAGTTCCTTCTGCACATTCTATTCGTGTATACACATAAGGTCAATGTCTGGTCAAGGCCTCAATCTGACTCCTTCAGCACATTTCAGTTACAGCTTTATCTCATTATTTCCACAATTCCCCCTTTTGATCTCTTTAGAGATCACACAACATACAGAAAACCTTATTAGTAAACTTTTTTGGACGAATGTCCCATTTTAGTAACACATCAATCAAACAGTGTGATTATCTCTTCAGTTAACAGTGAGTTATTTCAAATCTATCGATTACCATATAACATATTCATTTCATATTGTGTCGATCAATCATCACTCAATTACATCGTGTGTATATTCTGCCAATCTTGATTATACTTTCTTCATCAATCAGTAATACAATTTCTTTGGTTAATACATCTCAATCACATACATTGATTATATGCTTTGTAATATATGTGGGAGCGTGTTTTCTCTCTGTGTTCCCGTGGGTTGATTATACTCCTAATTCCAATTCGTCATACACGTTTTCAGGTGGTTTGGACAATGCTTCATACTGAACCATCTCCATTGTGAAGTTCTTTACCATGTAGCTCTTGAGAATGGGGATTACACAACCACAACACATGAATGCTATCAGCAGTCCTATTCCTAGCATTAATGCAATCTTGATCAACCAAACTCTCCATCCTGTGCTTAGCAACCATGCAAACGGGTCTACCGGACTTGCACCAGGCGTGGCCTGTTCCACGTACTTCTGCAATACGGTTAAGTTTTGCAATGCTTCAGTGATGCTTCCCGAATCACCTGAGTTGTCCGGAATGTAGGTGCAACATGCTTCACCAATGAGCTTACACACTCCTCCTTGTACAGCTGTCAACAGATCTAACACTTCCCTATTTTGAAGTACCATTTCTCTTAGAGCATGAAGTTCCTCTACAACTCCCTCCGTTGCCTTACGAGTTTCATTAATAAGCCGCAACAGAGCATACCTGTTAATTTGCACGAGTCCCGACTTCTACAACACCAATTCCAGGAAAAAATCCATGACCAAGTTTTTGTCCTACTCCCCAAAATTCTATATTCCCATGGGACTCCTGACTCGCTCGTTAAACCTATAGCGTTAAAAGTCGTATGTCCCAAGTCCACCTCTCTTTTTCCTCTGTGATGGGGTGGGGCAACCCTACACTCATTTGGGGCCAGGCCAACAAATCAGATACAGCCGAACAATTTGTAGCCGTTCGAGACACTAACACAGCTTCACTAACATTTAAAGGGGTCATAAAGTCTGCTTGGGAATATGATACACCTATCCCAGGGTGAGTCGCTAACAGCATGACACATTCACTTCGTGCTAGAGTCATCTTATATGGCCATAACACAGCTTTGCTAACAGTCGAGGGCATGTGAGTACAAGCATAACAATTGGTGTAATTGCTGGCGTGAGCCGTGTAATTTACCTGTTTCCACCATTCGTTCAAGACGTAGCCACGCAGAGGTGGAATCTCCAGCTCCTCCCGTTTTCTCCTGTTTTGATTGCGCTCATCATAATTGCCAATTTTATCCGAATTATAACCTGTAAGTATCAGTGGCCCGTGTGGAGTGGCCTGTGTGGTCAGTGCGGCTATCTTCAAATAAGTATATGCTCCCATCATACTTACAAAGTACACAAGAATAACAGCACATGTCAAAAAACACACATTAACACACAAAAGTTTGCGTCGTCGTTCCTGTTGTTGACGGTCTCGGTCGATGGCCTCCATCAGATCCGTCATCTCGTCTTCAGTCAGTAGTGCGGTGAGGTCGCTGTCTTCCATCTGTTTGCCTATTGAAGCGCTCATCTATGTTCCCTTGTGAGGAGAGGTTACTAGCACTTCACTCACCAGTGTGTTTCTAATATGAGCTATGTGTACCACTGGATTGGCAGACCGGGGTGGTGGTCCCTCTTTTTAAGAAGGGGGACCGGAGGGTGTGTTCCAACTATAGGGGGATCACACTCCTCAGCCTACCTGGCAAGGTCTATTCAGGGGTACTGGAGAGGAGGGTCCGTCGGATAGTCGAACCTCGTTTTCAGGAGGAGCAGTGCGGTTTTCGTCCTGGACGTGGAACTGTGGACCAGCTCTACACCCTCGGCAGGGTCCTTGAGGGTGCGTGGGAGTTTGCCCAACCAGTCTACATGTGTTTTGTGGATCTGGAGAAGGCATTCGACCGCGTGCCTCGGGGAATCCTGTGGGGGTTTCTCCGGGAGTATGGGGTGTCGGGCCCCCTGATACGGGCCGTCCGCTCCCTGTATGACCGGTGTCAGAGCTTGGTCCGCATCACCGGTAGTAAGTCGAACTCGTTTCCGGTGAGGGTTGGACTCCGCCAGGACTGCCCTTTGTCACCGATTCTGTTCATAACTTTTATGGACAGAATTTCTAGGCGCAGCCATGGTGTTGAGGGGGTCCGGTTTGGTGGCCTCAGGATCGGGTCTCTGCTTTTTGCAGATGATGTGGTCCTGTTGGCTTCATCAGTCTGTGACCTCCAACTCTCGCTGGACCGGTTTGCAACCGAGTGCGATGCGGCCGGGATGAAAATCAGCTCCTCCAAGTCTGAGGCCATGGTTCTCAGCTGGAAAAAGGTGGAGTGCCTTCTCCGGGTTGGGGAGGAGATCCTCCCCCAAGTGGAGGAGTTTAAGTACCTTGGGGTCTTGTTCACGAGTGAGGGAAGAATGGAGCGGGAGATCGACAGGCGGATCGGTGCGGCGTCTGCAGTAATGCGGACTCTGCACCGTTCCGTTGTGGTGAAGATTTACCGGTCGATCTTCGTTCCTACCCTCACCTATGGTCATGAGCTTTGGGAACGAGATCGCGGGTACAAGCGGCCGAAATGAGTTTCCTCCGCAGGGTGGCTGGGCTCTCCCTTAGAGACAGGGTGAGAAGCTCTGTCATCCGGGAGGAGCTCGGAGTAGAGCCGCTGCTCCTCCGCATTGAGAGGAGTCAGATGAGGTGGCTCGGGCACCTAGTTAGGATGCCTCCCGGACGCCTCCCTGGTGAGATGTTCAGGGCACGTCCCTCCGGTAGGAGGCCCCCGGGAAGACCCAGGACACGCTGGAGGGACTATGTCTCTCGGCTGGCCTGGGAACGCCTCGGGATCCCCCAGGAAGAGCTGGACGAAGTAGCTGGGGAGAGGGAAGTCTGGGCTTCCCTGCTTAGGCTGCTGCCCCCGCGACCCAACCGCGGATAAGCGGAAGAAGATGGATGGATGGATGGATGGCTATGTGTCAGTCGGGGGTGCAGTTTCCGACTGTGTGGTGTTTCCCGGGGCCTTGGCACACTGCGTCAGATGATACCAGACTTTGCCTTTGCCCAGAAGCTGGACAGCGGTCGACGTTCTGGCGGTCACTCGATGTGGTCCTGTCCACCTTGGTTCTTGCCACTTCCTCTTTAGCACTTTCAGAAGTACCCACTCGTCTTCCGGTCCCGGAGTCGAGTCCCCCTTTGGTTCTCTTGATGTGTCCTGTGTGACCTGAGGAACAAATACTGACACCATTTGGTTAAGCATTGTAAATGTTATTTTTGGAGTTTTCTGTGGACCCTCCCCTATGGGGCCCCATGGTCCTGGAAACATGTGCCCGTGGTGCAACTCAAACGGAGTGAACCCGGTACTTCTGTTTACTGTGGACCTTATGGACATTAATGCAATAGGCAGGGCTTCAACCCAGTTTAATTTAGTTCCTGCCATGATCTTAGCCAATTTGTTTTTTATCACCCCATTTGCTCTTTCTACCTTTCCCTGTGACTGGGGATGATACACAGTTCCAAACCGATGTTTGAGACCCATCATTTGTTCCACTCTCTCCAGGTCCTTATTTTTAAAATGAGTCCCGTTGTCTGACCAAATTGTTTTAGGGAAACCATGTTGGGGGATATATCGATCAACTAGACATTTTATCACAGTTTTTGCATCCTCTTTTCCTGTGGGATAGGCCTCCACCCATCCCGAATATTCATCCACCATAACCAACAAATACCTTTTTCCCAGGGCCCTGATGTCCATGTCGGTGAAATCAATTACAATACTTTGTCCCGGACCTTCTGGGACCTTGAAATCTCCTGGTTCTGGTTTCTGTACTGGTCGCACATTGTGTTGTTGACACACTTGGCATGATTTGACCTTATGTTCAATAGTATTTTTTAATTCAGGGTTCCAATAGTTTTTCAACAGCTTTTTCATTTGATTTATGCCATTGTGTGCTGGACCATGAGCCTCGTGAACCAACCAAAGCATTACTTCTTTTGTTACCAACATTTCTCCTTGTGGGCCAATCCACATGCCCACCATCTTTCCTGGTTCTATTTCCTTTTCTACAAATGTAGCTCCTTTTCTTGCCCAAAAATCTTGTTCCTCTTTCTGTTCTCCTAATTGAGCTCCAATCCATTCTTTAATTGTTTTTGGTCTTAAATCCTGAATTTCTTCTTCTACCTGGGTTACCATGTTGAGCCCAAACTGGTACCCCGCTGCACTTTTTGCTACGCCGTCCGCCTCAGCATTTCCTACTGCTTCATAATTATCTCCTCTTTGATGACCTCTCACCTTCAATACAGCTACGTATGTTGGCCCTTTGATGGCTTCCACTAATTCTTTTGCCAAGTCTTCATGTTTGAGAGGCTTACCATCTGCAGTTTGAAAGGCTGTTCTCTGCCAAGCTCCCAAATCTCTATGTACAACTAGATAAGCATATGCTGAATCTGTAAAAATATTTACATCTTTCCCTGCACCGTACCTTAATGCACACAACAAAGCCATCAGTTCTGCCTTTTGAGCTGACGGGGGCACCACTGGCCCTGTTTCCACAGTTTGCCAACCCATTCCTTTAGGGTTTGGTCTTACCATCGCATAGGCTGCTTTTAGTCCTCCATCTCTTGCCCTAAAACAACAACCATCCACAAATAGATCTTCAGCATTCTGAATTTCTATTTTTTCTAATCCTGGTCTTAACCTATTGTCCTCTTCTGTTCTCTCCTCACAGCAATGTGGTACACCTTCACGAATGTTGTCAGCCATGTTTATTCCTTCATGTGTGTATGTTATGTGTGGTTGAGTTAAAATTTCCATAATTTTGTTTTGCCTTCCCGATGTCATGGTGAAAGCTGCTGATGCCACAAATGCTACTACACTATGTGATGTTGTGACTTTTAAGGGATGATGCATGACCAAGTGAGCTGTTTTTTGTATTACTTTTGCCAATGCTGCTGCGAATCTTGCACATGGGGGTGCTTTTTGTTCTAGTCCATCCAATAGTACACTTACATATAACAGTACTTTCCTTTCCCTCTTTTGTTTCTGATATAGCACTGCAGCAGCAGTCTTAGGCTTATCAGAAACATCCAAATGAAATGATAAGTTGTAATCAGGGATAGCGAGTGCTGCTGCCCTGCTAAGGGTCTGTTTGAGTCTTATAAAGGCTTCCTCAGCCACAGGTGTCCATTCCAATTTTCCCGTGAGATTCAAATGTCCCTGTTGTTTAATTAAATCTCTTAAGGGACTGGTTTTTTCAGCATAATCAGGTACAAAATGTCTGGAATAATTTGTCAGACCCAGAAATGCTAGCATGTCACGCACATTAATAGGTTTTGGATGGTTAAGAATAGCTTCTCTTTGCACAGCAGTAATAGTAGAGCCATCAGATGAAATGTGTTGTGCAAGAAAAACAACCTGCTTCCATGCTAGTTGCAATTTAGATTCACTCACTTTGAGTCCTGCATCCGCTAACCTATGTAGCAGATTACTGGATGCTTCCAGACAAGTGTCAAGTGTAGGTGCTGCCAACAGCAAATCATCCACATACTGAACCAATATAACTCCATCAGGGAGCTCAAGAGGCTGCAACAATTCACGAAGTATGGTGTTGAACAAACCAGGTGTCAAAGAAAATCCTTGGGGCATCCTATTGTAGGTGTATTGTTGACCTGCATAAGTAAATGCAAAAACAGGTTGCAGTTATGCAGCTAATGGTAGACAAAAGAATGCATTTGCCAAATCAACCACTGTAAAATATTGGTGCTCAGGTTTGAGTGCTGACAAAGCTGTGAGTGGATTAGGAACCGGTTTAGGGTGTTCCAAAACCAGAGCATTAATAGCTCGTAAATCATGTGCCATTCTGTAAGACTTCCCATCTGCCTTCAAAACCGGAAGAAGGGGCGTGTTCCATGTGGAACACGTTGGTTTGATCACATTTGCCTGTAGGAGGCCACCAATTGTGTCTTTTAATCCTTCTGTGGCCTCTGGTGAAACTTTATACTGTGGTATATACACTGGTTGAGATTGATCCAATTGAAAAATGACTGGGGGAATCTTACATTCCCCAACATCAAAAGGTCCTGTAGTCCACACCTCAGAGGGAACGTTAGCTTTAACGCTTTGTGCCTCAGGTGGATCAGACCTCTCAGCCCCATGTTGTCTGTCAATTTGAAGATGCTCCAATATAGCATTATCTGTTGTAAAATGTTTAATGTACAAAAAGCTGGGATCATATTCTGAGCGGAAAACTGCTGGAAGGCGTGTAGGCTGCCAATCAGTAATTAATGAAGCCTTTTTTATCATGGCTCCAAGTTCCTTGGCCTGATGATGAGGGGAAAGGGCAAGTGAAACATGTGGAAATGCAGAATTAGACAGTTGATACCAATCACGCTGTCCAGGTGTTAACACAACGGACGCAGCAACTTCCTGAGGACCACACACAATCCCTGTTGTATTAATTTTCCAACACTGCCGCTGTATTTGTGAGAAAAATCTTGCTTGATATTCCAAATCCTGTGAAGTGTCATAATTTAGAGTACAGTGTGGTGGATCTGGTTGGGGAAAATAAATGCCCAGACCTTCGATGAAGGAATGCTGCTGATGATAGAGGCGGAGCACTGAACATGAATGCAAAGAGTCAGTTGTGAGTGCCGCCCAATAGATGTCAGCGATGGGTGTCGCCTTAGCTTGTGATGTGCCCAGCCACATCTCATGTTGCTTTCCCGTCCTCCAGTTGGAGCAGCGCATTGCCGGTTTTCCTGGCAAAGTGACCAAAGTTCCTTGTGGATCGCATTGGATCATGGCTCGGAACTGATGTAGCAGATCCCTGCCCATCAGGTTCACAGGACATGTGGGTGAGTGTAGAAATGAATGCATCAGCGTCTGTGAACCCAGAGTCACCGTCAATGGTTTAGTCTTTTGGTTTTTTATGGGCCTCCCTTCAAATCCCAACACAGTCACTGAGTCTCCTTTAAGAGAAGAAGGTGTCACTGTTCTTAAGGAAGAATGAGTGGCTCCCGTGTCTACCAAGAACCGCATAGGTGTATCTTCTACTAGGAGACTGAGTAGAGGCTCGCTCACTGCCCCTACTCCAGTGACAGCATGGCAGCTCTATGGGAATTGTCCTTCCCACTGGTGTCCTCCAGGGGGCGGAATTCGCTGGCTTCCTGATGTGGGATGTGGCTGTGGCTGGGGCGGCTGCTGGGGTGCTGGGGACCTGCAGTTCCTGGCCCAGTGCCCATGACCTCCACACCTGCGACATACATCATCTCGGCGGGGCCTTCCCCCTCCAAATCCTCCCCTGCCTCTATTCTGATTTCTTCCTCTACCTGTCCCTCGCCCCTGTGAGGTAGCAGCATGTGTGTAGTAATAGGAAGGGTAAGAGATAGGTGTAGGCATGTAGTGTTGTGTAGGACCTGGAATATCAGACACATATGGTACCTGGGCCTGAGGTAAGGCCTGGACCAAAGGAGAGGAGTCAGTGGTTACCATCTGTGTAATTGGTGTCTTTTTCTCCTCTCTGCGTTTTTTCTGCTCCCCCTCGAGCTGCAGTCTAGTCAGGAGAGTAGCTGCTTCCTCTTTCGTCTTTTGTTGCTCTAAGGCCTTTTTCTGATGATTAGACAAAAAATGCACCAAACATTGCTTCCAAGTTGCATCGTCTCCCATCACCACCAGAGGGTTTTCTTGCATCTGTGTTTTCACAGACATAGGTACACCATCCAACACCTTCTGTCTCAGCGTCTCCTCTTGGGGGGACCCTTTAGCGGGAGTTTCCCCTGTCAAAACATTCCATTCCTCCATTGTTTCCGCCACCCACTTGGCAGGATTCTGCTTCACCTCCCAACAAGGCTGAAACTTTTGCAACGCTCCACGGGTTACAGGAAATACAACTCTCAGCGCATTATTAAACTCTGTTATGTGTTCATGATATGCATCCGCATCATCTTCTCTCCCTGTTCCCGCCAGTCTTTCCACTTCTTCTAATGATTCTAACCCTGCTGCGCGTGAAATCACAGCTCGAGCATCTCCTAACGCGAGACATGTTCCATACGTAACCTGTAACAACTTAGTCATAAACGGTCCTCCACACGTATGGATGGAAGGCAACAAAGCCATCAAAGTTGTCACATCACCCAAATGATATGGCTTATAGCGTTTCATTCCTCCTCCTAACTCGACTAAAGGCATTTGCAGCCGTCTTTCGTCCGTCATCTCTTTATCCGACTTATTCCTAGACCTCAGCATCATCCTGTACTCCTCCTGTGTCCCTTCTCTCGTCTCATCCTCTAATTCAGGCATATTATCCTCCTCTCGCTCTCTCTCACGATCTCTTCCTTTCTCTGCTCACAACTGCTGTTTCCTTCTTTCCCAACCTGTCACTCTGTCCTCCGTTTCCACCTTAACCTCTGTCCTTCTATTCTCAGTTACACCATCACCTCCAGTGCGCAAAGTACCATTCTTTATATTTAAAACTCCGTCATCAATCCTTAACATCGGTGCTTGTACCGCGTAAGGCGGAGGATTTACAGAAGCAGCTGACAGTAAGGGATACAAGCCTCCCTCACACTCACATGCTCCAGGTTTCAATTTCTCACAGTCTCGCTGCGCGTTTTCTCCTCGGCGTCTGCACATTTCCACTTCAGATGCCACTGCAGCTTTTAATGTCACCGCAATTGCTCTTGACTCTTCACAGTCATTTTCATCTTTTTTCCACTTAGATTTTTCCCAAAATTTAGCTTCATCCAATCTTCTTACAGCTGTATCTCGTTTTATCATAAAATCAATCACAATTGACTGCAAACACTCCATTGAATCATACTCATCACATTCACACAATTTTGGCCAATGTTCTTTAATGAAAGCTTCCAACCGGCGCGTAAGCGGTCCCTGCTCCTTCTTTGGAACAGTACCCTTTGCCCGCAACATCACTCTTCCCCACCATCCTTCTATGGTGGTCCTGGCAGCGGCCCCTTGTGGCTCTCCAGAATCATTGCGTTTTCCATGAAAGTCACTCGGCGCGCCAGCGATCCCTGCTCCCGTATCCTGCGCCCGTTTCTGGCACGCCAGTGTTCTCTGCTTCCTTCACAGAGTCGCACCCTGCGCCCATTCTCGGCACGCCAGCATTCTCCGTGTTTCTCACAGAGCCGCACCCTGCGTCCGGCACATTATTGGGCCCCACAACGGTCCCTGCTCTCCCTTCGGAGCAGTACCTTGTGTCCCAGTTTTCATTTTCTCCCGCCATCTTTCAGGCCCGAGAGTCGCAGCGATCCCCTTACGATCCTGCTTCAAAGGTTTGCCACACAGCAACTCTACTGTTTGTCACAAATGCGGACACAGCACTTCAGCCAATTAAACAGTCAATTTAAAGCAGCTTCTTACTCACCAAGCAACAGCACTTCTATTTCTAGACTAAAAAAAAATCGTTCTCTATCTAACTAATGACACTCTTCGATGTAACAGGCAGTGTCTTACCTTTAGTTGATGCACACGCTGTGTTGTCGCTCGGCTTTCAGTCGTTGCTCCTCTGCCAATCTTTCTGTCCCGTTTTTCGACCGATCACGTCGGGGTCACCAAATTCTGTCGGGATCTCGCAACCGGGCTCGCCCGCCCTCTGGTCCCTTGCGCCTTCATTTATCGGTCAGGACAGATCAAACCAGAACAGGTAGTTGTTGCTAGGAAAAGCTTTTAATGACAAACACAGTTTTACAAGATCTTGGAGATTCGTTGACAAAACAGCTGCATACAGAATTGTCATGTCAAGGAGATCTCTTGAAGAAGAGTCTCCACACCTTTTATCCTAGTGAGCCTCCTCCTCTGGCCCCCCCCGTGGGTGACCATCTGTTCATTGTATACATTCTCACTTCTCGGTTTATAGTTCCTGTGTTCTTTAACTTTGCTGACTTCATGTCTAATACCTTAATCGGAGACGTTTGCTAACAGATGTGTGAGGCCCAAACATGGCTCGAACCATTGTATGGTTTCCTTAACATATCTGCTAACGGTGACAAAATCCAAACATGGTCGTGAACACAGCAAAGTTCCTTCTGCACATTCTATTCGTGTATACCACATAAGGTCAATGTCTGGTCAAGGCCTCAATCTGACTCCTTCAGCACATTTCAGTTACAGCTTTATCTCATTATTTCCACACTACGGACGCCTTCCCTGACCTCCAGCTGAGCCCTGCGCCCATGCAGCCGAGCGGACTCCTGCAGGAATCCGGTGGCGAGGGAGCGCTGAGCCTGCACAGAGTGGATGGACGGACCATCTATTCCACCTGCACCAAGGTGGCCAACGCCCGGGACCTGAGCCAGCGTGCCCCCACGGTGTGGACCGCCAGGCTGGGGGGCCAGCCTCCGCAGTGGAGGACCCTGTATAGACCTCCCTTGAAGAAAAAGACTGGAGACCTGCAGTGGAGGATTCTCCATGGTGCCATCGCCACCAACTCGTTCGTCTCGGTTTTAAATTCTACTGTTGCAAACGGGTGTCCGTTCTGCTGCCTGAGGGAGACGGTCTTCCATATGTTCACTGACTGTAGCAGACTGACCCCGTTTTTTAGCCTTTTAACTGCTGTTTTTAGCACCTTTGGTGTTCAGTTCACGGCCCCTCTTTTTATTGGTGGTTTTAAATATGACAAGAGAACAAAAGCAAAGTGCCAGATTTTAAATTTCCTGAGCGGTGAGGCCAAAATGGCGATCTACGTGACCCGAAGGGACAGAATCAAGGCGGAGACTTCTTGTGAACTGGTCTCCCTGTGGAGGCAGAATGTCCGAGCCAGAATCAGGCTGCAGTTCTGCTTCTACAGGGAGACCAAGAACCTGGAGGCTTTTACCCAGCTATCGGGGTGTAAGGAAGGCCTGTGTAGGGTGACCCAGCAAGAAGAGCTGGTGTTTTTAAATTATCTTGTATAGGTTTTACCCGGTTTTAGCCTTTTACAACACTTGTTTAAACATGCAACCTTTTTTATCGTCTTTTAATTATTTAATAGAAAGAAAATTGTAAACTCCTCCTGTTCAATATTAAAAAGCCTTAAAAACTTCTGAATAAAATCATAGGTTGATGTGCAGATTAAAAGACACAGGTATTCGGAGATCTGTCTCAATGATCTTGAGTTTCTTGAAGTATGACCCCATCCAGAAGTGGGCCATGGCTGCCGTCTTTGGGTTTTTAGACGGTGCCGTGACGATTGCCATGTGTAGCGCTGTCTATTGGCTTCCAAGGAAGAGCTGTAGGTCAGGCACTCCCTTTCCTCTTTAGGTGCCTTCATCACAGCTCTTCTGTTTCTCCCACTTGGATCCCCACAAGAAGTAAAAAATGGCTCCTTCCAAGTTTCAAAGCACCTGTCTAGGAGGGATAAAAACAGAACTAATCAATAAAGGCAAAGGTAAAATCACTGCTTTAACGATTAAAACCTTTCCTTCCATTGTCAGTCCTCTAAGTCCCCAGTATCCTAGTTTTTGTCTAACTTTCCCTACCATGTCTGGTCAATTTGTTTCCCCTCCCCTGTCCCTGTCAAATTTTACTCCCAGTATTTTTAAGTCAGTCTGGGTCACAGTCAGAGGAAGTCCTGTCGTCTCAGTCGCTGTCCATGGTCCATAAAACTGGGCTTGTGTCTTTTCTCTATTGAGTTTTGACCCAGAGGTCCATCCAAACCAGTCAGTCAAGTCCAGCGTCCTGTTGACAGATAAAAGGTCAGCACATAAAATGTTCACATCGTCCATATATAAAACACAGCTTGTCTCTAGTCCCCTGCTCCCGGCAGTTGCACCCCGGTGATTCATTGATCCCTTCTCAAGATCTGTGCCAGTGGTTCTATGCAGGCAACATAGAGAAGGGCCGATAACGGGCACCCCTGATGAACACCGCAGTTAATGTCCACTGCTTTTGCCAAATGCCTATTAACTATAAATTTGCTGGTGATGTCCCTGTACAGCAATCCCACCCAAGCCTTTCTGGGAACCCCATTTTTTCCAGTACCTGGAAGAGGTACTGGTGCGAGACCCGATCAAAGGCTTTCTCAAAATCTAAATTTAGGACTACTAGCCGGATGTTTCTGTCTCTCGCATAACAGATGGTGTCTCTAATCAGTACAAGGCTGTCCGTGATCTTCCTAACAGGGATGGCACAGGCTTGATCCGGGTGAATCACCTCTTCTAAAACCATGGACATACGTGTTGCTAAAAGTTTGCTAAAAAGCTTACAGTTGACATTTAAAAGTGTGATAGGTCTCGAGTTCTTAAGGTCCGTCTTGTCCTATCCCTACTCTAAAACTGTCAGGAAGTCGGTCAAGTCGTTTAAAATCCACAAAAACAGTCATCAAATCTTGTGTTAAAATGTCCCAAAAAGTCAAATAAAACTTTAACGGAAGTCCATCTTCTCCTGGGGACTTCCCTTTCTTAAAACTGGCTATGCGTTTATTTAACTCAGAAGGACGGTGTCATTCATTGTTTTACATATGGATTTTAAAATTTTGTTCATGGTGTCCACATTCACAGGTTTATTTTCATACAGGTTTCAATGGTTTCTTTTATTTCATCCATTGTTTCAATTGTGCACCCATTTTGTTTTCTCAGCTTTGTTATGGCCCCCCCCCCCAAGTCATAACTGTCCTAAAAAGATACCTCGTGCACTTCTCTCCCTCCTCTATTTCACGTTCCCAGCTCCTCATAATGACACCTTTGCTTTTAATTTCTGATAAAACCGACATTTCTTTTTTAACTTGTTTAATTTCTTCATTAAAATCTACACCATTCTGGTTTAGGTTAAAATATCGTTGCAGTCTTTTCTGCAGTCCCAACATGCGTCTAGTTTCTTTTTTCTTTTTTTCTTTACCTGCCTGCCTAAAAAAAGTCCGGGTCCTTCCCTTCACCATTTCCCACCAATGTGCTCTTGTGTCGTACATGTCTTGAAGGGTCTGCCACTCCTTGTACTGCTGCCTGCACTGTCTAACTAGCTCTCTATCCTCTAAAAGGGAGCAATTGTGTTTCCACAGACCTCTTCCTGATGTCACACATGAAGAAAGTGAAAGGGTGCAGTCGAGCATTAGGTGATCAGAGCCTCTGTTATTTCCCAGCACTATCATAGAAGGCAGATGTTTCAGGCCCTGGAAGCCTTGGGGGTCTTCCCACTGTTGAATGGGGACTCTCCAAGCACAAGTCCAAATGCTATCTACATCTCTTACCTTGGTAGCCTGGCCTTTAACAGTACAATATCTAGCCAACCATACACAGATATCCTCTGCATTCACAGTTTCATTGAACATTCTAAGAATAATTGTTTTGTGGGTATTGTCAGTCAGCTTCTCAACAAAAGCAGAAAATTGGCTTTTCACATTTTCAAAACGAGTCCAGAATTCACGCAACAGTTCAGCAGAACGAAAACTAACATCATATCCTTTGTTCAGTGGCAGAGTCAAAATACAGTTGATATCATCCGATGTGAAATTAAGAAGTTTCTGTACAAACCTCCGAGAAAGTTCAAGCCTTGAAACTTGGCAGTTCTCATCTTTGAATGTGAATCTGACGCTGTGGTGCCTCCGCAGGCCGGCATAATTGGCCGACATGGTGGGAGGCACCACAAATAAAAAATAAAAAACTGCTAAGACAAAGACTAACCCCCCCCCCCCCCAAAAAAAAGAAAAATACAAATTAAGGAATTTAAAATGAATGAAAAGGCAATCAAAAACTTACCTCTGCTGACCTAAAAGAAAAAACAACACAATAATGTGCAAATACGCAAAGAGAAACAAGTGCAAAAATGACAAGAAAAAACAAAAACAAATATCTCTTGGATTTGAGAGGACAGAATCCACCAAGAAAACAATCCAGCTAGCAGGGAGCGATCACAATCTTAACCAAAAGGCCGAAACACGATGACCTCAAACTGTTTGCGCCAATTGGTTCGGCACTATTGTGGGCCAAACACTTGAAGGTGGTGCCATGAGACCCTTCCTGAAAACGGTTACCACTTTACACCTCCGTTCAAGTGTTGATGTGAACGTTAGCGGGAATAAACAAACACGGTTTGGTTTCCGGAGCACGTGGACCAGGTGCTGTTAAAGAACACCAAGTGCACACAACAGGTGCAGAACCTGGGGGTTTTTGATTAACAATACAAGACCCAGGATTTTTTGGAACCCCAATTCCATTCCAGAGCTAACCAAGAGCGTGGTGGCTACAGTTAGCTTTCTTTCATTTGTAAATGTGGCCATTACCTGAGGAATCAGCAGCGGTGATGGGGATGCAAGAATGTAAAACATTGTACATGTATACAATGTAATACATTGTATTATACATGTATACAATGTAATACACTGTATACATGTAATACTAGACACGAGTGTTTAGAGGCCAATGTGTGGGGGAGGGGGTTCAGCTCTTTCACTCTGTTCGCTGCTAACAGGCTGTCTGTCTTTCGAAGCCAGTCAGCAGCCCAGACAGAACACAAACAGTCTCCCAGTCATGGGAAATTTGCCTGTACAAATCAGACAGAGCTCCTAACAGCATAAAGACCTGGATGTCTCAGGAAGTGAAAGAGACAGAATGGTTGAGAGAAGGCTATGATTTGTTTGCCATCCATCCATCCATTTTCTGCCGATTATCCGGGGTGGGGTCGCAGGGGCAGCAGCCTAAGCAGGAAGCCCAGACTTCCCTCTCCCCAGCCACTTCATCCAGCTCTTCCGGGGGATCCCAAGGCGTTACCAGGCCAGCCGAGAGACATAGTCCCTCCAGCGTGTCCTGGGTCTTCCCGGGGGCCTCCTACCGGAGGGACTCATTTCGGCCCATAAAGGTTGCAGAGTCCAACCTTCACCGGAAACGAGTTCGACTTACTACTGGCAATGCAGACCAAGCTCTGACACCGGTCATACAGTGAGCGGACGGCCCGTATCAGGGGGCCCGACACCCCATACTCCCGGAGAACCCCCCACAGGACTCCCCGAGGCCTTCTCCAAATCCACAAAACACATGTGGACATGTGGACTGGTTGGGCAAACTCCCACGCACCCTCAAGGACCCTGCTGAGGGTATAAAGCTGGTCCACAGTTCCACGTCCAGGACGAAAACCGCACTGCTCCTCCTAAATCTGAGGTTCAACTATCCGACGGACCCTTCTCTCCAGTACCCCCGAATAGACTTTGCTGAGGCTGAGGAGTGTGATCCCCCTATAGTTGGAACACACCCTCCGGTCCCCCTTCTTAAAAAGAGGGACCACCACCCTGGTCTGCCAATCCAGTGGTACCGCCCCCGATGTCCACGCGACGTTGCAGAGTCGTGTCAACCACGACAACCCTACAACATCCAGAGCCCTAAGGAACTCCGGGCGAATCTCATCCACCCCCGGGGCCCTGCCAACAACCTTGGCTACCTCAGCCCCAGAGAAAAGAGAACCCGCCTCCGAGTCCCCAGGCCCTGCTTCCTCACTGGAAGGCATGTCAGTGGGATTGAGGAGGTCTTCGAAGTATTCCTTCCACCGATCCACAATGTCCTGAGTCGAGGTCAGCATCAGCAGGTAGTGCCAAGTCGCAATTAGGTTGCGCTTGCTTCTCGGCCTCTTGGCTAAGACAGCGATTGCTCCCTGCTGGCACGATTGGTTCCTTTAGAAAGCAGAGCAAAC
>CM027094.1:13006276-13019521 GCA_015343265.1 Pao palembangensis | reverse complement strand
ACCTCTGTAAAGCACTTAGAGACAATTTTATTGTAAAAGGTGCTATATAAATAAAAAAATAATAAAAAAATAAAAAAAAATAATTAAAACCATGGCAACCCCTGAACTCAAATACAATGACTGTGAAAAAGCCTTACTAGCCACAGTCTGGGCTTTCAAACATTTTTCTCACTACCTAGGAGGTCAGAAGGTCATCATTGAAGCCCAATATCAGCCTGTGACCTTTTTGAACAGTCAACGACTCAGAGAAGGCGTAGTGACCAATGCCCGTGTGGCCTCCTGGCTTATGGCGCTACAAAGTTTTGATGTAGAAGTACTTTATGCGCAGAGCCGCAAGACTCCTTTGGGGACTGAGCTCGCAGTCTGCCAGCAAGACACTCCCTCTATCAGCACCCCAGTTTGTGATCTGCCGCCCCCTGAGGTCTCCCGCCATCACTACTTTGACCACGATGTCTGCAAAGACTTGGTCACCGCATATGTGGATGGCTATTCATTCCAGCACGAGACTCTCATTTGTGCTGGAGTGGAGGTGGTTTCGGTCAATGATGACCCATATGAACCCCAAAACTTTTAAATGGGACCTCAGTCTTCCCAGTATGCGGAAATTGCTGGCATCCTAATGACCCTGGCTGCTGCAAAGAACCAACTGTCATCTGCACACACAAAAACTGTTCGTCAGATTTGACCCGCAAATAGTATGCCAACGAAATGTACCTACCTCAGCCAGGCTAGCTAGTTGGGCTGGTGTACAATGGAACAAGGAGGTCATAACGCACACAGAAATAGACATCACCCATATGTTGGACCAGCTGCAAAAGTTTACGGTTACGCGAGAGAAACTCCGCAAGTAATCCGCATAAAAGAGATAAACGGTCCTTTGGAGGTTCCATTGCGAACTGCTGCTTCCGTTGTTGGTTCCCTTTTTAGTCTTGGAGTATCTGCTGTTAATGCTGTCCAAATGTCTGCCATCAGTCATAACGTGAGCTCCGAGATGCCCATCATCCAAGAGCAGATAGCCAAACAACAAGCGGAATTAAAAACAATAGGTCAAACTTTACAAGGAACGGTCCTAGTGGTCAACGGCCAAAGCGAAAAGCAGTAAATTCTCTCATGTTGGTTCTGTCGATTAACTATGCACACACACAATTAGTGAGCATGCTTATGTCAGACCTGATACGAGATATTGGGTCCTCAGTCAACAGGCTCGCAATGGGTAGAATTCCTTCTTATCTCATCCCTGTTAGCCTTGTACAAGATCTCCTACCCTGCTACTCTAGAGAGGTAGTATCACCATTACAGGCACATCTAGCCTACACCCTGGGTAGTGCAGTCGATCCAGAAGCCAGGGAGGTGGCCTTTATTATCAATCTCCCAGTGGTAGCACAAGAAAACATCTATTGGTTAAAAGACGTGGTGAACGTTGGGTTGTGGAACGGTGAAACTCACGTTAAAGTGAACACCCCACCCATAGTGGCCTATCAGACAGTAACCCGGAGCTGTATTTAGCTCCCAACTTACAGATGTGTACCTTTACCAAAGACATCCACTATCTTTACTCTAGTAAACTATTCATCAAAGATAACACAGGAGGAATATGCCGTCTTCAACCTATGACCAAAGACTCCCATTGTCCTTTAACCACTACTTGTTATCAAGTCACCACCACGCAAGCTGAAATAGTAGGGAGCCGGAGGTTAATCAATACACCAAGCAAAGTTGCCACTCTAACCTATGATCGACATGATACTGCTACCCGTATTGAACTCCCTGCGCAGACCTTATGGATCACTGTTCCAGAAGGTGCCATCCTCCACGTTAACGACAAAGCCTTATTCCACTTGCATCTAGATCAGTATGAAAGCAACATCAAAGTGCCAGAATTCTACAGCAAACATGCTTTAGAATTAGATGAGCACATCGTAACTCAGGTTCAATACAAAGGGACTCAAACAATTGAAATAGGTCCAGTGAAAGAAGTATTGAAGGAAATAGAGTCTCAAGCTAAAGTCCCGATTCAACCTTTATCATATTCCTGGTCATTGGATGATTCAGTGATCGCCGCTGCTGTAGGGTTGGGATACCTCCTGACTTTCCTTATAGCATATTGTCATTTCTGCCAAGGTAAAACCCTGAAGCGCGAGTTGAATAAGTGTCAGATACGATTAGGCAAAAAGTGCGCGTCAACAATGCCAATACCAGCCACGGTAGCGGACACACTAGTGAGCTTTGAGGATGAATCCTCGTCTTGAAGGGAACTGTGAAGGGAACACTCGCGCTGTTCTGGAATTTTTAGAGTGATAGATCCTCACAAGTCCTGAAACAACATGGTTACATATACATGAGTTACTTCTGGACCACTTCTGGACCCACCAGAGCGAAGCTGCCTTCACATAAGAAAAGCTCACCTGTCTCATGTTTATTTGCCGGGATTCAACTAACCAAATTACTTTTGAATCCAAAACCCATTACTTTTGAATCCAAATATAGGGTTACCAGATTAAAATCATCCAAAGTGTCTCACTGTCATCCATTTTATACACTGTGTTATAATCACTGTTAAGTTCCATACACAAGTATAATCTTGTTCATTCATATAATCATTCATTGGTGTGAAATAAATTGTAATTTTTTGTCAGTGGTTTCCCGTTTGTTGATTAGAATATAGACGTGGCGATCAATGTTTCAGAAGTACCTTCAACTAGAGATTGATGAAACTTTATTACATAATAAACTTTTGAGTTTATGTGTTTCTTCCAATAAGTGGAAGTGGCGCCCCTTAACGAGTGCAAGTGGAATTAAGAAAGTCATCTATTAGCTCCAACAATCCATAGAAGAGCAAAGCTTCTCGCTACACCTCCGACAAAATATGCACCACTTCTATTTTGGTCAAATGTCAGAGCATGTCAAACCAATCTAGCACAATGCATTGCGTGCAAGACAGGAAGTAGGGTGCAAAGAGAAAATAAAATATCCAGGAAATTGTCAAAATAAAAAAGTCCCGTATTTAGAGTGATCGTTTTCAAAGGGTGCCCCCTGAAGATAACAGGACCTAAGTCTTGTGAGACTTTCAATTCAATTCAATTCAATTCAATTCAGTTCAATTCAGTTCAATTCAGTTCAATTCAATTCAATTTTGTGTAGCGCCTTTTACAAAAAAAAAAAGGTCTCTAGGTACTTTACAGAGGCAGAAACCCAAAGCCTGAAGCCCCAGGTAAACACAGTGGCAAGGAAAAACGTCCTTTTAACAGGAAGAAACCTTGAGCAGGACCCATCTTACAAGGAAGAACCATCCTGCTGAAAGTTGGCTGGGTAAAGGAGGAAAAGAAGAGGGAGACAGGATAGAAAGAATAAAGAGAGAGAGAGAAAGAGAAACATACAATTATGGAATCACAGAAATAGAAACAAAATACAATTATAGAAATACAAACATATCAGACATAATATAGATAATACATATATACATAATCCAGCATAGGCAGGTTTTAATAAAAAAAGGAACAGCATAGGCAGGTGCTGACAGTGGACACTGGGTTTGTCAGAGGCTGAGTTCCGTGCTGCATGAAGGTCTGGAGATGGAAGACCTGCAGAAAGAGAGAGAGAGAGAGAGAGAAAAGGGGGACAGAGACACAAAACAGCGAGGAACACTGGAAACACAGATAATCTCGGCGAGAAGAAAAGAAACGGAGGATAGGAGGTGAGGGAGTTGAGATAGAATAGAATGCCTTTTATTGTCATTATACATCTTTTTTTATATGTACAACGAGATGAAAAGCAACTCCTTCCTCAACTCCTCAGTGCAAATGTGTGTAAATATATATGCAATATATACAACATAGAATAGAATCAAATTCAATTAAATAAGATTAGTGCAGATATGTCAAAAATATATACAGAGTTCAAGGAAAAATGGGTTATTGCACATTAATGGATATTGCACAGTATTCATTAATATCCAGATATTGCATAATGAGTGGTTAGAAGAAAGTCCGGGGCGTCAGGGGAATAGACTGTGGGGTTCAGTGCATATGAGAGATGGTTGCTGGTGTTGAGGAGGTGGGGACCTGCTTAGTGGATCATGTTTGTGTGCCCAGCAGCATAGGCCTATAGCAGCATAGCTATGCTAAAAATTGAAGAGTAAAGGTTTGACCCTATTCTACCTGTTACTGTGAGAACTGACGGTAACTAGATCTATCAACCCTATACACTTTGAAGCTAACTGTACGCTTTACTGAACAGAAAAGTTTTAAGTTTGATTTTAATGGCAGATATGGTGTCTGCCTCGCGAACCCAGGTTGGTAACTGGTTCCATTGTAAAGCTGCCCGATAGCTAAAGGCTCGTCCTCCCAGTCTACTTTTATGAATTCTAGGAACTACAAGTAAACCAGCACTCTGTGATCTGAGTGTTCTTTTAGGAATATACGGAACTATGAGATCCTGCAGGAGATAGTCCATTGAGAGCTTTATAGATTGGAAGGAGAATATTAAAGTCTATTATAAATTTCACTGGAAGCCAGTGAAGAGAGGCTAAAACTGAAGAGATATGCTCCCTTTTGCTGATTCCTGCCAGAACTCTGGCTGCAGCATTTTGGATCAGCTGCAGGTTATTAAGAATAATTTGGATCATCAGTCATTTTAGACAAGGGCGAAGAACGACTCGTACAAAGTACAAAGCCATACCATTATTTATGTATCGCTTCCTTTTTAGAATAATATAAAAAATATATGGCATGGAAAGCATTTTCAGAAGCAATTGGAGTGAATCAGAACCTGAATCAGAAAGAGTTTTATTGCCATTGTCAGTGAACAGGATTCGCAGACTAGAAACTTGCTTCTTAAAATAAATACACAAAATCCAAACAGTGCAACTGTAGTGCAAATGTTAAAGTGACAGTGACAAGGTGGTCAAGTGTTCATAAGTCCAACGGCAGATGGAAAGAAACTGTTCTTGTGGCGCGGGGGTCTGGTTCGAATGGACCGTAACCTTCTGCCCGAGGGGAGCGGATCAAAGAGTCCGTAACCAGGGTGAGAAGAGTCCTGGAGACATACAGGTCCTGGAGAGATGGAAGGCTGCACTGCACTGTTAGTCACTGAAATTACTCAAATTAATGCTTACATTGTTAAATGTGTTTTTCATCTACATAACTACAAAGCGGTAATATTGCGTGGTCGTACTTGATTTTGTTTTCAGCTTGTCTTCAGCTACTCAAACAGGGGATTTTTTGACTGTTGTTGATGCACACCTTTCCTCCAATAAAAACCGTGTGACTTGTAGCTCCTCTGGAGCATTTGCATTCCATCGTGGCAGAAGTAATAGCTGACGTTCTCTCATACAAAAATAACATTAACAGGTTGTACAGTTCCATGGAGGGGTGTGATCGGGAAGAACGGCCCCCCTGATCTGAACCCGAGCGGTGTTCTGTTGTTGGACTTCTGTGCTCGTCACAGGTTGTTCATAACGAACACCATGCTCAGGCATAAAGGTGTCCATATGTGCACTTTGCACCAGGACACCTTAGGCCGTAGTTCGATGATAGACTTTGTGGTCTTGTCATTGGATTTGCAGCCGCATGTCCTGGACACTCAGGTGAAGAGAGGGGCGGAGCTGTCAACCAATCACCACCTGGTGGTGAGTTGGCTCTGAGGGTGGGGGAGGATGCTGGTCAGACCCAGCAGGCCCAAATGCATTGTGAGGGTCTGCTGGGAACACCTGGCAGAGTCCCCTATCAGTAGGAGCTTCAACTCTCACCTCCAAGAGAGCTTCAACCATGTCTCGGAAGAGGCGGGGGACATTGAGACCGAGTGGACCATGTTCCGTGCCTCCATTGTTAGAGACGGCCGACTGGTGCTGTGGCCGCAAGGTGGTCGGTGCCTGTCGTGGCAGCAATACCCGAACCTGCTGGTGGACACCGGTGGTGAGGGATGCCATCAAGCTGAAGAAGGAGTCATATTGGGCTTTTTTGGCCTGTGGGACTCCTGAGGCAGCAGACAGGTACCCGCAGGCCAAGCGGAGGGCAGCTATGGTGGTCGCTTAGGCAAAGACCCGAGCGTGGGAGCAGTTTGAGGAGGCCATGGAGAACGACTTCCAGACGGCTTCAAAAAGGTTCTGGACCACCATCCAGCATCTGAGGAGGGGGAAGCAGTGCACTGTCAACATGTGTACAGTGGAGATGGTGTGCTAGTGACCTCGACTCGGGACGTTGTGGATCGGTTGAAGGAATACTTCGAAGACCTCCTCAATCCCACCAACGCGCCTTCTAGTGAGGAAGCAGAGCCTGGGGACTTGGGAGGCGGGTTCTCTTATCTCCGGGGCTGAGGTTGCCGAGGTGGTCAAAAAACTCCTCTGTGGCAGGGCCCAGGGGGTGGATGAGATCCGTCCGGAGTACCTTAGGGCTCTGGATGTTGTAGGGTTGTCGTGGCTGACACGGCTCTGCAACATTGCGTAGACATCAGGGGCAGTGCCCCTGGATTGGCAGACCGGGGTGGTGGTCCCTCTTTTTAAGAAGGGGGACCGGAGGGTGTGCTCCAACTATAGGGGGATCACACTCCTCAGCCTCCTTGGTAAGGTCTATTCGGGTGTACTGGAGAAGAGGGTCCTCTGGATTGTCGATTGAGAATCAGCACCTCCAAATCTGAGGCGATGGTTCTCAGCCGGAAAAAGGTGGAGTGCCTTCTCCTGGAGGAGATCCTGTGGAGGAGTTCAAGTACCTCGAGGTCTTGTTCACGAGTGAGGGAAGAATGGAGCGGGAGATCGACAGGCGGATCGGTGCGGTGTCTGCAGTAATGCGGACTCTGCACCGGTCCGTTGTGGTGAAGAGAGAGCTGAGCCAAAAGGCGAAGCTCTCAATTTACCGGTCGATCTTCATTCCTACCCTCACCTATGGTCATGAGCTTTGGGTAGTGACCAAAAGAACGAGATCGCGGGTGCAAGCGGCCGAAATGAGTTTCCTCTGTAGGGTGGCTGGGCTCTTCCTTAGAGATACGGTGAGAAGCTCTGCCATCCGGGAGGAGCTCGGAGTAGAGCCGCTGCTCCTCCGCATTGAGGGGATCCAGATGAGGTGGCTTGGGCATTTAGTTAGGATGCCTCCCAGAAGCCTCCCTGGTGAGGTGTTATGGGCATGTCCCTCCGGCAGGAGGCCCCCGGGAAGGCCCAGGACACGCTGGAAAGACTATGTCTCTCGGATGGCCTGGGAACGCCTGGGGATCCACCTGGTATAGCTGAATGAAGTGGCTGGGGAGAGGGAAGTCTGGGCTTCCCTGCTTAGGCTGCTGCCCCCGCGACCTGACCCCAGCTAAGCAGATGAAGATGGATGGATGGATGGATGGATGGATGGACAGTTCCATATTTACAAAAATTGTCAACACTCGTGACTATGAATGAAATCAAGTCAATTTATTCACCATCTGGAGTTCCTCAATAAACAGAGTAAGGTTTTGCTTCAATCTGCACAACAGTCAAAAACAATAGTCCTCCGGTATGTGCCACAGCCGTACCAGTTAGCCTGGCCCTTTAAAGAGACAGGTAACTAGCGCAAATTGAAATGGCTCCAACAGATTGTCTTCTTGACTCCCTCCTCATTATCCAAAGTTAGATCTCTCTGTGTCAACTGGACTGAAAGGTTTCCTTTAAAACTTTTCGCCCTCTCTCCAGAGAGCTTGTCAAGTTCTAAGCTTGCTGGGGGCAGAGCTTGAAAATATAGCCCTGTGGACCACTGGCATGTAATGGCCCAGATGGTCACCTGAGAGTCGTTGGCAGGGTTGTTAGCAGGGTGTTCGCCTAGTTTCAGTTTGGGTGCTTCCCCTTTGTCTGTTGGGTCACATGGTAATGAGTCACCAGGTCTCATCAAACGTTGTGAACGTTTGGATTGCTGACGAAAAGAGTCTCGAAGTCCTTTGAGGACAGTTGAGTACGTGTGCTGGCCAGAGAAGATCGCTGATTTGAGAGGGGTGTCAAGGAAGCATTCATGTCAAGTTGGAAAAACCATCTTTAAACAGAGGTGGTGGACTAAGGCACTTTCTATAACCAACATACAATGCAGTCCTCCACTCTTTTCTCCACCTCTTCAGAGGCAGAGGCTGCAGAGGTAGAGGCACCAGACTGTATAATATTATTCAGTTCAGGTGACCACCTGGGCCCCGCGGTGGGACACAGCCTCCCCCGATCGATCTTCCGAAGGCCGGAAGACCATGGGGAGGGCTGGTTGAAGCGATGCGGCCAGCAGATCCCTGGATGTCTGCAGAGGTTCTGCTGCCACCAGTTCAGCAGTCGGCTGTGGAACTGCCACACGGGCAAACTCCACCATTGCATTCTTGCACCATTTGTTGTACCTGATGGACAGATTTTAAAGGACGGAATTTTTATAGTTTTGGTTGTGTTTGCTGCGGACAGCTGTTTGTTTGCTCAGGAACATTTGTCTCACCACTGCATCGGCGTCCGCTTGTTGACCGGGTACAGCTGGATCGGGGCCGCCTTCATGAGTTCTCCACTGCGGCTGTAGGTGTTGCAGATGGAGGTGTAATGATGAAGGATGCCCCCCCCCAGCAATTGACCCGGACCCCGGCGAGGGTGCGGTCTTCCTTGTGAAGGTTGCACAGCTCCAGGAAGATGCACTCCATAAGCTGGCTGAGGGCTGGGCTGTGAGCTGCCCCCGACCCGGTTCCAAGGTAAGACCTGCACTTGAGATGGAAAACAATACAAGCTCAGACGTTGCTGTCGCCGCTATAAAAAAAAAGTCAGACGGACACTGAAAACCAAAGTGTAGGGTCTCTCAAACCAACCGCTTCATGCTGTCCAAGCCAGCAGTGTGCAAGACCCTGCCGGCCTTGAAGCGACTCGTAACCAGCCTCTCCTGATGGAGCAGGGGAAAGGAGATGGACACCTTGTCTGGGTCTGCCAGCCTCTGATGCAGCCCATAGATCACGGCCACCTCCTGCGACGTCACACATGGGTAGCGACGGAGGTGCACCACAACCTTGGCCAGCCTGACCAGGGCTTCTTGTCTCTGAGACTCCTGTTACAGATGCAGAGGGACACATTTTAAACCGCCGCAAATGGAACACACAGGTGTTCTGGTCAACATGAACTCCTGGAGGATGCAACTGTCTGGGAGAACAGGTACTCCACCCCAATGAGTTTCCCCGAACAAAGGACGCAGGGATGAGGTGGATTAACTCAGCCAAAGTCTGCACACGTAAACAGCCAGTTCCTCAGAGACACATTACATGTGTAATCCCCAGGCTGGGAGAAGGTTTGGACCACGGTCTTGCCCAGGTACTTCTGTTGAAGTGTTGGACCATCTCTGCCTTGTAGGAGACCAGCGCACCTCAACAGCTGCCCTGGCCCGGTTTTCATTCCACCTCACCAGTCCTTCCAGCACCATGGCTGCGCCTATAAATTCTGTCCATAAAAGTTATGAACAGAATCGGTGACAAAGGGCAGCCCTGGCGGAGTCCAACCCCCACCGGAAAAGAGTTCGACTTACCACCGGCGATGCTGACCAAGCTCTGACACCGGTCATACAGGGAGCGGACGGCCCGTATCAGGGGGCCCGACACCCCATACTCCCGGAGAACCCCCCCACAGGACTCCCCGAGGCGCGCGGTCGAATGCCTTCTCCAGATCCACAAAACACCTGCAGACTGGTTGGGCAAACTCCCATGCACCCTCAAGGACCCTGCTGAGGGTATAGAGCTGGTCCACAGTTCCACGTCCAGGGCGAATACCACACTGCTCCTCCTGAATCCGAGGTTCGACTATCCGACGGACCCTCCTCTCCAGTACCCCTGAATAGACCTTGCCAGGGAGGCTGAGGAGTGTGATCCCCCTATAGTTGGAACACACCCTCCGGTCCCCCTTCTTAAAAAGAGGGACCACCACCCCGGTCTGCCAATCCAGTGGTACCTCCCCCGATGTCCACACGACGTTGCAGAGTCGTGTCAACCACGACAGCCCTACAACGTCCAGATCCCTAAGGAACTCCGGACGGATCTCATCCACCCCCGGGGCCCTGCCACCGAGGAGTTTCTCAACAACCTCGGCTACCTCGACCCCAGAGATAAGAGAACCCACCTCCGATTCCCCAGGCCCTGCTTCCTCACTGGAAGGCATGTCGGTGGGATTGAGAAGGTCTTCGAAGTATTCCTTCCACCGATCCACAACGTCCCGAGTTGAGGTCAGCAGCACACCATCCCCACCGTACACAGTGTTGACAATGCACTGCTTCCCCCTCCTCAGGCGCCGGATGGTGGTCCAGAACCTTTTCGAAGCCATCCGAAAGTCGTTCTCCATGGCCTCCCCAAACTCCTCCCACGCCCGGATCTTTGCCTCGGCGACCGCCGCAGCCGCAACAAGCTTGGTTTGCCGGTACCTGTCAGCTGCCTCGGGAGCCCCACAGGCCAAAAAGGCCCGGTAGGACTCCTTCTTCAGCTTGACGGCATCCCTCACCACTGGTGTCCACCAGCGGGTTCGGGTGTTGCCGCCACGACAGGCACCGACCACCTTGCAGCCACAGCACCAGTCAGCCGCCTCAACAATGGAGGCACGGAACATGGTCCACTCGGACTCAATGTCCCCCACCTCCTCCGGGACATGGGAGAAGCTCTACCCGGAGGTGGGAGTTGAAGCTCCGTCTGATAGGAGACTCTGCCAGGCGTTCCCAGCAGACCCTCAAAATACGTTTGGGCCTGCCGGGTCTGTCCGGCATCCTCCCCCACCAACGGAGCCAACTCACCACCAGGTGGTGATCAGTTGACAGCTCCGCCCCTCTCTTCACCCGAGTGTCCAGAACATGCGGCCGCAGAGCCGAGGACACGACTACAACGTCGATCATCGAACTGCGGCACAGGGTGTCCTGGTGCCAAGTGCACATATGGACACCCTTATGTCTGAACATGTTGTTCGTTATGGACAATCTGTGCCGAGCACAGAAGTCCAACAACAGAACACCACTCGGGTTCAGATCAGGTGGGCCATTCCTCCCAATCACGCCCCTCCAGGTCTCACTGTCACTGCCGACGTGAGCATTGAAGTCACGCAGGAGGACGAGGGAATCCCTAGAAGGAGCACTCTCTAGTATTCCCTCTAGGGACTCCAAAAAGGGTGGATACGCTGAACTGTTTTTGGGGCCATAGGCACAAACAACAGTCAGGATCCGTCCCCCCACCCAAAGGCGGAGGGAGGCTACCCTCTCGTTCAACGGGGTAAACCCCAACGTACAGGCACCAAGCCGGGGGGCAACAAGAATCGCCACCCCTGCCCGCCGCCTCTCCCCGTCAGCAACTCCAGAGTCCAACCCCTCTCGAGAAGGCTGGTTCCAGAGCCCTTGCTATGCGTTGAGGTGAGGCCGACTATATCTAATCGGAACTTCTCAACCTCGCGCACCAGCTCAGGCTCCTTCCCCATCAGAGAGGTGACGTTCCACGTCCCTAGAGCTAGCTTCTGCAGCCGGGGATCGGACCGCCAAGGTCCCCACCTTTGGCTGCCACCCAACTCACACAGCACCCGACCCCTTTGGCCCCTCCTGCAGGTGGTGGGCCACTGAAGAGAAGGTTCACACACCATAGAAGACTGGCTCCGTGGTATAACACACATATCCGAACTCTTAAGCAGGCATCAAGACGGATGGAGAGGAAGTGGTATTCAGCCGGATCAGCTGATTCCCAAAGCGCCTGGAAAGACAGCTTACTAACATATAAAAAGGCCCTCCGTAAAGCCAGAATAGCTTACTACACTTCATTAATAGATGCAAATAAGAACAACCCGCGTTTTCTGTTTAACACCATAGCCAGGTTGACAAAAAGTCACAGCTCGGTTGAGCCTTCTATTCCTGCAGCTCTTAGCAGTGAAGACTTTATGAGTTTCTTCACCAATAAAATCACTAACATTAGAAAAAAGATCAATCAAGGTCGCTCCATGACAACTGATGAGCTGCCCTTGTTAGCAACCCCATCTAGTCCTGATCCACCTCTGGACAGCTTCCTGCCCATAGATCTCCCTGAGCTGACCTCCAACATTAATGGATCTAAAGCAACCACATGTCTCCTGGACCCCATCCCAACTAAGCTTTTCAAGGATGTCTTTCCTCTAATTGGGGCGTCAGTATTAGATCAGATCAACTTATCTTTGACAACAGGTTATGTACCTCAGGCGTTTAAAACTGCTGTTATCAGACCTTTACTTAAAAAACCTTCACTTGACCCAGGCGTCTTAGCAAATTATAGACCGATATCCAACCTCCCATTCATCTCTAAGATACTTGAGAGGCTGGTTGTCAGTCAGCTAACCGATCACCTAAACAGGAATAGTCTATTTGAAGTGTTTCAGTCTGGTTTCAGAGCTCATCACAGCACAGAAACAGCACTGGTTAAAGTCACTAATGACCTCCTCATGGCATCAGACCGTGGACTTATTTCCGTACTGGTTTTACTTGACCTCAGTGCTGCCTTTGATACTGTAGATCACAGCATTTTATTACAAAGGCTACAACATGAGATTAGGATCAGAGGGACAGCTCTAGACTGGTTTAAATCTTATCTATCAGATCGATTTCATTTTGTTCATGTTAATGATGTTTCCTCTGAGTGTACAAAGGTTCATCATGGTGTTCCACAGGGTTCAGTGCTTGGGCCAATCCTGTTCACTCTTTACATGCTCCCTCTAGGGAATATAATTCAGAAACACGGCATAAATTTTCATTGCTATGCCGACGATACGCAGTTGTATCTATCCATGAAATCTGATGAAACAGAGCCATTAGCCAGACTCCAGGCATGTCTCAAAGACATAAAAGACTGGATGACCTCCAATTTCCTTCTTTTAAACTCAGACAAAACTGAAGTCATTGTTCTTGGAGCTAAACATCTGAGGACTAGATTACCAGATAGCATTCTCTCCTTGGATAGCATCACTTTGTCCTCCAGTACGGCTGCAAGGAACCTGGGAGTTATCTTTGACCAGGACATGTCATTTCTCCCTCATATTAAACAGGTTTCTAGGACCGCCTTCTTTCACCTCCGTAATATTGCCAAGATCAGGAGCATCCTGTCACAAAGTGATGCTGAAAAACTGGTCCATGCTTTTGTTACCTCTAGACTGGACTACTGCAACTCATTACTGTCAGGATGTCCAAATTATTCCATTAAAAACCTGCAGCTGATACAGAACGCTGCAGCCAGAGTTCTGACAGGAACCAGCACCAGGGAGCATATCTCTCCAGTTTTAGCTTCTCTTCACTGGCTTCCAGTGAAATT
>CM027094.1:12949313-13006266 GCA_015343265.1 Pao palembangensis | reverse complement strand
TTCAGGCTCTGGGTTTCTACCTCTGTAAAGCACCTAGAGACAATTTTATTGTAAAAGGTGCTATATAAATAAAATTGAAATTTAAATTGAAATTGGTGAGCCCACTGGAAGGGGGTCCCACGTCATTCCTTCGGGCTATGCCTGGCCGGGCCCCATGGGCAAAGGCCCAGCCACCAGGCGCTCGCCAGCATGCCCCACCCCCAGGCCTGGCTCCATGGGGGGGCCCCGGTGACCCGCGTCCGGGCAAGGGAGACCCGGCACCAAATATTTTACTCATCATAAGGGGTCGTTTTGGGCTGCACTTTGTCTGGGTTCTCACCTGGGACCTGTTTGCCATGGGAGGCCCTACCAGGGGCATAAAGCCCCAGACAACTGAGCTTCCAGGATCATAGGGACACGCAAACCCCTCCACCATGATAAGGTGGCCATGGTGTTGAGGGGGTCCGGTTTGGTGGCCTCAGGATCGGGTCTCTGCTTTTTGCAGATGATGTGGTCCTGTTGGCTTCATCAGCCCGTGACCTCCAACTCTTGCTGGATCAGTTCGCAACCGAGTGCGAAGCGGCCGGGATGAAAATCAGCTCCTCCAAATCTGAGGCCATGGTCCTCACCCGGAAAAAGGTGGAGTGCCTTCTCCGGGTCAGGGAGGAGATCCTCCCCCAAGTGGAGGAGTTCAAGTACCTCGGGGTCTTGTTCACGAGTGGGGGAAGAATGGAGCGGGAGATCGACAGACGGATCGGTGCGGCGTCTGCAGTAATGCGGACTCTGCACCGTTCCATTGTGGTGAAGAGAGAGCTGAGCCGAAAGGCGAAGCTCTCGATTTACCGGTCGATCTTCGTTCCTACCCTCACCTATGGTCATGAGCTTTGGGTAGTGACCGAAAGAACGAGATCGCGGGTACAAGCGGCCGAAATGAGCTTCCTTCGCAGGGTGGCTGGGCTCTCCCTTAGAGATAGGGTGAGAAACTCTGCCATCCGCGAGGAGCTCGGAATAGAGCTGCTGCTCCTCCGCATTGAGAGGAGTCAGATGAGGTGGCTCGGGCACCTAGTTAGGATGCCTCCTGGACGCCTCCCTGGTGAGGCGTTCAGGGCACGTCCCTCCGGTAGGAGGCCCCCGGGAAGACCCAGGACATTCTGGAGGGACATTCTTGGCTGGCCTGAGAACGTCTCGGGATCCCCCCGGAAGATCTGGACGAAGTAGCTGGGGAGAGGGAAGTCTGGGCTTCCCTGCTTAGGCTGCTGCCCCCGTGACCCGACCCCGGTTAAGCGGAGGAAGATGGATGGATGGATGGACAGTCCTTCCAGTAGGTACACCTGGAAGTTCAGGCTGTTGGCGGACTTGCCTATGAGTGAAGCGAGAGGAGGTTTGAAAATGTCAACACAACACACACACACCCACACACAGTGAGTCTTAAACAGTTACCCGGGATGAAGTTGGTCAGGTGCTGGTGGAATGACTCCAGTGAGGTGGAGCCTCGTGCACAGCGAAAGACGCGAAAACGCACCCCTCCTCTGGTGATCTCCCCGGTCTTTGTACAGCTGCACCCCTAGTGGATCCTGGATGCAATGGAGGTGACGACGCTGCATCCTCCAGATCTCCGCCATCCGAGCCTGGTCGACCAGCTTAACGCCCATGGTGTCAGTGGCCTCGGTTTAGTGGTCAAGGACCTCCTGGACCAGCTGCCCGGCTTCGCTCACCGACCTGACAAGATGGCAGCAATATCTGGCCAGTTCTTTGGCAGTCGGGGTGACATGGCCATGGCAACCCTCTGCCCACTTTGCCCGCTTGACCAGGTCCATGTCCTCCTGGTCCCACTCGAAAAGCGCAAAGGACAGACGTGCCATGAACAGCTGGTGGCTGTCGGTGGTGATGCCTCTGGCGAAACGTTGCATGAAGTGCCACACGTCCAGATGCACCAGTATCTGGTCCCATTCACAGAACATGTCTGACACCTGAGGAGAAGAACACACCTGTGACCTGACGGCTCATCTTTTGTGTTCTACTGTGTGATTTTAGCAGTGACACTGCTTGGGAAAATAGACGTTATCCATCATCATGAGGTCGCAAATCACCTTGCACTTTCCAACCATGCAGCAGCCGGTCCACGTACATCACAGACGGCGGCGCCTGGCTGGCTTGCTGGTAGCGGCATGGTGGCCAGCCCCTCCCCCTCGCAGGTGGTGAGCACAGTCACAAGGACCTGGCCGTGCTTGTTGCCCACGTTGATGACCCAGGCGGCCTCCCCTGCCAGCTTCTTTGTCATCTATGCAGAGAAAAGGCACAAACGAACAAACATGCCTGGTGTTACAAACATGCCATAAATATACAGAAATATGATTTAAAGATAATCCTGCCTTCTTGGTAGAATCCATCTTTAGAATCTCTAAAGATGGAGGTGATCCTGCCCTTGGTCTCCTCCAGGCGAGAGAGGGCCTCACACACGTAGACGGCCAGGATCCATTTAACAGCCCGTCAAGCTGTGGCCACAGGATGGGCAAGTGAATCTGTAGGCCCACTTCCTGTAAGGCACTGAAAGGAAGAAAGGGGCCTGAAAGAAAGCACCGGCCAAGGTGGGGGGCTGCGTTTATAGCAACCGCTCTTCAACGGGGTAGAGAGCACGGCCCAACCAATCATTTATAATGGACTTTTTAATCATTAAATCTACACTTTGTAGTTATGTAGATGGAAAACACATTTAACAATGTAAACATTAATTTGAGTAATTTCAGTGACTAACCATTCACTCCAATTGCTTCTGAAAATGCTATCCATTCCATGTATTTTTTATACTATTCTAAAAAGGATTCCCCAGGGCTTCCTACTGGTGGGACGTGCCCTTAATACCTCACCGGGGAGGCACCCCACTAGATGCCAAAACCACCTCATCCCCATCAACTCTGAGCTCCTCCTGGATGACATAGCTTCTCACCCTATCTCTAAGGGAGAGCCCAGCCACCTGAAAGAGGAAGCTCATTTCGGCCGCTTGTACCCATGATATTGTTCTTTTGGTCACTCCCCAAAGCTTGTGACCATAAGTGAGGGTAGGCACAAAGTAAAGGGTGGTTGTATTTACAATTCCGAGCTCAGTGACCGAGGAGGCCGCAGCAGTAACACAGATGAAGAGCGCCACTGTGGTTTCCTTGGGGGTCCTTGTCTAGGCATGTTCTGGTTGTTAGCTTTCCATCCCGGTGTTGCACCTCCATATGGGTGTCAATTTGAGTATTGGAGATACATGATGCTTCTGGGTTGTTGGTAAATGGGGTGTCGGGGTTGTTGATTGTTAGCTTGGTAAGGGGCTGGAACAACCAGGTGGGAGGAAGGGGACATCTCTCTCAACCAAATGGAGAACAGATGTTCCTTCTCACACTGAGACAATAGGCTATTCACACCTCTGCAGACGGATCAGCTGGATTCAAATCAGTGGTCTTGCTGGACTGAATAAACATTGTGGGCTATCTTATTGTCTTATGTTCCTTATTACTGTTCTTCATACATATATATAGAACAAAGTTATAATCATGCATGAAGATGCATACACAAAGCTCTTGCACCAATGTTCTACACTCTTTTTTTTACAACTGACAAATGCCAGACCTGATACCCCTCTCGTATGGAGTAAAAACACAATTCTCTGGAAAGTCAAAAACACCCTTATAACTTAATCAAAGGAAATTCTAACCTGGCTAATATTGTACTTCAGGCAATTAGCAAAACATTGATGTTTTTCTTTTGTTTGTAGATGTTTATTTCACCAATTTGGGAATTTTGAAATTAAAAATTATTTTTCTGTCATGGTTAATTTTAATATTATCACACGAGATACCATGTGTATTGTATACGCATCTTAAGACTGATATAGCTATATGTGCTTGTTGACCGTTTTATAAATGAAAATCGGAATTTAGTCCATAGTAGATGCATCACATGCCTTATAACTTCTCACAAGTAAAAACTAATATAGCATTGCCTAGGATAAGTGTACAAAATTACTAGAATAGAGTTGTTTATGAGGAGTGTTCAAAATTATTCGGTAGACATGACAGTGAGAGACAGATGGGTTATATTTGTATTTTATGAAATAAAACTTCAATGAGAGGCAAAATTTGAATATTCATATGGGCACAGCCCAAACCCAAAGAAAGGGGGCAGAGAGATGATAAAATCTCAGGAGTCTTTTGTTTGAGGCTTTTTGCCTACCACACTTTTTGTCTGTCACACTTTTTTTTCCTTTTCACATCCTTGTCTACGTTATCCCAGTGTTTCGTATTTGTTAATTTTTCAAGTCAATTTTTGAAGCTAGACACTTTTCATTTAAGTTCCAAGTTAGCGATTCAGAACTCCGGTGGAAATTGTTTGTTTAAGTCGCTATTGTACTGCATCCTCAAAGAGCATATTCCAAACAATTTTTGCAAGTTTATGAGAATTTTTACTCTACAAGATCAAATGGCCAAATGGATTATCAAATTGAGAGAAATCTCAGAGATCATCTTAGACCTGAAGACCATTTCTGAACAGATGGTCACTCACATGGGGGCCAGAGGAGGGGGCCTCACTAGGATAAAAAGGTGAGGAGATTCTGTCTCAGCAGATCTCCTTGACAGGACAATTCTGTTATGCAGCTGTTTTAATAACAAACAAGTTTTACAAGATCTTGGAGATTTGTTGACAAAAGCTTTGCCAAGCAGAAACTATCTGTTACAGTTTGATTTGTCCCGACCGATAAAAGAAGACGCAAGGACCCAGAGGGCGGGGGAGCCCGGCCGTGAGTCCCACAGAACCCCCTGGAAGACTGAGAGTTCGTGACCTGCATCCGCTTCTGGACCCATTGGAGCGAAGCTGCCTGCACGTAAGAGAGCTCAACTGTCTGATGGTCATTTGCTGGGTCTCAAATAACCAAATTATTTTTGACTCCAAATTCATTATTTTTTTAATCCAAATTTAGGTTTACTAGGTTAGAATAATCCAAAGTGTCTCACCGTCATCCAATTTACATTTTCTGTCATAATCATCGTTGAGTTCATACATGTATAACCTTGTCCATTCATATAATCATTCGTTGTGAAATAAATTGTCTATCAGTGGTTTCCAGTTTGTTGATTGGAATATAGGCGCGGCGATCAATGCCTCAGAAATGGTGCTCTCAGTCAGAGATTGATTAAACTTTATTACAATATAAACTTTTAAGTTCATATTTCTTCCAATAAGTGAGTATAGTGCCCCCTAACGAGTGCAAGTGGAATTAAGAAAGTCATCCATTAGTACTACTGTCTTCACGCTACACATTTTGGTGCCCCATGTGAGGCGAGTCAAATCACAGTGTCTGTGGACCCATTAATGTTCGGTGAAATTCTGGCAGACAAGGTTGTTGTGTAATTTGGCTTAAACACCGCATATCCTGAGTTTGGATTTGTTCTGTGCATGTATCTGAAGGTAGTGATGTATTCTAGCTCTCTCTTCTCATTGGCTCTTTGTGTTTGTGTGTGTAACTGGATGAAATGCCCTATTCGAATAGTGTAATGATGTATTGGTTTACTGTGAATCGTTTCGCTGAGCTCATTGACAAATCTATGAGCAGACTGAAGCCGGTTGACAAGCTAACTGCTAACTGCATTTGCATGTATAGCGTTTCTGTACGCTTAGTGATAAGGCCTTGGTACGTAATGGAGGATTCTGAGTGTTCCAGTTGACTGACTCGTTCGTGCCCTGAGATTTGCGATTTATTTGGCATGTTCCCGAATTAAATCTGCCTCTCTCAGACCCTCAGTTAGCCGCTGTGAGTAGCTAACCCGCTAACAGCTGCTGTCAGGTAGTGAGGTTGGACTCTGCGTTGACTTTGTTTAACAGTTTGTTACCCTTGTGGTTTTGTAATAAGCAGAGTTGCACGTGATTTGTGAACTTGCGTGTGTCTTGCAGAGGACATTGTGTTCTCTCCCACCAAGGAGACGATTTGAGGCCTCCGAGCCTCTGTATCTGTCAGCTACAGTCTAATAGCCACTGAGAAGTGTTTCTCTGGGAACTGTTGAGTTCTGGTCGGGTCGCCTGGGTATATCAGTGGGCGTAACCTTAGGTGGTGCATATCTGCCGTCACCAGTGAATCAGCCGCCGCTTGGTGGACAACTTTGGTAATTGAAGGTCGAGAACTGTTCACCCTGCCTGTGCGCATGTGTGAATGTCACGCTGATTTTTGATCAACACTTGCGCTGCATTAATGTTTTGATGAAGCATTTGAGTTTGAAAGAACATAACATCTTGTGTAATTAACTGCTGCTTCCCTAACCCTCTAGTGGTCGACACTGATACTATATCTAAGAGTTTGAACTTTCAAAAAAAAGTATTTTTTTTTTGAACGTAACACTGCTGCTTGTGTCTACCTGCTGTTTCCCTGTTTGACCTGTAGGCTGATCTTGACTGTCTACTATTACAACTGCTGTAACCTGATCACACTTTGATAATCTCGGACTTTATTTTTGTTGTTATTCTCTGACACATTTTATCATTTTATCATGTCCCTTTCTGGTTAAATTCTGGTTAATTTCAACAAATTAACAAGATAAACGGAGTGCTTTGATTAATTTTTACCTACAGTGAAAAGATCCAATTGATTAATCAATAAAAAGGAAGTTAACAAATAGTAAACAAGCAATTGATTAATAAATTAATAAAATACAATTAAACAATAATATTTTATTTAAATGTAATTACATTTTTAATTTCAGATTATTTTTTTTTATTCAAATTTAAATTTTATTTTATTCCAAATTCGAATTTATGATTTTTCCTAAATGGTCTGTGAAACAGGTTGAAGCAATTTAAATACTAACAGCCTAACAGCTATACTAAAGCTTCAACGTTATATTTCCTTTCCTCTTTTAATCAAAGTTAATCAAACCATCCACAGATGTGGCATCTCTCATCAAAGTAAGTTAGTCAACCCTATCTAAACCTGCAACTTCGGAACTTTTGGATCCAATGGAAAATCTATACAGTCTGTTGGCATATTTAACTGAAGGTTTGCTGTCAGGCTATTCAAATAAAATCCAAAGTTCCACCCCTCAAGAACAAGCTAAAATATTAGAAGAACTCGTCGACACTGCTGAGTCCACACCCCTCAAAGATAAGGCTCTGCACAAAATGCTGGGTAGCATGGCTGTGGTGCTAGCATCCCAAGCCAAACAGCTTGACCAGCTCCTGCAGCAAGCAGGTGGTGAGCTCAAAAATCGGGCTCAACGGATTTCACAACTAAAATTAAAAAATAAAATCAACAAAGAGAAACTCAGCACATCATTAGCTCAATCTCAAACCCATATTGGTGAACTCACAGAGCAACTAAATGATAAAAACACAATCAAAACAGATTTAGAAGAGAAAAACATCAAATTAAGAGAGATCTATCACGAACGTGAAGAAAGGTTAACAGAAGTTGAAGAACGGTTTGACAAAACTTATGGCTTGTTACAACAGGCCATCTTAGAAATTAGACATCTTAAAGGTCAAAGTGATGCAGATGAAGAGCAGCTGTCATGGAAAGAGTCACAGTTATTGAAGCTTCAGGATGAGCTTGCTGAAGCTCATCAACAAACACATGCTTTGGAAGAAGAACTAAAGGTTGTTCACAGAGACCTCAAAGACTCTAAGGAGGTCAATCGAACCCAACAAGAACTCCTCGCAAATGCTCAAGAGGAAAGAAAAATGGCTCCCATCAGTGCCAAGGAAGTTCAAAGAAACTTACTTGCACGACCTGGCTTACCGGTCAGGCCAAGCCCCTTTGAAGCTGACCAAACTCCTCCTTGGCTAAATTGGTCAAATTCCCCTCGGTGGTCTCACCCATTTTCAGGCGCCCAACCTAACCAGGGCCCTTCAGACAGAGACCTAGACAAAAGTGCTCGCAACATTCCAGGCTTTGAGCCCAGTCCAGGTGGTTCTCATGATGTCACAGCGTACCTGGATGATATTAGCTTTTATTTACATGGTTTCTAAAATGCCACCATTGATCACCAAGTCTATTTGATTCGCGTGACTGCAAGTCGCGATGTCAGCAAGTTCATTGACCGCCAATCTGATTTAATCAGAAAGAACTATGACCTGCTTTGTGAAGCATTGGAAAAATAATTTTCCGACCCCCTTGTCATCACTGGCCTGTCCACCACCATGACAATAAAACAAGGAAGACATTAGTCTCCCCAAGAGTACCATCATAGACTCTTTGAAGCCTATTTTGGCTCCCAAAATAAACCAGGGATGGAGGAGGATATGAACTTTAAAACACTCTTTGTCCAAAACCTCCACCCTGCAATTAGTGCACAGCTAGGCATACTAGCTCACCCCCGCACATCAACAATCCAACAACTGCGTGAGATGGTCTCCCTTGGGTACGCAAAGCACATACAATCTCAGACCAGAAAGGTGGAACCTAATACCGTCCTGTGTCTGAGTACTGATTCTTTGCCCCTGGAGCTAGAAGGAGCTCCCTATCATAAACCCCATGGGCCTGACCAGAGATGAGGTCATTCAAAACAGTCTCGGTCTAGGACAAACTCAGGTTTAAGCGAAAGCAACAGAATCATGACTCTCGGCAAAACAAATTTTCTCCTAAACAGTGAAGATGTTACAAGCCGAAAGACAACTACACTCCAAATAAGCCCTTCTCAAGGTCACCCCGTGGTGACTCTTCCATCAATAATCATGGAAATGCTAATCACCCAAATACTTCACCCACGAAAATGACAATGATGAAGGCAAAACCAAAGCATCAGGCCTCAGCAAAGAAGACCTTGAATGGATTAAACAGACTGTGATTGAACAGATTATCAAGGACATGCAGGAAAAGGAAAGCAAAAAAGCTGACATCTTTTTAGTGAATGTGAAACCAACAAACCTCTCTAAACCTCTTGAAAAGAAGGATGATGTGTGTTGCCAGAAACTTGATGAACTTGAACCTGGTCTCTCACAGAACCAGGCCTCAACTGCAAGCCACAACGAGCATGAAGACTTGAAACAGGGGGGTGAAGAATCTGGTCCTCCTAATGCTGTCTTGTCAGCACACCTTAACTCACAAGACATGCCTCTTAGTGGCAATGAACCAGTCATCCAAGAAGAACCTCCTTTTCAACAAATCTTGTGTGGTCTTAAAGAGAGAGGCGTGTCTTGGAAATTTTACCTACCCACCACTCTTGAAAATGTTCTCATACACGAAGCACTCCTCGACACAGCTGCTGACATAACTTTGATGTCATCCAAGCTCTTCCACAACCTCCAGAAAATAGTTCAACAGTCAAACATTTCAAAACTGCACTTTGAAGGACCAACCATATGCTCCTTGAGGGACCACCTTGACGGCCATGACTATGTTACAGCTGACCATTGGACCAATGACCGTCGTTCATCCAGTGTATGTGTCTGGTGGGTGGGCATTAAGGGCAGGGACAAGCCAAAGTGGAGACACCCAGTCAAAGTTTCTATGGAATTGTCTAGTCCTGCCTGCCTCCTAGGCGCTATCTAGCAGATGAAATGAAAATAAGTGTGCGCCCTACAGGCGCGCACGCCTGCCCCATACATCGAATGAGGCCCGATGAGCCTGTCGTGTGTGTGAAGTTTTGCGGCCCTCCGATGAACAGGCCCTAAAAAATCCTCAATTATTATTAGCATTATTTTTTTTAATTCTGTTGCAAAGTTTGGCGCGTATCTCCTCCTACACTGTTTGTGGCACCGACATGAGCCATACATCAAAACTAAATTGTAAAAACATTACAACATTAAGAGCCCCCTCTCCACTTAAACACACAGCACCCAGTGACGTCATGCAGCAGCTGTCAGAATTTTCCGCACGTTTTGATGTATGGCTCGTGTCGGTGCGACAAACATTTTCGGTGGAGATACGCGCCAAACTTTGCGATAGAATAAAAATAATTACTAGACAATTCCACAGAAATTGTGACTGTGTGCCTCCACTCTGGCTCGTCTCTGCCCACCCAGCATATATAGCCCCCCAACACACACACAAATACACACATACACACACACACACACACACACACACACACACACACACACACACACACACAGAAGGTGACATGAGCTGAGCAGGCCTCTTTCTGCTCCCGAAACTGCTGTTGAAAGGTAGAGAAGCCACCCATTTTCAAATGTGAATTCAGACCACTTACCATAGACCAATATTACTAAGGGTGGGCTCGTTGGAACTGCAGCCCTTTAAAATATATGTGTGTAAAGTTTCACAACACTATGTTAATCTATGAAGGAGAAACAACAATTGAAATACTGCCCCTTTAAACACACATAACAGCCGCCCCCCCCTCTCCTTTCACACCCAGTGACGTCATGCTGCAGCTGTCAGTGGGTTTTTTGCTTTTTAGGGTCTCCAAATTTCACACACACGACCCACTCATCGGGACGCATGTTTTGTTGTATGGCTCATATCGGTGTGACTAACGGTGTAGGAGGAAATATGTGCCAAACTTTGCGACAGAATAAAAATAATTATTATTAAAAAAAAAAAAAAAACAAACACCCTTTTGGGTTTTTTTTGAGGATTTTGTGGGGCCTGTTCATCGGATTGCCGTGAAACTTCACACACATGACCGTGTCATCGGGGCGCACGTTTCAGTGTATGGGGCGGGCGTTTGCGCCTAGGAGGCACACAGGACTAGACAATTCCACAGTAATTGTGACTGTGTGCCTCCACTCTGGCCCCTGTGCCTTTAGCTTTATAGCTATTACAGTGTCCGGAAAAGCCCAGAAAATCCCAAAAAAACCTCCAAAATAAAATGCTAACAGGCGCTGCGTGACGTCACTCGGTTCTAAGTAAAAGGGGGGGGCTGCTGTTTACGGAGGTTATGGTGCTTCAGCATGAGGGAGGATGGCAGGGACGGGCCAGAGTGAAGGCACACAGTCACAATTTCTATCAAAGTTTTGGAGCGTATCTCCTCCTACAACATTTGTCGCACTGACATGAGACATATATCAAAACGTGTGGAAAATTTGGGAATGGTGTGCTATTACTTTTCTTTTTACTGGTGCCTATAACGTGATAGTTTCTTAAATTGTAAAAACATGATACACTGTAAACCCAAATGTTCAAAGTAATTAAATAGATTAAGTAGTGTATACTCAAAGTTTTACAAAAGCTGTAGCAAAATGAAGATTTGTTTTATATTGTTGATGTACATGCAATCATACAAGGCTGTACTTTTCTGTCCTGTGGCTCCACCGTCACCCACGCCGGAGTGACGGCGTGGACGGCTGATCATCTCCTTCCCCACAACTCTTAGATTGTCCGGACAACATAGATTAAAGGTAACCACTACCTGTTTTATCAAAAGTGTGTTTTGTGGTGGAGGACTGATCGCTGTGTTTAAATGTATATTTCAAATTGTGTGGGAAACGCTTGAACTGCGAAGCAAGTCAGTGCTCGCTTCTGGGTTGTGGCTGGAAGGAGTGCTCGGGGTCAGAGTTGCTGACTGCCTTGGTTATCCAGGCCTCGGGGAGGACCTGAAGAGTGCACTGCAGAGGGAATATAAATAATAATAATAATAATAATAATAATATATTTTTCCTTTCTGTATAAAAATATCTAATTAAAAATGGGTGCGCCCGGGAAGAAAACAGCAATAGAAATTGTTTTTGAGTGTCAATTGGCACGGACGCCAGAAAAAGAAAAAAAAGAAGTGCTTAAAAAACAAGCGGAATTTTCGGCCGAGTTTGGAGGGATCCTGGGAAAGTTGGGTGAAGATCAACTGTTGGTGCAGTTGTTACAGATTATTGTGGAGCAGAAAGTGAAGATGGAGGAAACAGATTACGGCAGGGACAGCGAGTGTGCTGAAAAGAGGGAAATGGGAAAGTAAAGCGGAGAAGGCAGATAGGGTGAAATGCATGGCGCAAGCGTTGAGAGATGTGTGTATGACTATGCGTGCAGCGAATAAATGGCGTAAAGACAAAAAAGAAAAAAGTGTGACCAATGAGCTGGGAACAGGGAAGTCACCTCCAACGTATTGTCAAGGGGCAGCATTATATCCAGTAATAACAGGAGGCACAGTACAGTTAGCTGGTGGGAATGTGGAATTTGAAGCTCATGGTGCGGGTGGTGGACAAGGAAGTCAGACGCAATCGTCGGCTTCAGCATCTGTCCTGGCACTTTCAGCGTCGAACCCTTTTGCTCTAAAAAATACTACAACACAGAAAGATGATGGCTGGGTTAAACGGCAAAGACAGATGGCTGCAGACTTATTGCGTCCCGCTGAGGACATGTCTAAGCGTATGGCAGAGTTGGAAACACAGTTGCGTAATTTACAAATCCAGACACAACCACAAGAAGGCGCATCACACGTAGCGTCTCACACGTCACCTATAACACCTCAACAGGGGGAACCAGGTCAATCGTTTCTGAGTTCCATCCCGACGACACCACAGTCTACACTCTCTGTTCACTCCACACCAGGAAATGATGGTTATCGTTCTGTTCCTTTTACGCGCTCCCGAGCACAGGTCACAGGAGTGGAACCAGTGCTCCAGCTCCCCTTAGTGGCCGTCCCAGGTTCTGTAAATCCAACATATAAACCATGGCACTTGGGCGACATTACAGGATTGAGAAATGAATTACCACCTCTCCCTAATGGGGCCAGTCCCTGGATTCAAGCCTTAAAAGGCCACACACAAGGGGTGTTACTGGCCATGGGAGATATGCGAGCTATTGTAGCCGCCCGTGTAGGACACCACACATTGAGCCAGATTGAAGCAGCAGCTCAAACTGAGGATGTGCCACCTTCTTCACCTGTTACTGACCATGTTGAGAATTTCTTTGCTGTTATGCGAGCTAGGTTTCCTGTCAGTCCTGTCAATCAGACCGAGGAGGGAACCACTCCTGAGGCGTGGCTCCACACGGGAAGACGTAAGTGGATCGGAGTTAGAGGTGACAACTTGCAACCCAAAGGTAATGTACAAAATTCTTAAACATATGGCTATCAGTCTTTCTCTCCAGGTTCCACCCTTGACGGAGGAGAGACCAGAGCTAGCAGGAGAAGAATTCCTCCTGCTGAAGGTCTTCAAGAGGAGGTGGCAGGAACCCCGCTGGACAGAGCCACACCGTGTCACTGCGAGGACCACCATAGCTGTTCGCCTTGAAGGGAAAGGATCCACGTGGTTTCATCTGTCACAGTGTGCCAGAGTGCCTAAAACATCAGAGGAAAAGGGGACTGCAACATCAGATACCCCCAATGCGTAACAGGTGAAGTGCTAGTAACCTCTCCCTGCAACAATGGCTCCCACACCCGATACATCGATCCATTCCCGGAAGAGGAATCACCATCAGAGGACGAGACACCCTGACCGCCACGGCAGGAACGAAGGAGGACCCATCCTACATTGAAGAAACAAGGTCTTAATTGTTGTTTTTGGATAGCTATGCTAATTGTGTTCATTGCTCTCATTGCCTTAATTTCATTTGCCACTAATAAGCTTTCCAGTCACATTCAAAAATCACTGGCTCGTGGAAACCGCTCTGTTCACCTTAATTTGACTTTAGTGCGACGCCGGACGAAACGATCAGCAATGGGCAATCAGGGCTACTCTATTTGTGCTACTAGTCGTGCTTTACAGTTAAACTATACTCAAGGGATTACAACTACATATACTTTTGACCTTTGTTCTGTTATTGATTGTGGATCAGGTACTGGCAGTTGGAAGGGATATGATGTTTACCTGTTCAATTTTGTGACAGGAGGTCCCCCATATTATGGCCCTTGGTGTCCCGATTGGTCCTGTGTGTACATTATGTCTGGACCACACAAGAGTTATTATGTCACACCTAAATATTACAGTCCCTGGAAAGAATTCCAAACTAGTTTGACCCTTATCTGAGGCTGGAGTAACGACTAAATGAATCCCATTGTTAGGAGCTGGCTCGGATGGTGTGTGTGAAATCTAAAATGTGTACTCTGCCTTTCCACCAAAGGGCGCACCCAGTCCCAGCGGGCGACATGCAGCTGTTGCTGATCTCCCATCAGTAACTGATATAAGCCTCCGACACCTGGCCACCGGTGTCAGATCGTCTCATCAGTTGCCTGTGGCCTCCGGAGGTTTTGCTGATCACTGTCGTTGTGCTTGCCCTGGGTTTGGCGTGTTCCTACGGCCCTTCCTGCGTCGCCTCGTCCCGTTGAGAGGGATTAGTTTTATGTTGAAGAACTATCCTCCGTTGGAGCGCCTTTGGTTTGTGTGCAAGGCACATTCTGTTTAAGTTGGACATTAAAACTTGTTTGCCGCAATTCGTGTGGTGTCTGTTCTGTTCTGCGTTTGAATCCGGTTCCACATCGTTTCCTAACACCCATTATGTTATCGGTCACCAATTTATCTCATAATCCTTTCTCCTCGAACCTATTAGCCAGAACGATGTGTCCCACTAGCAATTCATCTATGCATTTGGCATTGGGTGTGAGCCTAGCTGGAAAAGATGCTTTCAGCCTTGTTAGACTAAATTTTCCTGATCCTGGACTAGTGACAGAAAAAATTGGCAACATCACCGGGGCAAAACCCCAGGAGGCAAGGAGTCATATCAAAGGGAATTGCGTAGCTTGTGCCTCTTCTAGACCACACTTATATTCTGAACCAGCTCCTCTTTACCCTTCTGACGCATGGGGCTTTAACTGCATGATGAAAGTAACTACAGAAATTAATCCAGCTAACTGTTCCACACTGACTTCTATCTACCCCCCAATTAGTAATGATACTAAGACAGGACCATTCAAGCCCCACAGGGGGCCCCCAAATTGTTTTATGTGTTTCAACTTTACGGGAAACAGGTATGATTATGGCACTATTCCTGATGATTGGTGCAACCACACGACACCAGGAAATGCCTCTCTAATAGACCTAATTCCCCCTTCAGGTTTATTCCGGTATTGCAAAGGTGGCCTTCACACAGGGATGCTACCAGGTGCAAGAGGAAGTTGTGCCATGGTATGCCTGGCGGCTCCTCTTACTTTAATAGGGCATAAGTTGGTTTGTTCCGTTCCTACAACCCCAAGATCCCTTACAGCTCGACGGAGGTGACATGTGTTGGCTAAATGAGATCTATGAAAGGATTATTTTGATCTGACCAAAAATACACCAACTTACATAGATGCGATAGGCATTCCTAGTGGCGTCCCCAACAAATATAAATTAACGGACTAAGTTGCGGCAGGATTTGAAAACATTCCCATTGTGTCGGCACTATTCCCCGTCACACCAAACAAAAATGTTAACAGAATTAATTATATTCATTATAATGTTCAAAGATTGGGGAAACTTACCAGAGATGCTGTAGAGCAGGGGTGTCAAACCGATTCCACAAAGGGCCGTGTGGCTGCAGGTTTTTGTTCCAACCAATCAAACACACAGAGTTTGACCAATCAGCTGTCTGAAGACTCAGATCAGTTGATTAAATGACTTCAGTCTGGTGTGCTGTTGCTTGGTTGGAACAAAAACCTGCAGCCACACGGCCCTTTGTGGAATCGGTTTGACACCCGTGCTGTAGAGGGTCTCTCTGAACAATTAGTAGTGACCTCACTGATGGCTGTACAAAATCACATGGCCTTAGATATGCTCTTAGCAGAGAAAGGAGGTGTTTGTTTATTGTTTGGTGACATGTGTTGTACTTTCATCCCCAATAACACCGCTCCTGATGGGTCTGTGACGCGTGCCTTAGAAGGCCTCCGAACCCTGTCTTACGAAATGTTGGACAATTGACAATCCGCTCGGTGACTGGATGACCGGAGCTTTTGGCAAATGGAAAACTTTATTATTGCTCTGTTGACTTCTATTGCTTTATTTTTGGATATAATTCTTACTTGTGGTTGCTGTTGTGCTCCTTGTATTCGCGCTCTGTGTGTACGTTTCATATCTTCTGCCACTGAGAAAGGCTCTCAATCTAAAACGGATACGATGATGCCACTTTTGCCGTCCAATCCATCAGCCCCTGAACCGGACGAAGATGACCTGCTTATGTCTGTGTTCGATCTTTAATATGTCCTCTTTTCAGAGGCCAACAGGGGGAATGTAGCAAAATGATTTGTTTTATATTGTTGATGTACATGTAATCACATAAGGCTGTATTTTTCTGTCCTGTGTCTACGTAACCTCTGCATATCTTACTTCGCCAAGGACAATCACATATGGAGTCGTGGACCACTTGCGATAGACCATACACAGCGGCGCCGATCATGCGCTTTTGCGTCAATACCGCATGGCCTTCACGTAACTAGCAGATACGCCAAAGGGGCGCAGTCAAGTATTCAGGAGACCTGTACGCGGAAGAAGAGTCACTCTTTTACCCCTACATGTAATCGTGAGAGTTGCTCCGGTGTAGTAAAAGAGTCCGCGATTGATCGTGCTGATTGACTCCCCTGCCCCTCCGCAGGACTGTGTTAGTTGCCACAGTGTTGCAGGGAGACCATGATTGTGCTGAATAAACCTTTCTTTGTAGTTCTGGTTTCCTGTAAGTTTTTTGACAAACACGCCCAGACCCAAATAACTCCATTATGTTGAGTTTGTAGAACTTTTCTTCCTTCTTTGAGTAATAGAAACTAATAATATTTGATTGAATGGAACCACTACTTGTTTAAGTAAACATAACTTAAAACGTAACTAAGAAATTAGTAGAATAAGTATTTACGTCCAACTTTGGGTCACAGGGGTCTGCTGGAGCCTATCCCAGCTGTCAAGGGGTGAGAGGCAGAGTACACATTGGATAGGTCACCAGCCTATCGCAGGGCTAACACAGAGACAGACAATCGCTCACACCTATGCTCAATTTAGATTGCTCAATTCACCTAACAAGCTAACAAGCATGTTTTTTGGACTGTGGGAGGAAACCAGAGTGCCCGGAGAAAACCCGCACATGCACAGGGAGAACATGCAAACTCTGCGCAGAAAGGCTAGAGCCGAGATTTGAATCCCGAACCTTTTTGCTGTGAGGAGACAGTGCTAACCACTGTACCACCGTGCCGCCCCAGAATGGCAACATTAGAAAAATTGTTAATATACCAAGATTTAATGTAGCCTCAAAGGGGCACAAGCCAGTGTCTTATTGTGCTTGTCCCAAGCCCAGATAAATACAGAGGGTTGTGTCAGGAAGGGAATCCGACGTAAAACTTGCCAAATCAAACATGTGAATCAAATATATGACTTCCATACCGGATGGGTCGAGGCCCGTGTTAACAACGACCGCCATCGGTGCTGTTCACCTACAGGGTGCCGGTGGAAATTGGACTACTATTGGTCGAAGAAGGAGAGGAGGAAGGTGTGTCTGTAGGAAGAGAGGGAAGAGGAACGCCAAGAGCCTAGGACTGAGAGTAGGTACTTTGAATGTTGGAACTATGACAGGAAAAGGTAGAGAGTTAGTTGACATGATGCAGAGGAGGAAGGTAGAAATATTGTGTGTCCAGGAGACCAGGTGGAAAGGTAGCAAGGATAGAAGTTCAGGAGCAGGGTTCAAATTGTTTTATCATGGTGTAGATAGGAAGAGAAAAGGAGTAGGAGTTATTTTGAAGGAGGAGTTTCCTAGGAATGTCCTGGAGGTAAAGAGTATCAGATAGAGTGATGAGTCTGAAGCTAGAAATCGAAGGTGTGATGTTGACTGTTGTTAGTGGGTATGTTCCACAGGTAGGATGTGAGTTGGAGGAGAAGGAGAAATTCTGGACGGACCTTGATGAAGTGATGCAGAGCAACTGAGAGAAGTGAGAGAGTTGTCATTGGTGCAGACATCAATGGACATGTTGGTGCAGGAAACAGATGATGAGGTGGTGATGGGCAGGTTTGGTATTCAAGAAAGGAACTCAGAAGGACAGATGATGGTCGACTTTGCAAAAAGGATGAAAATGGCTGTAGTGAATACTTTCTTCCAGAGGCAGGAACATAGGGGGACCTATAAGAGTGGAGGTTGTAGCGGACATCTCCGACTTCTCCAAACCCCTTTTGAACCGTGCATGAACCAAGTGGGGGATATTGTAGCAATATCTCGGACTCCCCTCTGGATCTCCTGGTACCAAGGACGAGATCAGTATCTTTATGACTGTTTTAGAAAGAGGCAAGAAAGAGGCCCCAATTGTTTTGACACCAAGGTCTTGGTACACTCACCACCATCCAGGTCAACTAAAGGCCGGAGAGTTAATCAAACAGCTAGGTGAGAGGGGGGAAGACACCTCCCTTCACCAAATGGAGAGCATATGTTCCATCTCACCCCAAGACAATAGGCCATTTTACACTGCTGCAGATGAGTAGCTGGATTCGAATCAACAGCCTGGCCAAAATGAATAGACAATATGGACCACTTGGTTCATATTCCTTGTGTTTTATTCATTTCCTTATATATGTGTGTATTTACATATAGATATATGTGTGTGAGACAAAGTCCTAATCATGCATGAAGGTGTATACATTAAGTCCTTGAACCCATATCATACATTCCTATCTTGACTTTTACCACTAATGAATGCCAGACCTCAGAACTCCCCTTTTCCGCATGGCAGGAATCGAAGACTGAACTGAAAGTCAAAAACACCCCTTTACCTTTATGAAAGAAGATTATAACCTGGCTAATATTATTATTCAGGGAATCAGCAACACATCAAAACTTATATGTTCTTAAAAAGTGAATTTCTCGGCAAGTTGAGGATTTGAGACTTAAAAGTGATTCACTGTATTGGAACCACAGTACCATCTAGAGCAGAGGTGGGCAAACTAAGGCCCGGGGGCCACATGTGGCCCGATGAACTATTTAATCCGGCCCGCAGAGCCTTCACAATCATTACTCCAAAAGCCAAATGAAGAGGGTTGTCAGCTTGATTGGTTAGAAAAAGGTTCAGACCGCCCCTTCAGCTAGCATGCTAACATGTCCTCTCAAGAAGGTGGGGCCAAACATCATTTGGAGCTTCATCATCCATCTCTAGCTGGACCAATTTACAGGCCCTTCAAACTATTTCTCAGTCAATAGTCCATCAAGCAGGATTTTTAGTTAACCTCTGATCATCATTTGGGGAGGGGATAGTTTACCGCACCACCTGGCCGGCCCCTTCACCAAGATCTAAAACCCAATGTGGCCCTTCAGGCTAAATAACTGCCCACCCCTGATCTAGAGTCCAAAAGTGGTAATCAGGTTAGGCCTTATTTTGCCACTTTGGCACATACATTGGTAAATGCAAGAAGAGGATGAAGAGTGGAAAGGCACTCGGTGGAGGTATGGAAGTGTCTAGGAGAGGTGGCAGTAGAGTTTCTGACTGGGTTGTTTAACAGGATCTTAGATAGTGAGAAGATGCCTGAGGAATGGAGGAGAAGTGTGCTGGTGCCAATTTTTAAGAACAAGGGAGATGTGCAGAGTTGTGGCAACTACAGAGGAATAAAGCTGATGAGCCATACAATGAAGTTATGGGAAAGAGTAGTCGAAGCTAGACTAAGGGCACAAGTGAGCATTTGTGAGCAGCAGTATGGTTTTATGCCAAAAAAGAGTACCACAGATGCAGAATTTTCTTTGAGGATGTTGATAGAGAAGTACATGGAAGGTCAGAGGGAGCTGCATTGTGTCTTTGTAGATCTGGAGAAAGCTTATGACAGGTGTGAGAGAGGAATTCCGAGTGGAGGTGGGACTGCATTAGGGATCAGCTCTGAGCCCCTTCTTGTTTGCTATGGTGATGGACAAGCTGACAGACGAGATTAGACAGGAATCTCCATGGACTATGATGTTTGCAAATTACATTGTGATATGCAGGGAACAGGTGGACGAGAAGCTTGAGGGGTGGAGGTTTTCCCTGGAAAGGAGAGGAATGAAGGTCAGCCACAGCAAGACAGAGTACGTGTGTGACTGAGAGAGACCCAAGTGGAAGAGTGAGGCTACAGGGAGAAAAGATAAAGAAGATGGTGGATTTTAAGTACTTAGGGTCAACAGTCCAGAACAATGCAGAGAATGGAAAAGAGGTGAAGTGTGTGCAGGCAGGCTGGAACAGGTGGAGAAAAGTGTCATATGTGATAGAATAGTTTCAGCTAAAATGAACGCAAAGGTGTACAAAACTGTGTTGAGACCGGCAATGTTGTTTGGTCTAGAGACAGTGCCACTGAGGAAAAGACAGGAAGCGGCAGCTGGTGGTAGCAGAGATGAAGATGCTGAGGTTCTCTTTGGGAGTGACCAGGATGGACAGGATCAGAGGGACAGCACATGTTAGAGATTTTAGTGATAAAGTCAGAGAGGCCAGACTGAGATGGTTCCGACACGTCCAGAGGAGAGATAGTGAATATATTGGTAGAAGGATGCTGAGTTTTTCCAAACTTAGATCTCTCTGTGTCAACTGGACTGGAAGGTTTCCTTGAAAACATTTCACCCTCTCTCCAGAGAGCTTCTTCAGTTCTAAGTTTGCTGGGGCAGAGCTTGAAAATATAGCCCTGTGGACTATCAGCATATTAATGAGTCCCCTTCCAACGACTCTCAGGTGACCACCTGGGCCATTAACATGCCGCACACCTCACCAAAATATAATCATGCGACGTGTACGCGAGGGCCAAGTCTCCAAGTCGCGGTGACGTGACTCAACCCCGACGCAGGTAGGATGCAGGGGTTGCCATGCCCGAGGACACGTATCTACTGTTAGGGAGCGTTGTGTTGAGGACTGCAACGCAGATATGAGGCAGGCTCTCAAAGCAAAACCAAGCCTTTACTGGGTGTACACGGGGAAACAGAAGGTGCTCTGACTGGACGAAAAACAATGTTCATACAAAACTCAAAGTCCAAACTCTTCACAGGGAGGCTCCACTGCGTGGTATCCAAAGACCCGAACTCAGACTCTTCTCAAGGAACGTGGCGACCTGGAAACCGGGGCAAAAACTCTCATGAGTCACAATCCACAAAAAATGCAGGAAAGCTTCAGTCTGTGTAAGTCTGCTACCACTCTGCAGGTGAAGGAAAAACCAACAAACGACAATGATCCAGCAGCGGGGACCAGATGGCAGCCTCCCCAAATCTGCCACCGATGAGCCGAGGAGCGACAGGTGTGCAGTCACTGCTGGATCTCGGGAACCCGCGCCCTCTGCAGGGAGAACACAGGACAACCCACACACACAATAAAGGGCCGGCAAGCCAGACCCTGACAGTACCCCTCCCTCAATGGGTGCCTCCTGGCATCCTACCCGGCCCCACGTCCATCATCCAGGGTGGGAGGAGGGGTGTAGGGTGGAGGGACCGAGTCGGACTCCTTGCCTGAATCGGATTTGCGAACCTTAGGAACAGCCTCTACAGGGGCAGCTATAGCTTCTACGGTGGCAGCCACCTCAGTCCAGGGCTCGGGCCAGCTTTAGCTACCATCTCGGGACTAATTTCATCTTCTTGAGGAGCTGGCTCAGCCACGGGCTCAGAGGCAGCTTCTGCCTCACGGGGGCGGCTGCTGTCGCAGGCTCAGGACCGGCCTCAGCCTGGGACCCTGGGGCATCTGCGCTGTCGTCGGGACTGGCGTGGGAGTCGGCGATGCGGTCGGGACCGGCGTGGGTGTCAGTGCTGTCATCGGAAACACCGTGGTTATTAGCGCTGGGGGTAAGAGTCGTCATGGGCGTCGGCGTGGGTGTCGGCGTGGGGTCGGAGCCGGCATGGACATTGGCGCTGGGGTCGGAACCGGCGTGGACTTCGGTGCTGCCCTTGGAGCCATTGGTTTTGGCGCTTCCCTCAGAACCGGCGTGGACTTCGCGTGAAACTGTGCAGCCTGTGCAGTGAGTCTTGTTAACAGGATAGTTCAAATTATTTGACGTGAAGTATGAGACCCATCAGTGTGGTTCATCAGCAGTGAAATTTCCCCCACTGTGTCCCATGAGTTCTGGCCCAGTTTCACTGTTGCAGAAAGTCATTCTGTCATTCTGTCGGGCCTCTCCCAGGGCGAATCCTCATGGAGAGCCTCTCCCTCTGGCTTTACCTCTGATCATGTCAGGGTGACCATTTGTTGCAAGGATTTTCCCCAGGATTTTTTTTTTAATTATTTTTAACTGCCTTTAACAGTGTATCCATTATGCATTGATTTTCCCTGACAGAATAAGGACTTTATATTTATACAGGCCTCGATACATAAATCTAAATTTAAAAAAAATGGGAAGAACAAATAATTTCTAAACTATCAACTCATTTCTAAGTTGTTACTTGGCTCTGAAGACTCTGCAACCAGACTGTGATCCCCCTGCTTAATAATTCGTAACAACCTGACAAAAATTTTTAATTAAGTTATCACGTTTTTGCAAGAAAATTGACATTAAACCCCATTTAATAATTTGTCTCCAAGTTACCAACATGCCCAGACATGCACAAAGGTGAAAGCTCCTTAACAGCTCCTTAAGCTAGTTTTCTTTTGAGGAGACACACTTTCCACTGTCACAGCTGCTGCTCTGCTCTGCTCCAGCTCTCGCCCTCCCCTCTCTGTCACACCTGCCCTGCGCTCCTGATCAGTCACACCTGCACCGCATTTCTGACAAGCAGCACTGGCTGCTTGTCTGCAATCCGTGCAGCTATATAAGCTGCAGGCTTTGAGGGACTATTTGTCAGATTGTTGCTTATTTGCGCCTATGTTTCAGATACAGAGGGTTCCTGTGTTTGAGTTTCCTGATTGCCTGTGTTTTACCTTGATGTATCTGACCTGATCCTGTGTTGTCTCATGGCAGACCTGGCTGCCTTCTGTATGAGATTGCCTGATCCTCTGTCTGCCCCGCTTTAGAATAAAAGGCAGAGTTTAATTCATTCACTATTGTGTCACTCTTGGGTTCCACATCAAAACCCTTACAGAATGATCTGACCATGATGGACTCAGCGCACGAATTTCCGCCCTCGGATTGGCTGGACCAGATCGAGAAGTGCCTCTGATAGAGTGGAGCCCAGATGGAAGCTGCCGTTGCGCAGGCTGAGCAAGTCGCCAAACTTGCCATCCAGCTGAAGCTGCAGCTGGCCCACGGGTGCAGCGGGCAGCTGAGTTCGCCATCCTGGGCTGAGAGCGAGTGGTGCCATGCGTCACCGCCGTTGCGGCTACCACCACAGCCACTAGCATCTGAACTGGCACCTTTGTCTGTCCCTGTGCCAGTTGGTTCTGTTCCTGTCCGGAGGGTCTGCCTGACTCTGCTCCTGCCTGCTCTCTGACAGCAACAGTACCGAGGTCTGGTGTGGAAAGTTCCCCAGCACCTCCAGATGGGGGGACACTTCCGTGTGAGCGCCCAGGTGAGCCAGGGTGTGGAAGGGCTCCGCCCCTTGACGTCGCAGTGACACTGGTGCAGAGTGGTCCGGTTTTGCCTGCCATCAGGTACTGGGTCAGCTCCAGGTCTGCAGCTTCCTGGTCCGGCTCCCCCGGGCTTCATCTCCTGTCCCCGTCATCTGAAAGGCCTGCCTCCTGGTGAGTCGTCGCAGGTCTTCTCTGTTTCGGTGGTGTTCACCAAAGAGGTCCTTCTGGACTTGTTGCCCGGTGTCAGCAGTCTGACGGGCCCAAGTGTGCTGCTTTGGGCCAGCGGTTCCCCGACTGCTCCGGCCCAGGCTTCCCGGAGACAAGGAGGGAGGACTCCTCGAGACCCTGAGGTAGGAGGTCCCTGTAACTTCTCCAGTCCCAGGGAGAAGGCTCCTGTGGCCACAGGGTGGGAGTCACCTCGGACCACACCAACACCCACGCCAGTTCCAAGGACAGCACCAACGTCCACACCTGTTAAGAGGACAGCGTTGATGCCCACGCCGGCTATGATGACAATGCCAAAGCCCACAGCGACTCCAAGGGCAGCGCCGAAGTCCATGCCGGCTCCAAAGACAGTGCTGACTCCCGCGCCAGCTCTGAGGACAGCGCCGAAGCCCACACCGGCTCCAAGGACAGCGCCGACTCCGAGGACAGCCCCGACGCCTACGATGGTTCCGAAGACAGCACCGAAATTGTTTGAATGTTCTTTGAGGATGCAATATGATAGTGACTTAATTAATTTCCTACGGTGTTCTGAATCACTACCGTGGAACTTAAATGAGGAGAAGTATCTAGCTCCAAAAATTGACTCGAAAATTAACAAAAATGAAACATAGGGGTAACGAAGACAAAAGACAGACAAAAGTGTGGTAGGTAAAAAGTGGCAAAAAGCCTTGATCAAATGACTTCTTCTCCTTTATAGTCTTTCTGTCCCCCCTTCTTTGGGTTTGGGCTGCGCCCTTATGAATATTCAAATTTTCTCTGTGGAATGAGCTCCTCAGACTTTGTTGGAATTTTCTTTCAAAAAATCAAACAAAAGTATAAAATCCATCTGTCTCTCACCGTCATGACTAATGACTAATTTTGTACATTTATCCTAGACAACGCTATGTTAGTTTTTACTTATAAGTTACAAAGCACGTGTTGCATCTACTGTGGATCCAAAATTAGATCTCTCTGTGTCAACTGGACTCAAAGGTTTCCTTGAAAACATTTCGCCCTCTCTCCACAGAACTTCTTCAGTTCTAAGTTTGCTGAGGTTGAAAATATAGTCCTGTGGACCATCAGCATGTTAATGGCCCGAGTGGTCACCTGAGAGTCGTTGGCAGGGTGGTTGGCAGAGTCGTTCACCTAGTTTCGGTTAGGGTGCTTCCCCTTTGTCTGTTGGGTCACATGTTAATGAGTCACCAGGTCTCGTCAAACGGTGTGAATGTTTGGATAGCTGGCGAAAAGAGTGGAGGACTGCATTGTTTGTGGGTGACAGAAAGTGCCTTAGTCCACCACCTCTGTTTAAAGATGGTTTTTCCAACTTGACGTGGATGGCTTCCTTGACACCCCTCTCAAACCAGCGATCTTCTCTGGCCAGCACACATACTTGACTGTCCTCAAAGGAGTGTCCGTTTTCTTTTAGGTGTAAGTGTACTGCCGAGTCCTGTCCTGAAGAAGTGGCACGTCTGTGTTGGGCCATTCGTTTATGCAGGGGCTGTTTGGTTTCCCCAATGTACAGTTCCTTGCATTCCTCCTGCCACTGTACAGCATAGACAACATTGCTTTGTTTGTGTCTTGGTGTCTTGTCCTTTGGGTGGACCAGTTTCTGTCTGAGTGTGTTGGAGGGTTTGAACTGTACTGGAATGTTATGTTTTTTGAAGATTCTCCTGAATTTTTCTGAAACTCCAGACAGGTAAGGGATAGAAATGCTGTGACGTTTATTTCTTCCCTCTTTTTTGCTGGGGTCTCGTTTTTTGGAGGTCTTTGTGAAGGCCCAGTCTGGGTAACCACATGTTGCCAACCACCCTGCCAACGACTCTCAGGTGACCACCCGGGGCCATTAACATACCGATGGTCCACAAGGCTATATTTTCAAGTTCTGCCCCAGCAAACTTAGAACTGAAAAAGCTCTCTGGAGAGAGGGCGACACGTTTTCAAGGAAACCTTTTAGTCCAGTTGACACAGAGAGATCTAATTTTGGATAACTATGACCTGGATGAGTGGGTGACGAAATAAAGGCTTGAATTGATTACCACTTTCTGACTCTAGGTGGCACTGTGGTTCTATGAGAAAATAATTTTTAATTTCAAAATTACCAAACTGGCGAAATAAACCACTATAAGAAACCGCTATAAGAAAAAGAAAATCAGTTTTCTGCTTATTCCCTAAAGAAGAACATTAGCCAGGTTAGAATTTTCTTTGATAAAGTTAAAAGGGTGTTTTGACTTTACAGAAAATTATGTTCAGTTTTCACTCCCTACTATGTGGTCGGGAGGAGGTATTAAGTCTGGCATCCAGCTATGAGAGCAACCATGGGAGCCATGAGAAACAATACCTACCATGGAAATAAAGGTTGGAGGCTAAAATCAAGGCAGCACAGAGAGAAGTGAGTCAACTGACAGAGGCCCAGAGAGGTGCAATGAAAAACACAGTAACCAAGAGGTACGGCCAGATGCCCATACCTGAAGCACTCGAAACTGCCAAACAAAGTCTCCAAGCCTTGGCTAGCCGCCTACAGAGATACACGTAAACCAATGAAGCCAGACGAATAAACAGGCTGTTCGCAACTCAACCTGCGAAAGTGTATGCTCAGTGGCAGGGTAATAACAGCAGAATAGACACACCAAGGCTGGAAACCGAACGGTACTGGAAGAGTATATGGGAGAAGGAGGCAACACATAACAGCAGTGCTCAGTGGCTGGTGTCTCTGAGAGAGGAGCACAGCAACCTCCCTGAACAGAAACCAGTTACGATCACAGTGGAAGACATCCAGGAAAGAGTATCAGGTATGAAAAACTGGGCAGCACCAGGCCCTGACATGATCCATGCCTACTGGCTAAAGAAACTCACCTCACTCCATGAGCGCCTATCAGCACAAATGAACCAGCTGCTAAGAGATGGGACTCACCCAGAATGACTAACCATGGGGCGAACAATCCTAATCCAGAAGGATCCCGCAAAGGGTACAGTCCCACCCAACTACCGGCCAATAACCTGTCTCTCCACAACATGGAAGCTCATGTCAGGCATCATTGTGGTTAAGATAAGCAGGCACATGGGTCAATACCTGAGCAAAGCACAGAAGGGCATTGGTAGAGATACCAGAGGAGCCAAACACCAGCTCCTGGCTGATAGAACAGTTGCCCAAGACTGCAAGTCCCGAAAGACCAACCTGTGCACTGCCTGGATTGATTACAAGAAAGCCTATGACTCAATGCCACACACATGGATCACGGAATGCCTGAAGCTGTACATCAATAGGACTCTAAGAGCGTTCGTGGCAAACTCGATGAGGTTGTGGAAAACCACCCATTTGAAGTGTCCATCAAATGTGGCATATACCAAGGAGATGCTCTGTCCGCACTGTTGTTCTGCATAGGCCTGAACCCCCTGAGCCAGATAATCAACAAGACTGGCTATGGATGCCGCCTCAGGAATAGGGCCACGATCAGTCACCTCCTCCACATGGATGACATCAAGCTGTACGTTAAGAGGGAACGGGACATAGACTCCCTGATCCACACTACCAGGATCTACAGCAACGACACTGGGATGTCATTCGGGCTTGAGAAATGTAGTAAGATGGTGACTAAGAGAGGCAAGGTATTCCACACTGAAGGCGTCTCGCTCCCAGAAGGAACAATGGCAGATATTGAGGACAGTTACAAGTACCTTGGAATACCACAGGCAAATGGAAACCTTGAACAGGCAACAAGGAAAGTGGCAACAGCCAAATACCTCCAGCGAGTAAGTCCTTCGAAGCCAGCTCATTGGCAAGAACAAGTCCCGGGCAATAAACAGCTACACTCTGCCAGTGATCAGATACCCTGCAGGAATAATAAGGTGGCCAAAGGAAGAGATACAGACACAGATGTTAAGACACGAAAGCTCCTCACCATGCATGGCGGGTTCCATCCCAAATCCAGCACCCTGAGACTGTACACAAGCCGTAAGGAAGGAGGCCGAGGACTAGTGAGCGTGAGAGCCACTATCCAGGACGAAACAGCCAAGCTCCATGAGTACATCAAGGACAAGGCCCCCACGGATGACATGCTCAGTGAATGTCTCAGACAATGGCAAGATCAGGAGGTGCTGAAGGAGGGACCAGCATGGGAGGACAAGCCCCTACACGGGATGTAACACCGGAACATAGCTGAAGTGGCTGATCTCAAGAAGTCCTACCAATGGCTAGAGAGGCCTGGCCTACAGGACAGCACAGAGGCACTCATCCTGGCTGCGCAGGTCCAAGCCCTGAGCACCAGAGCGATAGAGGCCCAGATATACAACACCAGACAAGACCCAAGGTGTAGGCTGTGCAAAGAGGCACCTGAACAAACCAACACATAACTGCAGGGTGTAAGATGCTGGCAGGGAAAGCATACATGGAACGCCATAACCAAGTGGTTGGCATAGTCTACAGAAACATATGTGTGGAGTATGGGCTGGAAACCCCAAGGTCAAAATGGGAAACACCTCCAAAGGTGGTGGAGAATGACCAAGCAAAGATCCTGTGGGACTTCCAGATACAGACAGACAGGATGGTGATGGCGAACCAGCCAGATATCGTGGTGGTTGATAAAGGGCAGAGGAGAGCCGTTGTGGTGGATGTGGCAAGACCAAGTGACAGTAACATCAGGCGGAAGGAACATGAGAAACCTGAGAAATACCAAGGGCTCAGAGAGGAGCTGGAGAAGGCTTGGAAGGTGAAGGTGACAGTAGTGCCCGTGGTGATCGGAGCACTTGGTGCAGTGACCCCCAAACTGGAGGAGTGGCTACAGCAGATCCCTGGAACAACGTCAGACATCTGAGTCCAGAAAAGTGCAGTACTAGGAACAGCACAGATACTGCGCAGGACCCTCAAGCTCCCAGGCCTCTGGTAGAGGATCCGAGTTTAGAATAGAGGAGGAACCACCCACGGGGGGTGAGAAGGGAATTTTTATATATATATATATATATATATATATATATATATGTATAAAACAAAGAACAACAAGGAATATGAACCAAGTGACATCGTCCATACTGTTTATTCAGTCTAGCCAGGCTGTTGATTTGAATCGTCTGCAGCAGTGTAAAATGGCCTCATTTTGTCTCAGTGTGAGGATTTGGTCAGGAGAAGTGTCCCTTACTCCCACTTAGTTGGGTTCTAACTCCCAGGTCATTGAACAACCTGGGTGATATGTAAGGTCAAGGGATTATGAAAACCAACAACACGTCCATTAGTAAATTCCTGTGGTGATGGTACGAATTCTGTTGTTGGAAGGTTCCACAACCACCTCCTGGTGTCTGAAACAGTTATAAAGATAAGATCTTGTGCTTGGTACAAGGAGATCCAGGGGAGACTCCGAGATGTCCGCTACACCTTTGACCCCTGAACCGCCTCGGACCCCTGCATCCAAGCGTGTGACCCCTACAGCCAAGCATCTGACCCCTGCAGCCACATGTCTGACCCTGGCAGCGAAGCCTCTGATCTCTGCAGCCAAACCTCTGATCCCTGCAGACAAGCCTCTGAACCCTGCAGCCAAGCCCCTGATCTCGCCAAGGCCTGCCACCCTTGTTGAAGCTAAAGTTACGATAGTTAAATGTATGCCGGGGGCTAGAGCGGGCAACATAAAGGGTAACTTAAAGCAGCTGGCAAGAGATAAACGCAAATAGAGCAAAATTGTAATTGACGTCAGCGTTAACAATGCCCAGCTGCGCCAGTCGGAGATCACTAAACTTAATATGGAGTCAGTCTGTAACTTCGCCAAAACAATGTCCATAGCATTCTCTGGTCCTCTCCCGAATCTGACCAGTGATGACATGTTTAGCCGCATGTCATTGCTCTGTCGCTGACTGTCACAGTGGTGTCCAGAAAATAACGTGGCCTTCATAGATAATTGGGAGACATTTTGGGGAAAACCTGGCCTTAACAGAAACCACATTCAACCCACCTGGGGTGGTGCAGCTCTTATTTCTAGCAATATAGCAAAGTTTATTAGACAACCAACCCCCTGACAACCCAGGGTGGAGGCTAGGAGGCAGAGTTGCTGTCTTACATGCTTCTCTGCTGCTTCTGTAAGACTGCCGCCCTCCAATAAAAATAACAATGAGATTATAAATGTTAACAATAACACTAAGTTTAATAATAAAATAGTAGCGTCAGTACCTTGTCCTCCTACAGTTCATCTAGTAAATAAGTCAAGATTTACTAGATTTGAAGAATCAGTACAGATAAAGTCATTATAGTATAGAAGGTTTACTACAGCAGGTGTCTCTCTGAAGATATCAAGAGACAGATTTGTAGCTGAAATCGCAGCGCTGCTCCCTCTTGCACCTCCTACTGGTGTAACAGATCATTCTGATCTAAATGTTACTCCTGCAGAAATGGATTGCTTTGTCAATGATACTGCAGCCACACTGCATATAGTTTCAGATTTGCTTGCCCCACTGAAGAAGTGGTTCACACACCATAGAAGACTGGCTCTGCTACAAGCGCCAATAGCGAAATGGCACCCCCTCCCAGTGGAACAGCCAACTGCATCAGTCTAATCTCCATTTCTGACTAGTTCCCTTAATTTAGTCACCAATTTCAAGTAATCAAGTAAAAAATACGTTTCATTGCGGGATTAATTTGGGATACATCTAACAATATTTAAAATATAGTTAAAATATAAAGATTAAGTGTGCCCTCTTCTATTATATTAAATATACTGCATCTTGTGGTCCTTAAGGCTATTACCAACATAATGTGGCTTAAAATAATTACACACATTTCTTAATACAAGATAATGAGCTCAGTAAATCATTGTTTTGGTATCATTTCATCCTTTCAGTGGTAGAAATTTACCCTTTAATTGTAGTTAGACAATAATGGACAGGATTGAAAATGGAATTTAAGACCTTTAGAATTTAGCCTAATAAGACCATTTTTATTGTAAAATGTCCAAAGATGATAACGTACTTCAACGTGAACAAAAGGCAGTAGAAAATTGAATTTAGATGACTAGCATAGCTACTAGCATTCAGCAGGCAGCACGCCAACTACCAAACAGGAGTCAAACGCAAGACCAACTATATTCCCATGACCAAGTCTCACATTAACACCATGTACTAACACATCTACTAACACGAGATGTTTAACCTTAGTGTTTTATGATGAATGTATCTACAATAATCAGACTTAAACTTCTCCTTTTGTGTTGCTTTATTAAACGATTATGCAGATTACATGTAAATAGTTATATGTTTAAAAGATAAATGGTAAAAATGAATACATTAGTAAGATAGAAATCACAACCATCGGTGTTGCTCATGTGTGCTGCCCCGTTGGAGGATTTTGAAGACTGAGGCCTGGTGCCCGCTGACGCAACCTGGTCTCTTCTGCACAACCGGTCACTCTCCTGATCACTGGGCAAGTCCTGATGTTGAGGCCTCAGTCTTGGGGCGTGAAAAGGGGAAAACCCTGTTTGCTTCTCAGTGGGCAGATGACCCCGGTGTGTTCAGTCATTAATCATTGTCATTGCATTTGCTGTTATTGCTGTTCACAATCTTGCCTCCCAGTTTCAATTCTTCAGCAAGGCGCTCAACCCATGATGTTGCGGTGTTTCTCTTGCGTGCTTGTTTCGTTGCTCCCAATCCAATTCTTCAGTGCTGTTAATCTTTTCAAACGTCGGTGCTGAAAAGGACAAACTTCAGCCAAACCAGCATGATCCTCTTGCTGTGTCGGGGTCTGGCATAGAGAGTGATGATGTCTTGGATGCGCAGAAAAAGACGCACATCTCTGTGCGGCCAGTTTAATACATGGACAGGACCTCCCTCCATCTTTCATTGGTTACCGTCAACACGCTCCACCTGACCTCCCTCCTTTCTGATTACCTCATCGCTCTCTTAAAAATGCAGGCACTAAGTAAATCTCAACTATGTACTCAAATTGGTCTCTGACGGTGCGTCTCCGTCCATCCATCCTGATTAGAGTCTATTCAAGTCAATGTGTCAGTTTCCACTGGCTATGGCTCCGTCTACAGCAGGGCTGGGGGCCTCCATCGCCCTCTGGAAAAATACGCATCGCTTCTATTTTGGACGGACGTACGGAGCACGCCACAACAAACTAGCACAAGGCAACGCACAGGAAGTTGGGTGCAAAGAAAAAATAAAACATCTGGGAATTTGTCAAAAAAAAGGTCCCGTATTTAAAGCAATCATTTTTTATTATGTTATTACATGTATGAATCATCTTTTTCTTGTGCTGTTTTATCTCTTGTACGTGGGTGTGTGAAAGATCACAAGTTAACTTATTGTTTGCAGCATATCTTAAATTAAATAATGTAAATAACCACAATTTACGAGAAATAATCTATTACATTATTTTAGGAAAAATTAATAGAATTAACCATGGTAGAGTCACTAAAATCCAAAGAAAGGGGAAATTTTACTTCTTCGGGACAAAGAACCTCTTCTGTGACTCGTTTCAAAAACTACAAAGTGATAATATCGCGCAGTTGTACGTGATTTCGTTTTCAGTGCCCTGTTGAAAAAGATCGCTCTAAATAGGGGACCTTTTATTTTGATAATTTCCCAGATGTTTTATTTTTCTCGTCGCACCCGACTTCCTGTCCGGCATGTGATGGATTGTGCTAGTTGTTGCGGTGTTCTCCATCCATCCAGACGCATCTGGTAGAAACAGCCGGACGGCAGTAATCTGGAAGGTCGGACGGACGGGGACATACCGCATCCAGTGGAAACCCGTGGTTAGTTACATAAACCAAAACCATGAGCAGCACCAATAACATGAACAATGACATCCATTAATAATGCATCAAAACATTCTTAATATTCACCTTTTACAGAGTACAATTCATTGTGTTCAATGAGTTTAACCATAATGACATATACCAAATCAACCACTTTTAGGACTTCATTCTTTGTGCTTTCATAGGCAATGTAATCAACTAACCACATTAATATCATTTAAACATGTTAAAGCATTTGGGAGTTGAGTTTGCAAGGATGAACAAATTAAACTTTATTTGATCTCTTAGAATGTTAGTTTGAGCCACAGGAAAATGGAAAGATAAAGGTGAAGGAAGAGACACCTTATAAAGTCAAACATTTATTTTCATATTATATATATCTATATATATATATATATATAGATATATATATAGATATATATCTATATATATATCTATATGTGTGTGGTTTTTTTGTTTTGTTTTTTTTTTCCCAAAAAAAAGCTATCAAAAAAGCTCATAATGCAACTATATGGTAACGCAGTTATCGTCTCTTATGGAAAATGTTTCCACGTCCAATTCCGCCACGGCCCCGCCCCCTCGCAGCCACTGCAGAGAAAAACAGCAAAATTTCCATTTAGGACATTATTAAATTATTATTACCAAATGAGGTACGCACCAACACTACGGCTGCGCCTAGAAATGCTGTCCATTCCATTCCATTCTGTTCATTCTGTCCAGGTTATGAACAGAATCTGTGACAAAGGGCAGCCCTGGCGGAGTCCAACCCTCAACCGAAAAGAATTCGACTTACTACCGGTAATGCGGACCAAGCTCTGACACCGGTCATACAGGGAGCGGACGGCCTGTATCAGGGGGCCCGACACCCCATAGTCCTGGAGAATCCCCCACAGGACTCCCTGAGGTACACGGACGAATGCCTTCTCCAAATCCACAAAACACATGTGGACTGGTTGGGCAAACTCCCAAGCACCCTCAAGGACCCTGCTGAGGGTATAGAGCTGGTCCACAGTTCCATGTCCAGGACGCAAACCCCACTGCTCCTCCTGAATCCGAGGTTTAACTATCCGGTGGACCCTTCTCTCCAGTACCCCCGAATAGACCTTGCCAGGGAGGCTGAGGAGAGTGATCTCCCTGTAGTTTGAACACACCATCCGGTCCCCCTTTTTAAAAAGAGGGACCACCACCCCGGTCTGCCAATCCTGAGTCGAGGTCAGCAGCACACCAGCTCCACTATAGACAGTGTTGACAGTGCACTGCTTCCCCCTCCCCAGGCACCGGATTTTGGTCCAGAACCTTTTAAAAGCCGTCTGGAAGTCTCTCTTCTCCATGGCCTCCCCAAACTCTTCCCACATCCGGATCTTTGCCAAGGCGACCGCCGCAGCTGCACTATGCTTGGCCCGCCACTACCCGTCTGCCATCCCACAGGTCAAAAAGGCCCGGTACGACTCCTTTTTCAGCTTGACAACATCCCTCACCGCCGGCGTCCACCAGCAAGTCGAGTGTTGTCGCCACGACAGGCACCCACCACCTTGCGGCCACAGCACCGGTCAGTCGCCTCAACAATGGAGGCACGGAACATGGTCCACTCGGACTCAATGTCTCCCACCTCTTCCGGGAGATTGGGAGTTGAAGCTCCTTCTGACAGGAGACTCTGCCAGGCGTTCCCAGTAGACCCTCACAATACGTTTGGGCCTGCCGGGTCTGTCCGGCATCCTCCCCCACCATCGGAGCCAACTCACCACCAGGTGCTGATCGGTTGACAGCTCCGCGCCTCTCTTCACAGTGTCCAGGATATTCGGCCACAAATCTGACGACACGACCACAAAGTCGATCATCGAACTGCGGCCTATGGTGTCCTGGTGCCAAGTGCACATATGGACACACTTATGCTTGAACATGGTGTTCGTTATGGACAATCTGTGACGAGCACAGAAGTCCAACAACAGAACACCACTCGGGTTCAGATCAGGGGGGCCATTCATCCCGATCATGCCCCTCCAGGTCTCACTGTCGCTGCCGACGTGAGCATTGAAGTCACCCTCTAGTACTCTCTCTAAGGACTCCAAAAAGGGTGGATACACTGAACTGCTGTTGGGGCCATAGGCGCAAACAACAGTCAGGATCCGTCCCCCCACCCGAAGGCGGAGGGAGGCTACCCTCTCGTTCACCGAGGTAAACTCCAACGTACAGACACCAAGCAGGGGGGCAAAAAGAATTGCCACCCCTGCCCGCCACTTCTCCCCCTCAGCAACTCCAGAGTGGATGAGAGTCCAACCCCTCTCGAGAAGGCTGGTTCCAGAGCCCTTGCTATGCGTAGAGGTGAGGCCGACTATATAACTTCTCAATCTCGCACACCAGCTCAGGCTCTTTCCCCATCAGAGAGGTGACATTCCACGTCCCTTTAGCTAGCTTCTGCAGCTGGGGATCAGACTGCCAAGGTCCCGGCCTTTGGTTGCCACCCAAATCACACTGCACTCGACTCCTCTCGTTCCTCCTGCAGGTGGTGAGACCACAGGAGGGGGGTCCCACGTCATCTCTTTGGGTTGTGCCCGGTCAGGCCCCATGGGCAAAGGCCCGGCCACCAGGCGCTCACCAGCGTGCCCCACACCCAGGCCTGGCTCCAGGAGGGAGCCCCGGTGACCCACGTCCAAGCAAAGGAGACCCAAGATCAACTACCTCATTCATCATAAGGGGATATGTGAGCTGCACTTTGTCTGGTCACTCACCTATGACCTGTTTGCCATGGGTGGCCCTACCAGGGGCATAAAGCCCCAGACAACTGAGCTCCTAGGATCACTGGGACACGCAAACCCCTCCACCATGATAAGGTGGCAGCCAAAGAGGGGTACATAAGGAACTTTGAGGTTAAAGGTCCAAAGCACATTATCCTTGAAAGCAGCATCTAGTCTGCAAGTGGTGCTGTCCTTCAGGCCACCCCACCCCTCTAAAAAGCCCCCTTTTCAGGAAAAGAGGTTTAGGTGTTCCAGAGCTCCTCGAGTCACTTCAGCCAAAATGTAGAGACAGATTTCAAAATCCTAAGTAAATGAAAAATATTTTTGTGTTTGGAAAGGGCCAGTAGTAATATAAGCCCATCCATTATCAGGAACCAGAAGGTAAAAGAACCAACATCCCATGTTTTTTTCTACGCATTACTGCTTTCTTACCACAGAAGCCTGAATTAAAACCTTTCACTAAGAGGACTTGCACTAGTCTGACAGTTAACACAAGTGTTGAGGATGAGCTCTTTAAACAGATACAAGTAGAAAATGAGACTGCCCTTCTCACCTTGTGCTTTGAGAATAGCTGCTTTGCCTCTTCCTGCCCCAAATCCCTGGTTCTTGTTCTTCATGTTTTTTATCATGGGCGCATTCTTCAACATGTCTGGCAGGATCAGGAAACGGATCTTGCTTCCACGGATGTAGACTTGCTCTAGCTGTGCCACTTGGCCATCACGGTAGGTTACGGTTATGTTGGACATCTGAAAATGCAGAACTGTTTAAGATCAGTCGATCCTCAGGACAGAGGGTTGAGCCCCTGACCGGAACCTTTCTCAGGAACTAACTTGACAGTTCATGTTGTCTTCAGCCTCAATCAACTTGCCATGGTACACCTCTCCAGTGTTGGTCTCGCAGGTGACGATGTGTCCCTCTGCATCATGCAGAACCTTGATGGGTACGCCGATGGACATATTTAAACTTTCGTCCTAAAAAACAATTTTAATACTGCTATCGATTTTGCAAAGACTGTGTCCTCACACTTGTAAATTCACCCACTGAGGGACAAACAAATGAAAATCTTAGAAATTTAATTTTTATACATTACTTAACTTGCAAACGAAACATTGTCGGTCTTGATGGGAATTTTATCAAATCAAATCAAAATCCATCCATCCATTTTCTGTACCTGCTTTTATCCACACTTTGGGTCAAACTTTATTTATATATCACTTTTCATACATAAAATGCAACGCAAATTGCTTTACATATTAAAACAAACAAAAAAAAAAACTGACACACATATGTACATGCACCATGCAATATTTACCCCCCCCCCACACACACACACACACATGCATGCACACACACACACGCGCACACATACACTTAAATTAGTTTAAAGAAAGGCTTGGCACTAAGAGGCAGGGAGCACAACCTAGGAGGCCATTCATATGGGCAGATGCCCACCCCTAGGCCCCTGGGAGGTGCCACCCCAAGGACCATCTCAGCCAGGACTGGTGACACCCAGGATGACACCCCCAGTTGACCGGACCAGGCATAGCTCCCAGCACGAAGGGCCCCCATCCTGAGGAAACCACTGGAGCTAAAATAATAAAAAGAGAGACTTAAATATAAAAGAAAAATAAAAACATGAACATGAAACATAAAAATCCTCAGTAAATAATAATTAAGTAATTTAGATAATGATAAAAGAGAAGATGGAGTGATGCTAATAACGATAAAATATTAACCAAAAAAATAAGAACAATTTATGTAGTGGACATCTCGGAGTCTCCCCTGGATCTCCTTGTACCAAGCATGAGCTCTTATCTTTATGACTGTTTCAGACACCAGGACACAAGCAGGAGGGGGTTGTGGAACCTTCTAACAACAAAATTCGTACCATCACCACGGGAATTTACTAATGGATGTGTTGTTGCTTTTCATAATCCCTTGTGCTTACATACACCTATTACCCAGGCTGTCCAATGACCTCGGAGTTAGAACCAAGAACACCTAAGTAAGGGGGGGGGAGACACCTCACTTCACCAAATGTAGAGCAGATTTTCCACCCCAAGACAATAGGCCATTATACGCTGCTGCAGATGAGTAGCTGGATTCGAATCAACAGCCTGGTCAAACTGGATAAAGAGTATGGACCATGTCACTTGGTTCAAATTCCTTGTGTTTTATTCATTTTTCTTATATATATATATATATATATATATATATTTACATATAGAAAAAAAAAAAAAAAATCCCTTCTCACGCCCGTGGGTGGTTCCTCCTCTATTCTAAGCTCGGGTCCTCTACCAGAGGCCTGGGAGCTTGAGGGTCATGCGCAGTATTTTTGCGCATGACCTATTTGTTCCTAGTACTGCACTTTTCTGGACTGAGATGTCTGACGTTGTTCCAGGGATCTGCAGTAGCCACTCCTCCAGTTTGGGGGTCACTGCACCAAGTGCTCCGATCACCACGGGTACTACTGTCACCTTCACCTTCCAGGCCATCTCCAGCTCCTCTCTGAGCCCTTGGTATTTCTCAAGTTTCTCATGTTCCTTCCGCCTGATGTTGCTGTCACTTGGTATTGCCACATCCACCACAACGGCTCTCCTCCGCCCTTTATCAACCACCACAATATCTGGCTGGTTCGCCATCACCATCCTGTCTGTCTGTATCTGGAAGTCCCACAGGATCTTTGCTTGGTCATTCTCCACCACCTTTGGAGGTGTTTCCCATTTTGACCTTGGGGTTTCCAGTCCATACTCCGCACAGATGTTTCTGTAGACTATGCCAGCTACTTATTATGGCGTTCCATGTATGCTTTCCCTGCCAGCATCTTACACCCTGCAGTTATGTGTTGGATTGTCTCAGGTGCCTCTTTGCACAGTCTACACCTTGGGTCTTGTCTGGTGTTGTATATCTGGGCCTCTATCGCTCTGGTGCTCAGGGCTTGCTCCTGCGCAGCCAGGATGAGTGCCTCTGTGCTGTCTTGTAGGCCAGCCCTCTCTAGCCATTGGTAGGACTTCTTGAGATCAGCCACTTCAGCTATGTTCCGGTGGTACATCCCGTGTCGGGTCCTCCCATGCTGGTCCCTCCTTCAGCACCTCCTGATCTTGCCATTGTCTGAGACATTCACTGAGCACGTCAGCCATTGGGGCCTTGTCCTTGATGTACTCATGGAGCTTGGCTGTTTCGTCCTGGATAGTGGCTCTCACGCCTCGGCCTCCTTCCTTACGGCTTGTGTACAGTCTCAGGGTGCTGGATTTGGGATAGAACCCACCATGCATGGTGAGGAGCTTTCATGTCTTAACATCTGTGGTCTGTATCTCTTCCTTTGGCCACCTTATTATTCCTGCAGGGTATCTAATCACTGGCAGGGCGCAGCTGTTTATTGCCCGGGACTTGTTCTTGCCAATGAGCTGGCTTCGAAGGACTTGTCTTACTCGCTGGAGGTATTTGGCTGTTGCCGCTTTCCTTGTTGCCTGTTCAAGGTTGCCATTTGCCTGTGGTATTCCAAGGTACTTGTAACTGTCCTCAGTGTCTGCCATTGTTCCTTCTGGGAGCGAGACCCCTTCCGTGTGGACTACCTTGCCTCTCTTAGTCACCATCTTACTACATTTCTCAAGCCCGAATGACATCCCAATGTCATTGCTGTAGATCCTGGTAGTGTGGATCAGGGAGTCTATGTCCCGTTCGCTCTTAGCATACAGCTTGATGTCATCCATGTAGAGGAGGTTACTGATCGTGGCCCCATTCCTGAGGCGGTATCCATAGCCAGTCTTGTTGATTATCTGGCTCAGGGGGTTCAGGCCTATGCAGAACAACATTTGATGGACACTTGTGCAAGTGGCTTGCCATTGGCGTCAAGGGTGGTTTTCCACAACCTCATCGAGTTCACCACGAACGCTCTTAGAGTCCTATTGATGTTGTACAGCTTCAGGCATTCCGTGATCCATGTATGTGGCATCGAGTCATAGGCTTTCTTGTAATCAATCCAGGCAGTGCAAAGGTTGGTCTTTCAGGACTTGCAGTCTTGGGCAACTGTTCTATCAACTAGGAGCTGGTGTTTGGCTCCTCTGGTATCTCTACCAATGCCTTTCTGTGCCTTGCTCATGTACTGATCCATGTGCCTGCTTATCTTAACCGCAATGATGCCTGACATGAGCTTCCATGTTGTGGAGAGTCAGGTTATTGGCCGGTAGTTGGATGGGACTGCACCCTTTGTGGGATCCTTCTGGATTAGGATCGTTTGCCCCTTGGTTAGCCATTCTGGGTGAGTCCCATCTCTTAACAGCTGGTTCATTTGTGTTGCCAGACGCTCATGGAGTGAGGTGAGTTTCTTTAGCCAGTAGGCATGAATCATGTCAGGGCCTGGTGCTGCCCAGTTTTTCATACCTGATACTCTTTCCTGGATGTCTGCCACTGTGATCGTAACTGGTTTCTGTTCAGGGAAGTTGCTGTGCTCCTCTCTCAGAGACATCAGCCACTGAGCACTGTTATGTGCTGCCTCCTTCTCCCATATACTCTTCCAGTACCGTTCAGTTTCCAGCCTTGGTGGGTCTATTCTGCTGTCATTTCCCTGCCACTGAGCATACACTTTCGCAGGTTGAGTTGCGAACAGCCTGTTTATTCGTCTGGCTTCATTGGCTTTCGTGTATCTCTGTAGGTGGCTGGCCAAGGCTTGGAGCCTTTGTGTGGCAGTTTCGAGTATATGTATATGTGTATAGATATATGTGTGTGTGTATATATATATATATATATATATATATATATATATATATATATATATAACAACGTCAGACATCTCAGTCGAGAAAAGTGCAGTACTAGGAACAGCAAAGATACTGTGCAGGACCCTCAAGCTCCCAGGCCTCTGGTAGAGGACCCGAGCTTAGAATAGAGGAGGAACTACCCGCGGGGGGTGAGAAGGGAATTTTTTTTTTTTTTTTATGCAACACAGCAACACATCGGTACGTTTATGTTCTTAAAAAGTGGATTACTCGGTAAGTTGAGGATTTGAGACTTAAAAGTGATTCACTGTGATGGAACCACAGTACCATCTAGAGTCCAAAAGTGGTAATCAGGTCAAGCCTTTTTTCGACACCTTGGCACATTGTTTAATTTAATATTGTCGCACGTGATGTTTTGGGTATTGTATACTTATTTTTAAGACTGATATAGTTATGTATGTTTATTATGCATGTTTTATCCATGTTTTATAAATGAAAGCTGGAAGGCAGTCTATAACATGCTACACGTGTTTTAAGCTATCACAAGTAAAAAAAACAAAACAAATGGCTTAGAATGAACGTACAAAAATAGTCTTTAGACATGATGGTAAGAGTCAGATGGGTTTTATATTTTGTTTAATTTTTGAAAGGAAATTCAAAGTCTGAAGCCCTTATTCCACAGAGAAGACTTGAATATTCATAAGGTGGGGAGACAGAAAGACTATAAAAGTAAGAGTCCTTTGTTCGAGGCTTTTTGCTTTGGCTTCTTCTGGCTTTTCTTCTTGCCCCAACTTTTTACCTACCATACTTTTGTTTATCTTTTGTCTTCGTTACCCCCATGTTTCGTTCTTGTTAAATTTTGGAGTCAATTTTTGAGCTAGACACTTCTCCTCGGTTAGGTTCCGCGGTATTGACGCAGACTCCGTGGGAAATTAATTGCCTTAAATCGCTATCATACTGCCTTCTAAAAGAAAATCAAACAATCTTTGGAAGTTTTTTTTTTTTTTTTTTTTTTACTTTGCAAAGACTAAATCCGTATGGCCAAACGGATTTGTCCAGTGAGTAAGATTCCCGAGACCATCTCAGACCTGAAGACGCATCCCCGCCTTGTATCCACGGGCCAGCTGACCGGCAGGTAAACTGGACCAGCCCTCTTGAGTTCTATGTGTTGAAGCGCACAGAACCCCTGGAAAACTGAGAGTTTGCAATCTGCACCCCTTCTGGACCCATTGGAGTGAAGCTTCCCGCACATAAGAGAATGGTCATCTGTTGAGGTCTCAAAGAACCAAATCAAGTTTGATTCCAAATTCACTAAATTTTTAACCTAAATTTAGATTTATTAGGGTAGACTAATCCAGAGTGTCTCACCATCAGTCAATTCCAACTTTTCATTCTAATAACCGTTAAATTTATACATGTATAATCTTGTCTAATCATATAATCATATGTTGTTAATAAATTAATATTTTCCATCAGTGTTTTCCCATGTGTTAATTGGAAAATAAGTACGGCGATCAATGTCTCAGAACTGGTGCCCTCAGTAAGAGGTTGATTAACTTTATATTACAGTATAAACTTTTGAGTCTATAGTTCTTCCTGGAAGTGGTGCCCCGTCACCAGTGCAAGTGGAAAGAAAGAAAGTCATCCATTAGGTCTGTCTTTCTGCATCATTTAATACTGAATTATTATTATTGTATTATTATAATATATATTTTATAATAATATATTATATAGTAAATTATTATTATTATTATTATTATTATTAGTAGTAGTAGTAGTAGTAGTATTATATTAATACTAATAATAATAATAAATTATTATTAAATAATATATTTTATTATTATTAGAGAAACAGGCAAACTCTGGCTATATTCTTAAGATGACAAAAAACAATCTTTGTTGTGTTTTGTCCTGATTGAGCTGAAGGAAATTATTTGCCAATCCATGACTTTAAATCTAGAACACAATTAAAAAGAGTGTCAGTGGGTTCTAAGTCATCAGGAGACACAGCAATATAGAGCTGCGTGTCATCAGCATAGCTGTGAAAGCTAATGCCGTGTCTTCTGATGACATCACCAAAAGGAAGCACGTATGTTATAAAGAATTGGACCTAAAATTGATCCTTGAGGTACCCACACGGGATTTCACGGATTTCTGAGGAGGAGGTATCCATACATACGAAAGATTTGCAATCTTTGAAATAGGAGATGAACCAGTTAATAACAGTTCCAGAGAGGCCCACCAGGTTTCTGAGTCTGTTTAAAAGAATGTGGTGGTCTACAATATCAAAGGCAGCACTCAGATCCAGTAACACTAGAACTGAAAGCTTTTTTGAGTCCAAATTACATCTGATGTCATTCCCAACCTTTAGAAGAGCTGTCTCTATACTGTGGTTCATCCTAAAACCAGACTGGTATTTCTCTAAAATACCATTTTTTTAAAAAAAGCCATTCAGTTGGATAAAAACCAGTTTCTCTAAAACTTTACTCAAAATGGCAAATTGGACACGATAGTTATTAAGACTGTAAGGATCTGTGTTGCTCTTCTTCAGAAGTGGCCCCACTGCCTTTAATTAAAACGGCAGTGGGGAAGACACCTGCCTGGAAAGAGCAATTCACAATGGTCAGAAGCTGGTCCTCAAAAAAATCAGTAAAAGGTTTTTAAAAGTGATGTGGGGACAGGAACTAAAAAGCAAGTTGTTGGATTTACTTGGGAGGAAACTCAACCAAGGGTCTTCGCATCAATAAGGACAAAACTCTCCAGTGTTTCCACAGGCAAAAACAGGCATTCAGATGTGTTCAGGGCTGCATTCTGTTGTGCTTACAGACTGGATCTAATTACATCAATTTTGCTTCTGAAGTGGCAAGCAAAGTCCTCACATAGAGCAACAGATTGTATGCTGGAAGACTCATTTTTGTTCATTAGACGGTGGTGGATAAATTTTAGAGCAACATCCTGGACTGAGCCTGAGCCTCGAACCTTCTGGCTCTGAGCCGGGTCAGTCCGCTGCACACCGAGCTACTGCTGTCCCAAAACAACAGAGTATTCTAAGCATATTTTGCAGTTGGCCATGTAACTGAAAAATGGGTTTACTGTCCTAATGCTTAGGACAGTAAATCATTTATCCCAAATAAAAGTATGATGACTTTTACAATAATATAAGTGGCTTTATTGTTTCATGGTGGAACGGCTGAGCTAACTTATTTAGCTACATTAGTCAAACAGCTAAAATGTATACATGTCTGGCTGAGCAGGAATGCATTTAAGCACATTGGGAGCCGATTATATTATGCACTTATTCACATTTTTGTGTCTGGGCTGCTAGGGTAGTAACCTGTGCGCCTAGGAGTATATTAATAGTAATATTATTAGTAGTATTAATACTAATATTAATAATAGTAATATTAATAATATTAATACAAATTAATACAAATGCCAATTAATCTTAAATTAATCTTAAACAATTAAAGTTGCTTCCTACCAGTTGCCTCTTTTGAATTAGTAGCTGTAGTCTTTTTGAAGGGCAGGTCTAAGTATGTTGCGTTACATCAAACCTTCTTGCCCTTTGATTACTAAACATTAAATCCTCCTTTGATCTTGTTTTTGATCTGTCTGATTGATCTCCGACTTTGATTTTCTGAATTTTGGATTTTGATGCAACATGCATCTACTCACAATTAAAGAGCAAGGGGTACTGGGTCCTCGGTTCAGGAATTTTGACCAATGGCCCCAAACTTTTGCAAGCCACTTTATAATCACAAGCAAGATTTGTGTCGTTTAACCATTTTTAAAATCTTCGCAAATCCCCGCACAGAGTTGCAGGCGCAAAGCTGGATATCAAACCTACTAGATATCCAGTCTGCTCATAGTGATGTAGAAAGAGCTACAGCCAATGAGAGCAGACATTGGCGTTGCTGCAAAATAAGAAAGTGACATGGAGCAGTACAGTGGCTGCAGCAGAGCAGAGCAACAACAAACGACAAGAGACAGAAAAAATAGTTTTGCGAAGTCAGTGGACGCAGGAAACTGACTCAGCCACTCCACGCCGACTTTTTAAATAGAATAGAATAGAACTTTATTAATCCCAGACATGGGAAATTGACTTGTCCCAGCAGCCTCGCTAGTATTAACATATTTACAACATATACAATGCAAAAAATAATTATGACAATGTGCCACAAGAAAGTACTACTGGAGCACATCACAGCACCAGGGCTGTGAGTCTCCGTCAGACGGACTTTTTGAACAGGGTTATTGCACTGGGCAGGAAAGATTTCCTGTATCTGTCTTTGTGGCAACAGAGCTGAATCTCTGTCTGTTTGAGAAGGAGCTCCGCTGCCTGTCCAGGAGTGGGTGGAGAGGGTGGTCCGGGTTATCCAGGATAGCTAACAGTTTGTTTAGCATCCTCCTCTCCACCACAGCTTCCAGGGTGTCCGGTTTGCAGCCAATCACGGAGCCAATCACGGAGAAAAAAAAAAAAAAATCACCAATCTGCACATCACTACCGCTGCAATACAAACAGAACAAAAGTTTTCTGCAAAAACTGCATAGTTGTGACCCTGATGCTGCAGCCATGTACTTCTCATGTCGGTCCTTGTTTGGAAACTGGCAGCGCAGTCGGTCACGCTTCCTGACGACGAGAATCGTGTCGTTTAAACACTTCCGTCTCAGACAAGTCTTGTAGCATGAACACCCAATGCTCCCATACCTTGGCATGTTTGGCTGTAACCAGTGAAAGTCAGGGGGACATCCTGTGGGCTGGGGCTGGGAATGGTGTGATAAAACAGCCGTCAGGCTGTTTTCAGGGTCTTCATGTGCAACCAAGACAACAATGCTCTCAGGGCCAAAGCCCGACTACACAGCGAGAGGATCATCCTGGGCTGCCTGAAGCTTCACCGTCCTCGCTGGAGAATTGAATCATGCTGAACTCAAGACTTCCAACTTTTTACACACACACATACACACACACACACACACACATACACATACACACACACACACAGTGACCTCCTGCTTAATTAAAGCAAAATTTTAATTGTTTTTCTTTGACTGATTTTTTCAGAAATCTGCAGTTTATCTCTGCCTTGATGAACATCCATTTGATTTTAACTGTTTTTGAAGATTTGAAAAAAAAAAAAATCTGGCTTTGATGCTATTCTAGAGGCACAGATTAATGAAACACTTGAGACGTTCGGCCTTGTTTTCGTTTTTAAACATTTTATTTTTGCCTGTGTTCACTTAACTTAGCAACTAATGAAACCAGCATAGGCCTGCCCACTTGAACTAGGTAGTTAGCTCAACTAGCTGCATTTTCTAGGCTCTTTTCAGATAATTTCTTTGTTTGGGAGATGCGTTTTTGCGTTTTCAACAGCTTGGTTGCTCCTTTGCTTGGAGGAGTTTTGTTTCTGTTTATAACGTCTTACAGCCTTTTTTTGACGATAATACGAATATGTGCACAACTCGCTGCTGTCGGCAACTCACTGGTGTCAAGCTAGCTTGGGAGTCCAAACTGGTTCCAGCGGTCGATTTCTTCCTGCCAGAAGCCTAGCATGTCGCTGGGTCTTTTTCAGTTCTTGTTTTTTTCCTCTGGTGGAGCGCTTTCTGTTGGATTTCAAATGTTCCCTTCATCATCTATCCTTTTGATTGCTAATTAAACTCTTAGTCCAATTAGACTGGTTCCTTAACAATACCGTTACAGTTAATTAGTGCTGTTTACTGGGGTTAGGGTGTTTTTAACTTGTCCTCTCTCCCTCTTCTTCTCTTCTTTTACCCACCCAACTTTCAGCAGGATGGTTTCTCCTTTTAAGCCTGGTCCTGCTCAAGGTTTCTTCCTGTTAGAAGAGAGTTTTTCCTTGAGAGTTTTTCCTTGCCACTGTGCTGACCTGGGGGTTCCGGCTCAAGGATTCTGCCTCTGTAAAGCACCTACAGACAATTCTAATTGTAAAAGGTGCCGCTATATAAACAAAATTGAATTGAATTTACCACTCAAAATTAAGACCTTGTTTCCTGGATTTTTAATACTTTGTGTGTCTTCCTTTGTGCTGGGTTTCACGCTTTTTTGGTCCTTTACACATGGTTGTTTAAAATATTTCTTATTCGTATCTATAAGCTGTTCATTTTCTTCTATTTTTACTGACTATGATACAAAAAAACTCATCAGTTACGCAAGTTTATCAGTTTCAGAGTGTTAATGAATTGTTCAGTCTTCTAATGGTTGGTGGGGTTTCAGAGGTCAATGCTGAAATGGCCACAGAAAAACATGGCTTTGTCTACATCCAGTGAAAACAGACCTCCATCCAGTCTTTTCAGACATCTTTGTCAGAACCCACACAGACAACTCTCATGTGCCTACTTAATGCAGAGCTATGACTGAAAGGTCCAAGTACTTTCATCCCTTGCAGGTATGTCTGAACTATTCCACAAAGGGCCGTGTCGCTGCAGGTTTTCATTCCATCAACTGATCTGAGTTTTCAGACTGCTGATTGGTCAAACTAGGTGTGCATTGGTTGGGACAAAAACCTGCAGTCACACAGCCTTTTGTGGTATAGTTTGGACATAACTGATCCAGAGAGTCGTCTTTTACAAGTACTTGGGTGACCACGTGTAAAATAAACTCTGAAACACTGAAATGACGACAAGGATACCATGTACAAGAAGGGTCAGGGCAGACTTTTCCTGATCAGGAGATTGAAGTCCTTTAGCATACAAGAGACACTCCTGAGGAAGTTTTATAACTTGTGGTGCCATCAGCCATAAACGATTGATCACATATCTTCTCACCATTATTGATTCCTCTTGTTCTGCTGAGCAGGCAGCATATTTGCCTTAATGAAAAAAATCTGGAATACGTGGTGAGGATGTTCACTTCTCTCTTGTTCTGCTACCTTTATTCAATGGAGGAGATGAGAAGCACGATGATGATGTTGTTCTGAAGGTGGTTGGACAAGCTGTCCAACACGGATGACAGCATTGTTAACAGCACTAGAAACCTTCTTCAGTGAGAACTTCTCTCCTTGCTTTGCAGTGGCTAACTGTGCATTTCACACCTAGGCCTTCAGTGACGTCACACTTAATACACCTCATAATACCATCAATATGATACCACAGCATTTAAAATCAATAACCTCATATTCAGAATTACGGGTAGGAAACTAAGATCACAGATACTGTGAAAACTTAAAGATAAAATGATAAAAGATAAAATGATTTTAAGTTTGTCGGACAAACTGTGCATTGTTGCCGTTTACATCTAAAACAATGAGACGATAACGACACAAACTATTCTATGAAAATAAAAGTAAACAGATTTGCATTTGATTTTGAGAATATGCAATAGCAAACCAACTGAACATCTTAAGTTGTGACTTAAGTGACTTCAGTCACAGCTTCGCCCATGCGCCACGTAACTTTATTTACATTATAAATTGCAGATGATCAGAAGTTTAGATTTTTTAAAATTTTGTCCAATTATTTTGTTACCACTGATTTAATACTAACAAAATGACAAAATACACAATAAAAATAAAATGCTTGCCCTCACCAAGAGCGACTGCTTATTTGAAAACAAAGCCAGCTAGCCTAAGTGTTGGCCAACCTTGTCTCACAAGATCCTGCTTTTTGTGAAAGGTCCGTCTTGAAAATGGTGTGGCTAGTATATCTGCAACCAAATCTATCTCTTCTCCTTCTTCAGCCATCTTGGGTTAAAAAAAAATACAGCATTAGCTGTCGGTAGCTGGATCTCCAAGTTTAGCTCAGAGATAGTTCCAAGTGCTGGCTCTCATGAGTGTGCTTATCCAATCCCAGGACATGTACATATCCAGTTCAGCGTAAGACGTTCCAGCTGGCCTTTGTGTCGCAGTCTCGAGATCTAATTGGCTATTGCGACTGACTGTATCCATTCACTTATAGCACTCAAGAGCCTTCTCAGTTGATTCTGAAGGCGTTAGGCAGATTTCATAAAACCATATAGAACACAAACTAGCTGAAATATGACTGCATAAAACTCTACCATAGTATACAACACTGGAAACAGCACCACCAAGTGGATATAATATGACATGAACAGAACGACTATGAAGAATAATTTTACATATGTACAGTACATATGTAACTCTTCAGTTTCAGACCCAACAAATCTGACTTTTTGGCTCTACCTACAAAAATCTTCAAACTAGATTGATTAATAATTCCATTTTGAAAACAGATAGGTTCATTGTTCACAGCATAGTGAGAGTTCAGAAATGTGAGTATCGCTGTGCAAATTGTTTTTCAGATGCTGTTTGGTGCTCAGCTGTGGAGAATGGGTTTTTCCTGAAAAGGTAGAATTGTGTCAGGGATGACACTACTTCCTGGTGGTGAGCTTATGAAGCTTCTGCAGCCTTTGGCAAACAATTTGCTGGCAGTTTATTTGGCATACACCCAGAACCAGTTGATTTGGAATACCCTTGCCTAAAATAAGCAAATGGAAACACAGGTCATCAAGGAAAAAGGTTTAGGTTAGCATATCATCATTATGCATGTCGATCCACCTGTTTATTCCAAGGGAGATGTGAAAAACAGTTTATTCAAGCGAGCATTTAGTATAGTTTTTCAAAATGTAACAAATATTTTTGTTACCTTAATGTAGTAATAGACAAGTTATACTGAAAAGTAGTCCCAGTATTTATTTCTTCAACGTTCAATAAAAGTACAGTAAACAACGTAATAATCTGTTTTGTTTTTTTTCTTTTTTTTTAAACCCTACAGTTTATATGTCTCACAGGTCAAGAGATATTTGTGCGACTAGACAGACAGACTCTATCCTTGTAATTTTACACAATACAATGTACACTGCAGGTCTGAAATGAATTTTAGAGATCAATATGCTAACCTTAGATCTGTTTTGGCTTGTTTATCCCTGTTGAGTTGCATATTAGTTTGGATTGAGAAAAGAGATGCTCCAAAAGGAAAATTGTCAAAGTGCAGTTTATTCATCCAACAGAATAATACCTGACAGAGCTCTGGGTCCAAGACCAGTCACTGAAATCAGATCGGGTCCTGTCACCACACATGGTCAGTGAATAAGGCACACTGGCTGAAAGTATTTTCATTCTTTAAACTGTGTGGTGGTTACGCTGCAGCTCATATCGCTTGTTATGGTACACTCCATTCAGCACTGTTTTCGTACGCCATTTCTTAATAATCCCCCTGTTGAAGTATTTTAATACTTCACAACCAAGATCTAGTATAATCCTCCCAGCTCAATTCTTCCATAAGTGTTAAGATAACGGTCGGTTTGGAAAATGGTATGTTTAGGTCTGTGCAAGTTTGTAGCAGTATAGGTTTTTGGTAGAGCAGAGTTGTCCTTGGTTTGTCTTAACCGTAATGGTATCACTATGGCTGTAGAAACTATAAAAAAACACAAGTAAAATGATCCATCTGCACATTTTGACATTAAGATGAGTAATATAGAATAAGTAAGACACACTATTGTTTGGCTGACCACAAGACAGATAAAGTTTGTTGAAAATACGATCTCTTTGATCTGAATCTCTTCTAGACAATGATTTAATAACAGATCACCTGTCTGATATTTTCTTTCTCACGGAAACTTGGTTGCGGGATGAAGAGTATGTTAATTTAAATGAAGCAACTCCGTCAAGTCATATTAACTATCACATTCCTCAAAGTGGAGGTGGAGTGGCAGCAATCTACCGCTCCAGCCTTCAAGTCAATCTGAAACCTAAAGCTACCTGTAGCTCTTTGAGACTTACTCGCAGCCTGGAACTGGAAGTCAGAAAAGCCAGTCTTATTAGTTGTGCCATATCGGCCTGAGAATAGCACTGCAACTCAGAGAATTTCCTTGTCATCCGTCCCTTGTACACTTCTCTATCTATGATGCGGATGCCCTTGCAATGGAAGCACGTCCATGATTATACCTACCTACTCTGTTTTGATCGTGAGACAAAACCCAAGGCGTTTAAGGGAAAATCTCTGTTTACAGACTAATAATGTAATATACCACTATCATCCAAATCCAACCTATTAATATTAGCTAACCCAATATATAGGTTTTGGAAAACACAGCACACTGTTAATAGTCTTCATCATCTTGTAATCCTATCTCTTGTAAAAAGTCACTCTTGTCAATATCATATGTTTTAGTTTTTTTTTAACACATTCCAGAAGACATACAACTAGGAACAAGAACAAAATCGGTCCTACTATGGGTAGGAGTATTTGTAACCAGGTCCAAAAGATCCAAAAAGGCCAGTTAGCCAGGTCTGAGAAGGACTTATCAAATCAGACGTTGGCGTCATCAAAGATCAGAAAGAGTTCAATGTTGAAATTACAACGGTTAAATTATCAGTAACACCGGGTATTAAAGTTACACATGATCCATCAGTCAAATTTAAAGTTGCACATAATCCTCCACTTTTAGCTAACAGAAAATCAAGTGCCTGTTGATGCTGAAGTAAAGCTAATCTATGAGATTTCAAAGCATCTTTTTCAACTGAGAATCATTTTACAGTCGATTTGGCAAAACCTCACACTGTATATGAAAAAAAAATTTCAACATGGGAAGCCAAATTTATTACTCCATCCATCCATCCATCCATCCATCCACCGATCCGCCTGTCGATCTCCTGCTCCATCCTTCCCCCACTCGTGAATAAGACCCCGAGGTACTTGAACTCCTCCACTTGGGGGAGGATCTCCTCCCCGACCCGGAGAAGGCACTCCACCTTTTTCAGGCTGAGAACCATGGCCTCAGATTTGGAGGAGCTGATTTTCATCCCGGCCGCTTCGCACTCGATTGCGAACCGGTCCAGCGAGAGCTGGAGGTCACGGACTGATGAAGCCAACAGGACCACATCATCTGCAAAAAGCAGAGACCCAATCCTGAGGCCACCAAACCAGACCCCCTCAACACCATGGCTGCGCCTAGAAATTCTGTCCATAAAAGTTATGAACAGAATCGGTGACAAAGGGCAGCCCTGGCGGAGTCCAACCCTCACCGGAAACGAGTTCGACTTACTACCGGCGATGCGGACCAAACTCTGACACCGGTCATACATGGAGCGGACGGCCCGTATCAGGGGGCCCGACACCCCATACTCCCGGAGAACCCCCACAGGACTCCCCGAGGCACGCGGTCGAATGCCTTCTCCAGATCCACAAAACACATGTAGACTGGTTGGGCAAACTCCCACGCACCCTCAAGGACCCTGCTGAGGGTATAGAGCTGGTCCACAGTTCCACGTCCAGGACGAAAACCACACTGCTCCTCCTGAATCTAAGGTTCGACTATCCAACGGATCCTCCTCTCCAGTACCCCTGAATAGACCTTGCCAGGGAGGCTGAGGAGTGTGATCCCCCTATAGTTGGAACACACCCTCCAGTCCCCCTTCTTAAAAAGAGGGACCACCACCCCGGTCTGCCAATCCAGTGGTACCTCCCCCGATGTCCACGCGACGTTGCAGAGTCGTGTCAACCATGACAGCCCTACAACGTCCAGAGCCCTAAGGAACTCCGGACGGATCTCATCCACCCCCGGGGCCCTACCACCGAGGAGTTTCTCAACAACCTTGGCTACCTCGACCCCGGAGATAAGAGAACCCGCCTCCAATTCCCCAGGCCCTGCTTCCTCACTGGAAGGCGTGTCGGTGGGATTGAGAAGGTCTTCGAAGTATTCCTTCCACTGATCCACAACGTCCCAAGTCGAGGTCAGCAGCACACCTTCCCCACCGTACACAGTGTTGACAATGCACTGCTTCCCCCTCCTCAGGCGCCGGATGGTGGTCCAGAACCTTTTTGAAGCCGTCCGAAAGTCGTTCTCCATGGCCTCCCCGAACTCTTCCCACGCCCGGATCTTTGCCTCGGCGACTGCCGCAGCTGCAACCCGCTTGGCACGCCAGTACCCGTCTGCTGCCTTGGGAGTCCCACAGGCCAAAAAGGCCCGGTAAGACTCCTTCTTCAGCTTGACGGCATCCCTCACCACCGGTGTCCACCAGCGGGTTTGGGTGTTGCCGCCACAACAGGCACCAACCACCTTGTGGCCACAGCACCAGTCAGCCGCCTCAACAATGGAGGCACGGAACATTGTCCGCTCGGACTCAATGTCCTCCACCTCCTCCGGGACATGGGTGAAGCTCTCCTGGAGGTGGGAGTTGAAGCTCCGTCTGACAGGAGACTCTGCCAGGCGTTCCCAGCAGACCCTCACAATACGTTTGGGCCTGCCGGGTCTGTCCGGCATCCTCCCCCACCAACGGAGCCAACTCACCACCAGGTGGTGATCAGTTGACAGCTCCGCCCCTCTCTTCACCCGAGTGTCCAGAACATGCGGCCGCAAATCCGAGGACACGACTACAAAGTCAATCATCGAACTGCGGCCCAAGGTGTCCTGGTGCCAAGTGCACATATGGACACCCTTATGCCTGAACATGGTGTTCGTTATGGACAATCTGTGACGAGCACAGAAGTCCAACAACAGAACACCACTCGGGTTCAGATCAGGGGGGCCATTCCTCCCAATCACGCCCCTCCAGGTCTCACTGTCACTGCCGACGTGAGCATTGAAGTGACCCAGGAGAACGAGGGAACCCCCAGAAGGAGCACTCTCTAGTACTCCCTCTAGGGACTCCAAAAAGGGTGGATACGCTGAACTGCTGTTGGGGCCATAGGCACAAAGAACAGTCAGGATCCGTCCCCCCACCCGAAGGCGGAGGGAGGCTACCCTCTCGCTCAACAGGGTAAACCCCAACGTACAGGCACCAAGCAGGGGGGCAACAAGAATCGCCACCCCTGCCCGCCGCCTCTCCCCGTTGGCAACTCCAGAGTGGAAGAGAGTCCAACCCCTCTCGAGAAGGCTGGTTCCAGAGCCCTTGCTATGCGTCGAGGTATCTAATCGGAACTTCTCGACCTCGCGCACCAGCTCTGGCTCCTTCCCCATCAGAGAGGTGACGTTCCACGTCCCTAGAGCTAGCTTCTGCAGCCGGGGATCGGACCACCAAGGTCCCCGCCTTCGGCTGCCACCCAACTCACACAGCACCCGACCCCTTTGGCCCCTCCTGCAGGTGGTGAGCCCACTGGACGGGGGTCCCACGTCATTCCTTCGGGCTATGCCCGGCCAGGCCCCATGGGCAAAGGTCTGGCCACCAGGCGCTCACCAGCGTGCCCCACCCCCGGGCCTGGCTCCAGGGGGGGGCCCCGGTGACCCGCGTCCGGGCAAGGGAGACTTGGTACCAAATATTTTAAGGGGGTTTTTGTGGGCTCCGCTTTGTCTGGTCCCTCACCTAGGACCTGTTTGCCATGGGAGGCCCTACCAGGGGCATAAAGCCCCAGACAACTGAGCTCCCAGGATCATAGGGACACGCAATTATTACTCCATTCTGGGGAATAACGAACCCAAGAACATACCAAGGCACATGTTGGTTGAAATTATGAAGAGGAAAGGAAGATACTGAAGACAATGACCTTGGTTCTCGACTATGACCCTCACTTCCCTTAACTGTGTCATTTGGAATATCACTTAATTTCTCAGACATGAGTAGTTTTACAGAAAGAGTTAAATGTGCATAATAACAACATCCTGACCAAAACCTAGTAAGATAAAAATAATAATTTGATCCGCCACATATAAATACAAGAGCTTTGAAAACACTGGCAGCCGTATATCCAATCGTAGCTCTGCTACATTGTCACGGAGAATATGCTCTCCGGGAAAATCACTACCATAAGTTACACAATCAGCTACTCCCATATACAGTATTTGGTATTTATCCTGTCTCAGCCGACACAATAAGGCACATTGTCGTCTGGGAGGCAGAAACAGTATGGAGGATTTGGTCTGTCCCGAAGATCAATTCAATTCAATTTCAATTTAATTTATTTATATAGCACCTTTTACAATAAAATTGTCTCTAGGTTCTTTACAGAGGTAGACACCAAGAGCCTGAACCCCCCAGGTAAGCACAGTGGCAAGGAAAAACTCCCTTTTAACAGCAAGAAACCTTGAGCAGGACCAGGCTTACAAGGAGGAACCATCCTGCTGAAAGTTGGCTGGGTAAAGGAGGAGAAGGAGAGGGAGACAGGACAGAGAGAATAAAGAGAGAGAGCGAGGGAGAACAGATACAATCATAAAACCAAAGAAATACAAACAAAATACAATCATAGAAATACAAACATATCAGACATAATATATATATACACATAATACAGCATAGCAGGTTGTTATAAAGAGATGAACAGTATAGGCAGGTGCCGACAGCGGACCCTGAGTTTGCCAGAGGCCGAAGTCCGTACAGCACAAAGGCCTGGAGACGGAAGACCTGCAAAGAGAGAGAGAGAAAGAGAGAGGGAGCGAGAGAGAGGGAGCGAGAGAGAGAGAAGGGGGAGAGAGACACAGAACGGCAAGAAAGACTGGACCCAGATAATCCCGGTGAAAATAAAAGGAGGAGAAAGAAGAAGAAAAGGAGGAGAGGACGTGAGGGATTGTTTGGTGTTGAGGAAGTGGGGAACGCGTTTTCAAAATAGCAGCCCGACGCAATGCAGAGGACTATTATAAAATCGAGTTCACATACTGTGTATAGCTAAATTTAGGAGTTCTGAATACTGCTGAAAGTGTCATGTCATACCTTGTGTGGTCTGGTTGATGGATGAACTCTGTCTCTTCTCAGGCTTAGGCAAGAGGAAAAGAGTGATGGATGAAAAGGAGTGAATAATGTGAACAGTTTCTGAACGTCACTTACTGGTACATATTTTCATGTTTTAAAACACAGGTGGCGAAGAGAAACAAAAATCAAAACGGTGATACAGAAGCAAATGCTTCAAATGCTTACAAATGAGCAGTGGAGTTTTTAGGACTACGGTGGGAGTTGTTTTGAGAAGAATCATTTAAAATCCATTATGGATAGATTATTTTTTTTTTAACCAGAACACTGCTCATTCACATTGCTCAAACCAGCACTTGTGTGTTATATTTGTTGTTGATTATTCTGCCACTCCTGCTGCACTCAGCCCACCCCACCCTACAAGTTGTGACCCTAATAGTGGGAGAGGATATTCCCAGATTCACTACTTCTCTCACCTTTCCTTCCCATCCAGACTTTGATTGTTAGTGTTGGGGGTGCGCAGTTTTGGCCCGCATCTCAGAATCAAATCTTTTCATGCCTCATCAAAAGCTCAACTAGCGATTGTCAGTGTAGTATTGTCAAATAAATACCATGTACTCATTAAGTCCCTGCAATATAGTCCCTCCCAGCTGCTTTTAAATGTCGCTAATTTCGCATTTTTCTTCCTAAACCAAAGGCATTATTATTATTATTGTTATTTTCTCTTCTGTAGTATCTATCCAAAAATGGAATAAGCGGCATCTCACCTGATAATTTTAGCTTCAGTGCAAAGATAAGGGCTGGTGACTTCTATGAAGCCAGAGGAGCCCAGTAATAGCTTGCAGTTTTAGACTTAAGCTTATCTCTATTCCGCTTCCCTTCAGATCTAACACACATCTCTTTTCTTATTTATCACTATGTATCGCGAACATAGGACTCGGCATATAAAGTATCACTGGTCATCTGTGGAAGTAATGTCAGCTGATTAATAAATGTTTTATTTCATGCACAGTGAGATGTCTATGAACTAGGACTAATACGGTCATAGTAGATTTTACTCATGGCTCGATTCAGAGTCTTGGAAGGCTCAGACGCGAGTGAAAACTTTTCTTAATTGGTGCGTGATTAAGAAGGAAATGATGTACAAAAACACACAGGGGTGAGTATAATACAAATTGATTTTTTTTTTTTTTTTATAAAAAACATGATATACAAACACACAAATGATTATGTAGTAAAAAAAAAACATGATACACACAAATGACTATGTAGTAAAAAACATGATACACACAAATGACTATGTAATAAAAAACATGACATCATGATATATACAAATGAATATATGATAATAAAAACATAACATCATGATATATGATACACACACACAATTGAATATATGATAATAACACGCTATGGTGATGAGTATAAAAAATACGAAACGGAACAATCATCTGATCTGGCGGGGTGAATCAAATTTTACCCTCCCAGACTTCGGTCAAGGGTTTCAGATATCTTTTCCAGTAGGCACCCGAGTAAGCACCGTCGATGGTTTCCAGGATGTTTTTGTCCTCTCTCAGCTGAAAAAGCACCGTCTCCACGATGGCTCTGACCCTCGCGTCTTCAATTTAGATTCGTCGATGATGCAGCAGCCGTTGAATAGCCGGTATGAAGGTAGGCGTGCAGAGGGTTTTAACCACTTTGTAAAAATTGGTTTCCTAATAATCTTCCTCCAGATGGTTCAGACAAGCGTGCTGCTCCTGACTGGGGTGATTGACCTCGCACCCGTAGCAATCCATGACGCGGAGCTTCCGGATAGCCAGCCTGAGCAGATGCAGCAGGCCGGTCTTGATCGTGTGGACCAGCGTCAGAGTCAACCCTCCGTCGATCGCGTCCTCCATCTTATCGATGTCTGGAGGGATCACCTTCTCGGGGGTAGGCGGAGGCGTCGCAGGTAAAATCTTTTCATCATCATCACTGTCCGAGGCAATTTTCGGAGCTCCGCTCAGCTCGGGGATGACCGGAGCACACCACGACTCCTGGCTCGATGACGGGGAGGAAGGTTTCAGAGTCTCTTCTTCCTGGAGCAGTGAGAGATAGGTGGTCGTCACATGTCTGGTTTTCTTGGAGTTCATGTTGAGTTTGAAAAAAGTTTGAAAATCCCGCTTCCATTTGTACTAAAGCAGGTGTGTGAGAGAGAGAGAGAGAGAGAGCGGGGAGGGTTGGAGAGACGAGGGGGTGTGGGGAGAGGACCGACATTCATCACCTTCGACACAAAGTCCAGCGGCTCTCCCCCTCCCCTACCCGTTGGTCGTAAATCACAGCTTGACACAAAGTCCGGCGCGTGCGCTTGAGTGTGCACGCGTGTGGGAGGGAGGGGGTGAGAGAGAACGAGGGGCGGGGGGATCTCGGGTGCTCGATCGCTGAGTGGCTACTCTGCAGGGCAGGGCGGGAATTCGAACGCCAGCTGTTTTCGAACCAGCAGTCTCTCGTTCCCACTTTGACACAAACGGAAGAGCTCCGTAATCTTTTCACGAAGCCCGCTCATATGTGCTCTCCAAGCGGCTAGAGGAAGCACCAGGACCAATGAGTAGACTCCGCACTCTGAGTTGAACTTCTCTAGCACAAAGATTTGACCTCCTCTCGTCCTTATTCTCACGCCGGCGCGGAAAAACCATCTTGAAGGCGGAGCGGTTTTGGACTCCCACAAGGCGCTCAAAATCACTCGTTGTCCCGCTTCCCCGTCACTTTCCACACCCG
>CM027094.1:12761991-12948913 GCA_015343265.1 Pao palembangensis | reverse complement strand
AGCCGTGGATCACTCGCGATAGACCATACACAGCGGCGCCGATCATGCGTCTTGCGTCAGTGCTGCATGGTCTTCACGTAATTAGCAGATACGCCGAATGTTCAAGAGGCCTGTGTGCGGAGGAAGAGCTGCTCTTCTGCCCCCCCCCCCACAGGTCTGTGTGAGTTGCCACAGTGTTGCAGAGAGACCACAGTCGATTGTGCAGAATAAATCTTGCTTGCCAGTTCTGGTTTCCTGTGAGTTCCTTTGACGAACACGCCCGAACCCCAAATTTGCAACAATTGGCGACCACGAAGCGATACTCCGGTGTGGGTGACAGCATGGACGGCTGATCTTCTCCTTCCCCACAACTCTTAGATTGTCCGGACAACATAGATTAAAGGTAAGCACTACCTGTTTTATCGAAAGTGTGTTTTGTGGTGGAGGTCTGATCGCTGTGTTTAAATGTATATTTCAAATTGTGTGGGAAACGCGTGAACTGCGAAGCAAGTCAGTGCTCGCTTCTGGGTTGTGGCCGGAAGGAGTGCTCGGGGTCAGAGTTGCTGACTGCCTTGGTTATCCAGGCCTCGGGGAGGACCTGAAGAGTGCACTGCAGAGGGAATATAAATAATAATAATAATAATAATAATAATAATATATTTTTCCTTTCTGTATAAAAATATCTAATTAAAAATGGGTGCGCCCGGGAAGATAACAGCAATAGAAATTGTTTTTGAGCGTCAATTGGCACGGACGCCAGAAAAAGAAAAAAAAGAAGTGCTTAAAAAACAAGCGGAATTTTCGGCCGAGTTTGGAGGGATCCTGGGAAAGTTGGGTGAAGATCAACTGTTGGTGCAGTTGTTACAGATTATTGTGGAGCAGAAAGTGAAGAAGGAGGAAACAGAGATTACGGCAGGGACAGCGAGTGTGCTGAAAAGAGGGAAATGGGAAAGTAAAGCGGAGAAGGCAGATAGGCTGAAATGCATGGCGCAAGCGTTGAGAGATGTGTGTATGACTATGCGTGCAGCGAATAAATGGCGTAAAGACAAAAAAGAAAAAAGTGTGACCAATGAGCTGGGAACAGGGAAGTCACCTCCAACGTATTGTCAAGGGGTAGCATTATATCCAGGTATAACAGGAGGCACAGTACAGTTAGCTGGTGGGAATGTGGAATTTGAAGCTCATGGAGCGGGTGGTGGACAAGGAAGTCAGACGCAATCGTCGGCTTCAGCATCTGTCCTGGCACTTTCAGCGTCGAACCCTTTTGCTCTAAAAAATACTACAACACAGAAAGATGATGGCTGGGTTAAACGGCAAAGACAGATGGCTGCAGACTTATTGCGTCCCGCTGAGGACATGTCTAAGCTTATGGCAGAATTGGAAACACAGTTGCGTAATTTACAAATCCAGACACAACCAGTGTCAGTGGAACCAGTGCTCCAGCTCCCTCTAGTGGCCGCCCCAGGTGCTGTAAATCCAACATATAAATCATGGCAATTGGGTGACATTACAGGATTGAGAAATGAATTACCACCTCTCCCTAATGGGGCCAGTCCCTGGATTCAAGCCTTAAAAGGCCACACACAAGGGGTGTTACTGGCCATGGGAGACATGCGAGCTATTGTAGCCACCTGTGTAGGACACCACACATTGAGCCAGATTGAAGCAGCAGCTCGAACTGAGGATGTGCCACCTTCTGCACCTGTTACTGACCATGTTGAAAATTTCTTTGCGGCTATGGGAGCTATGTTTCCTGTCAGTGCTGCAGCGCTTGCATCCTTTTCACATCCATGGAAGACCGAGGAGGGAACCACCCCTGAGGCGTGGCTTCACACAGGAAGAAGTAAGTGGATCGGAGTTATAGGTAAGCCTCCGACTGATGGTACACCCACAATGGTAATGATGAAGGAAAAACTTATGGCAGGTTTGCCTACACCAGTTAAACAACAACTGCTTGATAATCCTATGATTCCTGGTGCTCCATGGGCCCAATGGTCACAATGTCTGATCACTCTGTTAGATAGATTTATCACCAAAGAACAGCAACAAGCTGCGTCACAGCTTGCAGCACGGCAATCACTCACACAAATGCAGATTGAACAAATGAAAAAATCATCTAAAAAGGCACAGTCTCCGCCCACGACTGACATTCAAGCGGCCGTTGTTGCTGCTGTTCGTGAGGCTTTCCCCACAGAAGGGCCACCTTGGAGTCGTGACAGAGGTCTGGTTGGGAGAAGGGATGGAGCATCACGTCGCTCAGATTTGTGTCACAACTGCGGAGGAACGGGACATTGGGCAAGAGAGTGTCGCAGACGCCCACAGCAACAGCGACGCCCACAGCAACAAAATGACAGCTCATATCATCAGCCACCGCCATCTGGAGACCATGGCATGTACCCCGCCTAGGGAGGTCCAGCTGGCACCAGAGGGGGCACGACGGCCGAGCCCTTTCTTTCCATGAAGGTAGAGAAAAATTACTTTTTATTTCTTGTGGACACGGGAGCCACTCATTCCACTTTATCTGAAAAGGTGGATTTGCCTCTCTCTACTGAAGTGGTACCAGTACAGGGTATTGGCGGCCAGACCTTGTATTTGTCAAAAACTGAACCCGTAACTGTAACTCTTGGCAACCAGAGCCTGTATCGCTCATTTCTCATGAGCCCTCAATGCCCTATTAATCTGCTGGGACGAGATCTCCTCCAGACTCTTAAGGCGCAGGTTCTCCTGCTTCCGGAAGGAACCACGGTCACCCTCTCCAACAGTGACACCTACTTGTGCACAAATGTAACATCAAACACTTCTGCCATCATGCGCCTGGGAAACTCACCTCCGGGAGATCTACTCGTTGCCGACATTTATTGGGGACTGGTCATCGACCCGGAACACAGCCCGCTGGTGCAAGCCTTCTGTCAGTGGCATCCGCATCTCAAGGTCAGACATGTGTTGTCTCCACCCCAGGATCCCTTACACGTGACCCTGTTCTACGACGCGGAGGGTGACTTCCTCTATCAGGTTCGGTTCAATGATCTTTGGGAAGGCCAGGAGTGGTCAGTTGTCTCACCTGGTATCGTAGTTGGACCGGAAGGCGTAGCCGCCCCGATCCATCTCACTGATGAACAGAGCCAGTATTATCAATTTGGCCCCACCTCAGCACCACACATAACATTGGCCATCACAACAGGGAAACAGGCAAAGGCCCTTGATCCTATGGTGGCCGCCGCTAATAAAATCTCTGATTGGCAAGAAACATCCACACAAAATGTTTTCGCCTCTCCATCAAATCCCCAATTCACATTTTATAAATCTCCGACAACTACTCGAGTCATTTTGAATCACCAACAATTACAACGCCACCATGGTGCTGAGGACACCAATGATCCAGAGGCTGACAGAGCACTGGAAAATCTACCTTCTTCTATGTGGGTGATGCATCAAGTGGACGTTGGCCTTCTCAAGGTCAGACCTGTAGAGTTTGCTATTGACACAACCAATCCAGTAAATGTGCCCCAATATCCTATTAAAACAGAAGCTCTACCAGGCATCACAGACACCATAGAAGGGCTGTTACAGGCTGGTGTCATCTATCCCACCACTTCACCATGGAACACACCCATCTTGCCAGTCCTTAAAGCAGATGGAACAAATTATCGCATGGCTCACGATCTCCGTACATTAACGCTCTTGTTCATGAGCCTTCTCAGGCGTTGCCTAACCTTACTACTGCCCTGTCTTTGCTCACTCCTGACCATCAGAAGGACGAGCTTTTAGCTATCGGGCAGCTTTACTGTGGAACCAGTTACCAACCTGGGTCCGAGAGGCAGACACCACGTCTGCCTTTAAGATCAAACTTAAAACCTTTCTGTTCACTAAAGCATATAGCTAGCCTCAAACTAAGTGTGTAGGGCTGACAGATCTAGTCTAGTCAGTTTTCACAGTTACAGGTAGAATAGGCTCATCAGACTCTTATTCTTCAATTTTTAGCACAGCTATGCTGCTATAGGCCTACGCTGCTGGGGACAAACACATGATCCACTGAGCAGTTCCCCACTTCCTCAACACCAACCACTCCCTCACGTCCTCTCCTCCTTTTCTTCTTCTTTCTCCTCCTTTTATTTTCACCGGGATTATCTGGGTCCAGTCTTCCTTGCCGTTCTGTGTGTCTCCCCCCCCTTCTCTCCCTCTCTCTCTCTCTCTCTCTCTCTGAGCGTGAGCAGAGGCGTCTAGTGAGCTGAGAGTGAAATTGGAATTTTTCCAAATTCAAAAACATTTTTTTTTGATCTTTATTGAAGTATTTTGTCAGTGTAGTGTGAGTGGGGTGTGGTGGTTAGGTGTGAGTAGTTTTAGTTAGTTTGATTGCGTTTTTTTTTGGGTTCACCGGTCTGCCCGTGTGTGGCTGGCCGGCGTTCCCCGCACCATGGCGGTGAGCGGCGGGGATCTCTCCCGGTTGTCGCGGAGGCACGGCATCAAAGTGGGTGCCGGGTCGACGCACACCATGGAGGATTAGCTTTTTCAGTCTGAACACTTCCTATCCGTGAGGTCCGCCTCAGTTCTGTTTCTTACGTGACCCTTGGCGGATTTGTAAAAACATTCCTTATCCGGGAAGTAATTTCACACCGTGGAGGAGGTAGCCCTCGCCGTGGGGGAGGTCATCGGGCACGGCTCGATTAAATCCGCGGCCAGGATGAACGGCGCGGTAGTATTGTTTGTGGAGAAGGTGGAACAGGCCAATCTCCTGGTGGAGAGAGGGTTTAGCATTAGAGGAGCGTTCGAGGAGGTTCTGCCGCTGAGCCGGCCTGCAACAAAGATCACCCTCTCGAACGTTCCTCCATTTATTAGTGATGAGTTCCTGTGCCGGAGCTGTCTAGACACGGAAAAATTGTATCCCCGATAAAAAAAGTCTTGTCCGGGTGCAGATCTCCGCTCCTAAAGCACATAGTCTCCCACCGTAGACAGGTCTACATGATCCTCAATAACCGGGGCGAGGACCTGGAGGTTCGCCTCCGTGTCAGGGTAGAAGGGTTCGACTACGTGCTTTTCGTCTCCTCTGCAGCCATGAAGTGCTTCGGCTGTGGAGAGGAGGGACACATCATTAAAATGTGTCCGCTCCGAGCCAACGCCGGTGCCACCGCTGAGGAGCGAGGCCGGGATGGCGGAGTCCCGGGCAGGTCCGGGGAGCGGCGCTCCGAGCCGGAGCCGCAGCCTACGGCTGCATCGAGCCAAGCAGCGGCTACCGATCAGGGAGCGAACGGAGTAAACTTAGATAGTCAGATTCGGGAGGAACGAACACACACAGCAGTGGAAAAACAGGAAAATATGGAAACGGAGGAACAGGTGGTGGACGGTGAAGGAGGTGAGGAGCAGACAGGTGAGGAGCAGACAAGTGAGGAGCAGACAGGTGAGGTGGGCGATAGACAGAAAGGTGAAGAACAGATTAATAAAGTGGATGAGGTGCAGGTTGATAGTGTGAGTGAGGAGCAGAGAGGTGAGGAGCAGACAGGTGAGGTGGGTGAGGTGCAGGTAGGTGGCATGAATGAGGGGCAGACAGGTGGGGACGAGGGAGTGATGGAACAGGAGCCTGCTGGCGCTTCAAAAAAAAGGAGAAGCTGCAAACAGAGCGATAAGGTTGGGGTGAAGGTCAGCAGGCAGACAAGTAGGAACGCTGAGTCGTCAGACAGCAGCGAGGGTGAGGACTGCGTGTCTAATGAAAGCAACCTGTCCCACTCCCAGGGACCAGCCAGCCAGCCAGTCAGCCTGGGGGGGAAAAGCTACACAGCCAGGATGATTAAAACTTTCCTCCAAGAAACTAAGAATATGAAGGGGGTCATCCTAGAAAATTACTTCCCGGATAAGGAATGTTTTTACAAATCCGCCAAGGGTCACGTAAGAAACAGAACTGAGGCGGACCTCACGGACCAGGAAGTGTTCAGACTGAAAAAGCTAATCCTGAAGGTGAAAAGACAAATCGGACCACAGTGATGAGAGCACGAACAGGTACTTTGCTTGCTTTTATTGTTTTTTTATATTGTTTTTATTTGTGTTCACTTTTAATTCCCTTTATGAACAATTTTAAAGTGGGGAGTTTGAATGTGAACGGGGCCAGAGACGGCAGGAAAAGAGCCATCATCTATGAAACGGCAAGGCTAAAGCACATTGATGTTTTATTTATACAAGAGACACACAGCGACCAGGAAAACGAGATTTGGTGGAGCAGAGAGTGGGGAGGACGCGTGTTCCTCAGCCACCACACGGCTGTCAGTGCCGGGGTGGCCATCCTGCTATCTAAGGCTTTCACCCCGGCCTCCCTGAGGGTGGAACACGTGGTCCCGGGGAGGTTGTTGCTTTTAGAGGCTGGTTTTAATGGATTTAATATTGTTTTTATGAACATTTACGCTCCAAATGATGGTGCAGAGAGGAAGCTCTTTTTAGAAACAGTCAGTAACAAGCTGCAGAGCCACAGGACGACAGACTACCTGATTTTAGGAGGAGATTTTAACTGCACTGAAGACGGCGCAGTAGACCGTAACCACTCGGAGCCTCATCCAGCTTCCCAGCACACTCTGAGGCAGCTGGTCTTCTGCTACGGCCTGGTGGATGTATGGAGGAGGATGCACACAGGCTGCCGGCAGTACACATGGTCCCACTACAGAGAAACGGGAGCGTTCTGGTTGGCGTCATCGGTAACGTATCGCGTCATTTCCTGTTTCTGCTCCGTCCTACTCGTTCACTTCTCCTGGTGTTTGCTACGGTGGATTTACTGTTCTTAATTATTTGTTGCTTTTTGTTTATCCTGTTTAGTAGTACACAAGCACCTTAGTGAAAGTTTAGTAACCGCACGATCTTTTGGGTTCTATACTTTGCTCTCTGTCTATTTCGTTCCGCGCAGCTGCGCTCACTGCTAGCATGGCTAACCTCGCTTCTCCCACCGTTTCTCCTCCGGTGTTCTGCAAAGTGTGTGAAATGTTTAGTTACTCCTCTGCCTCCCTTACTGAGAGTCAAGCGTGTAGAAAGTGTAGCTTATTTATAGCTCTAGAGGCGAGGCTTAGCGAGCTTGAGGCGAGACTCCGCACACAAGATAGCAACGTAGCCCCTGTAGCTAGCCAGCACCAGTTAGCCTGTGCGGACCAGCCCAGTTCAGCTACTGTTAGCTGTTCCCCCGCAGCCTCCGAGCAGCCGGGTAGTCAGGGTGGTTGGGTGGCGGTTCGAAGGAAGCGTAGTCTGAAACAAAGGCCCGTGGTTCACCACCAACCGCTTCATGTCGCAAACCGCTTTTCCCCACTCAGTGACGCACCCACTGAGAAACCGACCCTGGTTATTGGCGACTATTCTTCGCTACGTGAAGCCGACACCAGAGACCATAGTTAAATGTATCCCGGGGGCCAGAGCGGGCGACATAGAGGGAAACTTAAAGCAGCTGGTGAAAGATAAGCGCAAATACAGCAAAATTATCATTCACGTCGGCGTTAACGACGCCCGGCTGCGCCAGTCGGAGATTACTAAAGTTAATATGGAGTCGGTGTGTAACTTCGCCAAAACGATGTCGGACTCCGTAGCGTTCTCTGGTCCCCTCCCGAATCTGGCCAGTGATGACATGTTTAGCCGCATGTCATCGCTCCGTCGCTGGTTGTCGCGGTGGTGTCCAGAAAATAACGTGGCCTTTGCATCTGTGATCAACGTGATCTAAAGCAACCACATGTCTCCTGGACCCCATCCCAACTAAGCTTTTCAAGGATGTCTTTCCTCTAATTGGGGCGTCAGTATTAGATCAGATCAACTTATCTTTGACAACAGGTTATGTACCTCAGGCATTTAAAACTGCTGTTATCAGACCTTTACTTAAAAAACCTTCACTTGACCCAGGCGTCTTAGCAAATTATAGACCGATATCCAACCTCCCATTCATCTCTAAGATACTTGAGAGGCTGGTTGTCAGTCAGCTAACCGATCACCTAAACAGGAATAGTCTATTTGAAGTGTTTCAGTCTGGTTTCAGAGCTCATCACAGCACAGAAACAGCACTGGTTAAAGTCACTAATGACCTCCTCATGGCATCAGACCGTGGACTTATTTCCGTACTGGTTTTACTGGACCTCAGTGCTGCCTTTGACACTGTAGATCACAGCATTTTATTACAAAGGCTACAACATGAGATTAGGATCACAGGGACAGCTCTAGACTGGTTTAAATCTTATCTATCAGATCGATTTCATTTTGTTCATGTTAATGATGTTTCCTCTGAGTGTACAAAGGTTCATCATGGTGTTCCACAGGGTTCAGTGCTTGGGCCAATCCTGTTCACTCTTTACATGCTCCCTCTAGGGAATATAATTCAGAAACACGGCATAAATTTTCATTGCTATGCCGACGATACGCAGTTGTATCTATCCATGAAATCTGATGAAACAGAGCCATTAGCCAGACTCCAGGCATGTCTCAAAGACATAAAAGACTGGATGACCTCCAATTTCCTTCTTTTAAACTCAGACAAAACTGAAGTCATTGTTCTTGGAGCTAAACATCTGAGGACTAGATTATCAGATAGCATTCTCTCCTTGGATGGCATTACTTTGTCCTCCAGTACGGCTGCAAGGAACCTGGGAGTTATCTTTGACCAGGACATGTCATTTCTCCCTCATATTAAACAGGTTTCTAGGACCGCTTTCTTTCACCTCCGTAATATTGCCAAGATCAGGAGCATCCTGTCACAGAGTGATGCTGAAAAACTGGTCCACGCTTTTGTTACCTCTAGACTGGACTACTGCAACTCATTACTGTCAGGGTGTCCAAATTATTCCATTAAAAACCTGCAGCTGATACAGAACGCTGCAGCCAGAGTCCTGACAGGAATCAGCACCAGGGAGCATATCTCTCCAGTTTTAGCTTCTCTTCACTGGCTTCCAGTGAAATTCAGAATAGACTTTAAGATTCTCCTTCTAACATATAAAGCTCTAAATGGACTATCTCCATCATACCTGCAGGATCTCATAGTTCCGTATATACCTAAAAGAACACTCAGATCACAGAGTGCAGGTTTACTTGTAGTTCCTAGAATTCATCAAAGCAGACTGGGAGGACGAGTTTTTAGCTATCGGGCAGCTTTACTGTGGAACCAGTTACCAACCTGGGTCCAAGAGGCAGACACCACGTCTGCCTTTAAGATCAAACTTAAAACCTTTCTGTTCACTAAAGCATATAGCTAGCCTCAAACCAAGTGTGTAGGGCTGACAGATCTAGTTTAGTCAGTTTTCACAGTTATAGCTAGAATAGGCTCATCAGACTCTTATTCTTCAATTTTTAGCACAGCTATGCTGCTATAGGCCTACGCTGCTGGGGACAAACACATGATCCACTGAGCAGTTCCCCACTTCCTCAACACCAACCACTCCCTCACGTCCTCTCCTCCTTTTCTTCTTCTTTCTCCTCCTTTTATTTTATCTGGGTCCAGTCTTCCTTGTCGTTCTGTGTGTCTCCCCCCCTTCTCTCTCTCTCTCTCTCTCTCTCTCTTTCTCTCTCTCTTTGCAGGTTTTCCGTCTCCAGGCCTTCGTGCTGTACGGACTTTGGCCTATGGCAAACTCAGGGTCCGCTGTAGGCACCTGCCTATACTGTTCATCTCTTTATAACAACCTGCTATGCTGTATTATGTGTATATATATATATTATGTCTGATATGTTTGTATTTCTATGATTGTATTTTGTTTGTATTTCTTTCGTTTTATGATTGTATCTGTTCTCCCTCTCTCTTTCTCTTTATTCTCTCTGTTCTGTCTCCCTCTTTTATTCCTCCTTTACCCAGCCAACTTTCAGCAGGATGGTTCCCCCTTGTAAGCCTGGTCCTGCTCAAGGTTTCTTCCTGTTAAAAGGGAGTTTTTCCTTGCAACTGTGCTTACCTGGGGGTTCAGGCTCTGGGTTTCTACCTCTGTAAAGCACTTAGAGACAATTTTATTGTAAAAGGTGCTATATAAGTAAAATTGAATTGAATTGAATAGAGATGACACGGTAACTTTAGCCCGCCTTGACCGGTTTTATTGTTTTAAGCACCATTTTAGCATCTTTAAATTGTGTCGAATTTCACCAGTTGGTTTCTCAGATCACTCCTTGGTTGTGTGCAGCGCTTTTATCAGAAACATCTCACCCAAGAGCGCATACTGGCATTTTAACTCGAGTTTAGTATCTGATCACAATTTTAAAGAAGCTTTGAGGTTTTTATGGTGTGTTTTTAGACAAAGAAAGAACGATTTTACTTGTTTGAGGCAGTGGTGGGACCATGGGAAGACCCTGATTAAGATGTTGTGTCAGCAGCACGCGCTCAATGTCACTGGTCACATCACCAGATCCCTCAAAGATCTGGAGAATGACATAGTGGAATTTGAAAGCCTAAGTGAGTCCACTGGAGATCGAGGGAGCATTGAAGGCCTCAGAACTAAAAAGAAGGCTTTAGCCGACCTGCTGGACACAAAGGTGCAGGGAGCCCTGGTCCGGTCCCGGTTTCAGAACATCAATGACATGGATGCTCCCTCTAGCTTCTTTTTCAGCCTGGAGAAGAAGAGCGGGCAGAGGAAGGCCATCCACTCCCTGCTGTCAGACACCGGGCAGGAACTGACGGAGCCAAGCCAGATCAGAGCCAGGGCCGTAGAATTCTACTCAGCGTTGTTCCGGAGCGAGTACGAAGAGACCAACGGACAGTTCCAGGAGTTCAGTGACGGACTGCCTCGGGTGTCTGAGGACACCAACTCCAGCCTCGAGCGTCCACTGACCCTGCAGGAGCTGCATGCTGTGCTCCAAACCCTACAGAGCCGGAAAGCTCCGGGCATCGATGGACTGACTGTAGAATTCTACAAGGCCTACTGGGACATTCTGGCTCCTGATCTGTTGAACGTCCTCAACGAGAGCCTGGCCTAGGGGACTCTGCCCGTGTCCTGCCGGAGGGCCGTCATCGCGCTCCTGCCCAAGAAAGGGAACCTGCAGGACATCAAGAACTGGCGCCCGGTGTCTCTCCTCTGCACCGACTACAAAATTCTCTCCAAGACTCTGGCTATCCGGCTGAGGGAAGCTATGGAGCAGGTCATCCACCGGGACCAGACCTACCGTGTGCCCAGCAGGACCATGGCAGACAACGTCTGTCTCATTCGGGATGTCCTGAATCTCTCCAGTTCATTAGGTGTGAACATCGGCTTGGTCGCATTAGACCAAGAAAAGGCTTTTGACCGTGTTGAACACCGCTTCCTCTGGAAGGTGATGGAGAGGTTCGGCTTCAGCACAGGCTTTATTGCCAGGATCCAGGTGTTGTACAGTGACATTGAGAGCGTGCTGAAGGTCAACGGCAGCCTGTGTGCTCCTTTCAGGGTGCATAGAGGTGTCCGGCAGGGCTGTGCGCTGTCAGGGATGCTCTATGCACTCTCCCTGGAACCCCTCTTACATAGACTGCGTTCAACGGTCCATGGATTGTTTTTACCTGGTTTTACAAAAAGTGCGGTTTTATCTGCTTACGCTGATGACCTAGTGGTTTTTATTAGAGATCAGCAAGATGTGGATGCACTAAACAACACCACCAGTCGCTTCTCGGCTGTGTCGGCCGCAAGGGTGAACTGGGGAAAGAGTGAGGCCCTTGTGGTTGGCGAGTGGCCTGGAGGCCTCCCAGTCCTCCCAGACAGACTAACTTGGAAAGATGATGGTCTGAAGTACCTGGGCATCTACCTTGGGAGTGACAATATAATGAAAAAGAACTGGGAGGGCTTGACTGAGAAAATAAAAGGAAAACTGGGCAAGTGGAGATGGATTCACTCCCACTTGTCCTACAGAGGAAGAGTACTGGTTTTAAACAATCTGGTAGCCTCTCTGCTCTGGCACCGTCTCGTGTGTGTGGAGCCACCACCAGGGCTGCTGGCCCAGATTCAGACAGAGATGGTGAACTTTTATTGGGATGGTCTCCACTGGGTCCCACAAGCTATATTGTTTTTATCTCGCGATGAGGGGGGCCAGGGCCTTGTTCGCCTGGCCAGCAGAGCTGCCACCTTCAGGATTCGGTTTATTCAAAGGTTTTTAACGGGTCCTTCTGATCTGGTCTGGAGGGAGGTGGCCAAGTGTGTTTTTAGACAGATTAACGGTCTGGGACTAGATGAGGCTCTGTTCTTAACTGATTTTAAGTTGCTGTCGACAGGTGGTCTGTCCCCTTTTTACCGTAGTGTTTTTAGGTCCTGTGCGTGGCTGAAATGGGCCCACAGTGAGTCGACCTCTCTGCACTGGCTACTGAAGGAGCCTTTGGTCTATGGAGGAAGGTTGGACGTGAGCTGTGACGCCCTGCCTGGACTGACGGGAGCACTGAGGTGCTCAGGGGTCATCACACTACAGAAGCTGCTGGAGGCGGCAGGACCCACGCTGAGTGACATCCAGACCCTGAGCGCTGTGCTGGGCATCCGCTCCGCCCGCTGGACCCAGAGGAGCCTGGAGCTCTGGAGACAGAAGCTCTCAGGCAGAGAGAGGAGCCTTCTCCTGAGGTGGTCCAGAGGAGAAGCTCTGCCTGACCCCTCGGACGCCTTCCCTGACCTCCAGCTGAGCCCTGAGCCCACCCAGCCGAGCGGACTCCTGCAGGGATCCGGTGGTGAGGGAGCCCTGAGCCTGCACAGAGCGGATGGACGGATCATCTACTCCACCTGCACCAAGGTGGCAAACGCCCGGGACCTGAGCCAGCGTCCCCTCACGGCGTGGACTGCCAGGCTGGGGGGCCAGCATCCGCAGTGGAGGACCCTCTACAAACCTCCCCTAAGGAAAAGGACTGGAGACCTGCAGTGGAGGATCCTCCACGGCGCCATTGCCACCAACTCGTTCGTCGCGGTTTTAAACTCCACTGTCGCAGACGGGTGTCCGTTCTGCTGCCTGAGGGAGACGGTCTACCACATGTTCACTGACTGCAGCAGACTGACCCCGTTTTTTAGCCTTTTAACTGCTGTTTTTAGCACCTTTGGTGTTCAATTCACGGCCCCTGTTTTTATTGGTGGTTGTAAATATGACAAAAGAACAAAAGCAAAGTGCCAGATTTTAAACTTCCTGAGCGGTGAGGCCAAGATGGCGATCTATGTGACCCGAAGGGACAGAATCAAGGCGGAGACTTCGTGTGAACTGGTCTCCCTGTGGAGGCAGAACGTCCGGGCCAGAATCAGGCTGGAGTTCTGCTTCTACAGGGAGACCAAGAACCTGGAGGCCTTCACCCAGCTATGGGGGTGTGAGGAAGGCCTGTGTAGGGTGACCCAGCAAGAAGAGCTGGTGTTTTTAAACCAGCTTGCATAAGTTTTACCTGGTTTTAGCTTTTTACAACACTTGTTTTAAATATGTAACCTTTTTATCGTCTTTTAATTATTTATTAGACGATAAATTGTGAATAAAGTGTGTTTTTAAAAGTCAAAGTCTCTCTCTCTCTTTCTCTCTCTCTTTGCAGGTCTTCCGTCTCCAGGCCTTCGTGCTGCACGGACCTCGGCCTATGGCAAACTCAGGGTCCGCTGTCGGCACCTGCCTATACTGTTCATCTCTTTATAACAACCTGCTATGCTGTATTATGTGTATATATGTCTGATATGTTTGTATTTCTATGATTTCTGTGTAGATTCTCACTCATCCAGGTCATGGTTATCCAAAGTAGATCTCTCTGTGTCAACTGGACTGAAAGGTTTCCTTGAAAACGTTTCGCCCTCTCTCCAGAGAGCTTCTTCAGTTCTAAGTTTGCTGGGGCAGAGCTTGAAAATATAGCCAGTAGACAAAGGGGAAGCATCTAGTTTCGGTTGGGGTGCTTCCCCTAGCACCCCAACCGAAACTAGATGAATGACCCTGCCAACCACCCTGCCAAGGACTCTCAGGTGACCACCCGGGCCATTAACATGCCAATGGTCCACAGGGCTATATTTTCAAGCTCTGCCCCAGCAAACTTAGAACTGAAGAAGCTCTCTGGAGAGAGGGCGAAACGTTTTCAAGGAAACCTTTCAGTCCAGTTGACACAGAGAGATCTACTTTGGATATTTCTATGATTGTATTTTTTGTCTGTATTTCTTTGGTTTTATGATTGTATCTGTTCTCCCTCTCTCTTTATTCTCTCTGTCCTGTCTCCCTCTTTAATTCCTCCTTTACCCAGCCAACTTTCAGCAGGATGGTTCCCCCTTGTAAGCCTGGTCCTGCTCAAGGTTTCTTCCTGTTAAAAGGGAGTTTTTCCTTGCCACTGTGCTTACCTGGGGGTTCAGGCTCTGGGTTTCTACCTCTGTATTATTATATTGTAAAAGGTGCTATATAAATAAAATTGAATTGAATTGAATTGAATCAGTGGTTCACTGTCATTGATCTGGCTCATGCTTTCTTTTGCTTACCCCTTAGTTCAAAGCTGCAACCCATCTTTGCATTCACATTTTCTGGACAACAGTACACCTATACCAGGCTGCCACAGGGGTTCTCTTTAACACCTGGTATATTTAACACTGTTTTGAAACACCTCTTACAGAGGTCTCCTACTCTACCTGACAACACTCTGCTAATCCAGTATGTGGATGATTTGTTGATTGCTTCTCATATGAGACAACAGTGCATGGAGGCTTCCATCACCCTCTTACAATATTTGGGGACTATTGGTTTTCTGATTAAGAAGTCTAAGATCTAGTTGGTCTGAACACAGGTCCAGTTTTTGGGTAATATCATTTCTGGTCGTGGCTCTGAAATGACCACTTTTCAAAGGCAAAATATTCTGGCACATAAGCAACCTGTTACTGTTAAAGACCTACAGTCATTCTTGGGACTTATTAACTTTTCCAGACATTTCATTCCTGACTATGGGTCTCGCACAGCCTCACTTCGAGACATCCTGAAAACCACTGGCACACAACACCCACGAGCTCATCTCACATGGACAGATCGAGTACGGTCTGATTTCCAGGAATCAAACATCTTTTAGCCAATGCAGTAGCTCTGGCTAAACCAGACTACTCAATCCCATTCTGTTTGGATGTTTCCGTTGCAGACGATGGCATGACAGCAAATGCATGCCTCTTTCAGCAACGACAGGGGGAGAGACATGTGTTGGGCTACCATAGCATCATTTTAGATCCCATTGAACAAAAAGCACCACCTTGCACAAGATTTGCAGCAGCCCTAGCTAAGCTCATCATGAAAACAGAGATGGTTGTGCAAAAACATCAACTTTTCGTGAACACAGACCATGCTGTCATTGCCTTTATTGAGTCATCAGCATTTTCCATCACACCAGGAAGAGAAAATACAACCATCACAGTACTAACACAACCACACATAGCCTACAGAAATGAGAAAGTCAACATGGCACAATACATGAGCATGAAAGAAACACATGATTGTTGCCAAGAAACAATGAGGGTGTCAAAGGCGAGACCTGATGTGCAGGCAACACCACTCCCTGAAAGCATTAGAGATAATGCATTTATACATAGATGGAAGTTGCCAGAGAACAGACACGGACCTAAAGGCTGGATTTGCTGTGGTACAAAGAGAAAATCTGGACTACATAGTTCAAGCCAGTGGCTCAGTGGAACCGCCGTCGGCCCAAAGAGCTGAATTGGTGGCCCTGGAAAAGGCTTTATTAATGGGGAAAGGACAAAATGTAAGCATTTTTACCGATTCAGCCTTTTGTTATCATGTTGTACATAGAGATTTGGGTGCATGGATAAGAAATGGATGGAAGACTGCAACAGGGGCTCCTCCCAAACATGAAGATGTGATAAAAAGCATTCTGGAGGCCTTAAAAGGCCCCACCAAATTGGCAGTGATAAAAATACCAGCCCACAAAAAGGATGGGTCTCTTGATGCAAAAGGGAATGAAGTAGCGGACAGAGCAGCAAAACAGGCCGCTGGTCTAGACATTCCCAACATAGCTATATTGGTGGAGGTGGCTGAGGAAAAAGAACAGGATTTAAGACCTCTTTCATTATATGAATGGGGCAGTGCGTATCCTACCGCAAAGGAGGATGCGGCCGCAGTGATCAAAGCTTTGGTTAATCACTATATTCCAAATCATGGGTTCCCCAAGAGAATCAGATCAGACAATGGGTCCCATTTTAAAAACAAACACTTGGCGCAAGTGGAACAACAATTAGGTCTGACCCACAAATATGGCACAGTTTACCACCCCCAGTCACAGGGTAAGGTGGAAAGAATGAATCAGCACATCAAAACTAAATTAGGTAAAACAATGGCCTCAACTGGCCTCAATTGGATTGATGCATTGCCATTGGTCCTTATGACCATAAGATATTCGGTGAACCGTCAAACAGGGTTCACTCCATTTGAGCTCCAACACGGACGTCCCTTCTCAGGACTCTGGGGCGCCGTGGGACCATCCGCAACTTGCAACCCAAAGGTAATGTACAAAATTCTTAAACATATGGCTATCTGTCTTTCTCTCCAGGTTCCACCCTTGACGGAGGAGAGACCAGAGCTAGCAGGGGAAGAATTACTCCTGCTGAAGGTCTTCAAGAGGAAGTGGAAGGAACCTTGTTGGACAAGGCCACACCGTGTCACAGCAAGGACCACCACAGAGAGCAAGAGAGAAAAGAGAGACTTTATTTCAACTACATATAGCTGATGCAGTACATAGTGAAATGAGACATTTCTCCAGGGCCTGGTGCTACATATACATACAACAAATTTAACCGTAAGACAACATAGAGCTAGGACAGAAGTATGTCTCAGCCACATTGTGGAAAGCCACAAGTGCAAAGTGTGCAATAAGGTGCAAACAGTTGTGGAAACAATGGGGTTAAAGTTGTAGCTGAAAGATAGCATGAACAATGGAATGTGCTGAAGGACCCAGACTAAGGCCCTGACCTTCCTTTGACTTTATGTTGTTTGTAGAAGTTAGGCATTAAATCAGTAAAGTCAGACAAGACAGGAACTATAAACTTAGAAGTGACAGTGTTTACAATGAACAGATGGTCACTCACATGGGGGCCAGAGGAGGGGGCCTCACTAGGATAAAAAGGTGAGGAGATTCTCTCTCACCAGATCTCCTTAACAGGACAATTCTGTTATGCAGCTGTTTTATCAACGAATCTCCAAGATCTTGTAAAACGTGTTTGTTATTAAAAGCTTTGCCAAGCAGCAAATATCTGTTACAGTTTGATTTGTCCTGACCGATAAAAGAAGACGCAAGGACCCGGAGTGCGGGGGAGCCGCACAGTGCAAGACAACACAGTGCAAGGGAATATACAATAAAGTAGAAAAACATTTAAGTACAAATGAAATAAAGCAAACATAACAAAACACTTAGCAGCAAACATGTACTATGGAAATATAAAGATGAGGTAGTGCAAATTGAGCATATATAACCAAATATAAATATAAATATAGCAACATAGTAGTTAATAAACAGTGAACAATGTAGTTGTGCGTGTGTTAAGACAAGTGAAAGTATATGTGTGTATTTGTGCGTGTGTAAGTGTGAAAGGGAGAGGCAGAGAGTTTCGTACGGTTCAGGTTCGCATTGTGTGTGTGTGTGTGTGTGAGAAAGGGTTCTTTCTATTTCAGTTCTGTGTATGGAGAAGCCAGGTTGTGAGGGCCCGAATGCTCTGGTACCTCTTTCCAGATGGCAGAAGGGTGAAGAGAATGTGTGAAGCGTTTGTCGGATCATCCACAATGCTGTTAGCTTTGTGGATGCAGCATGTGATGTAAATGTCCATGATAGAAGGCAGAGAGACTCCGATGATCCTCTCAGCTGTCCTCACTATCCTCTGAAGGGTCTTGCGATCCGAGACTCGGTGTTCTCCTGAAGTCAACAACCATCTCTCGACGTTTGGGGGGGCCAAAGGGGTCGGGTTGCATGAATATGCACACACACACACACACACACACACATCACTTCACCTGTCTGCGAGGAGTATAAAATGAGAAAAAAAGACAGTGTGTATGCAACAGCATTTTTTAACGTATAAAAAACTCACCGGGCGCATCATGGCTTCTTCTACAACACTGCAAGTCAGAAAAAGACTGACTTATAGGGAAGGAGAAGAAGAAGAACAGGCGGTTCTGCGTGTGATCCGCGAAACCCCGGTGTCAATTTTTGAAGACTGTCCGCAGGCTCCCTGCAAGCGTGTGGTGTTTCTCAGCCAAACGCAGAAGCCACCGCCCGACTACCTGAGAGAAAAGTGGAGTTTGAAGGGTTATGGTACGACGGGATTTTGTGGTTACATTTTTCGCTATGAGACGGGGGAGTTGGTGCTGCATCAGTGGAAAGACGGTCACACTTACGGGGTGGCAGCCATGCTGACTTTGGATGATTGGTCCGTGTTGTGCCTGGTTATGCAGAACGAGCTCTGGAGGGATTCTCCTCATCCTTCATGTCTGCCAGGTGTGGAAAGTGATGGGGAATGGGGAATACGAGTGATTTTAAGAGTCTTGTGGGAGTCCAAATCCGCTCCGCCTTCAAGATGGTTTTTCCGCGCCACCGTGAGAACACGGAGAAAAAGAGGTAAAATCTTTCTGGAGAATTTCAACTCAGAGTGCGGAGTCTACTCACTGATCCTGGTGCTTCTTCTTTGGTGCACTTGGAGAGTGTATGAGCGGAGTTCATGAAAAGATTACCGACTTGTGTCAAACTTGGAACGAGAAACAGCTGGTTGGAAAACAGCCGGTGTTTGAACTCCCGCCCTCACCCGCTGAGGTTCCCCTGCCCCTCGCTCTTTCTCTCATCCCCTCCCTTCCACATGCGTGCACATCCAGCGCACGTGGCTCTACCTTATGTCAAAAAGTGATTTTTACCAAATGGGTAGGGGAGAGGGAGAGGGAGAGCTGCTTTACCTTGTGTCAAAAATATGATTTGTATTGGACCTCTCCCCACACCCCTCCTCTCTCCAACCCCTCCCCACTCTCTCTCTCTCTCACACCCGCTTTAGTATAAATGGAAGTGGAATTTTCAAACTTTTTCAAACTCAAGATGACCTCCAAGAAACCCAGACGTGTGAACACCACCTGTCTTTCCTCGCTCCAGGAGGAAAAGATCTCCAAGCCGGAAGGTCTCTCCTCCCCCTCATCGACCCAGGAGTCGTGGTATGCGCCAGTCATCCCCGAGCTGAGCGAAGCTCCGAACGTTCCCTTGGACAATGATGAAGAGATTTTACCGCCAACACCGCCACCTACCCTCTCCGAGAAGATGATTCCCCCAGACATCGATCCGTCTCCCAACGGTTCTCTACAGCTGGACATGAGATTCAGACAGCCCTGCCAAACACAGTCACGCTCATTGTGTACTCCTGTTATGACTATTTTGGAAATTGATTCTAAACATCATGTTTTGGTAGACTATTACTACTATTATTGGAAAAGCGCCTGCAAAGGATGACGGTAAATGTATTTCGAGGCGTATGGGCCTGCGATCACCTTCCCTTGTTGACTCAACGGTTCCCCCTACCATCCTATTTTGTAGTCAACACCCGCGCGTCAGACAGCCCGGAGAACACTGGCTGGCCCTGACTCTGAAAAAGAATGGGGCGACTACTTTTTTCAACCCTTACGGATTTCCGCCTAATTTTAATTACTACCCTCTGAGCATCCCGCAGTTTTTGGAAGACCGTGCAGATAAAATACTGTATCATAACCAGCAGCTTCAACACCCGTTATCAATCGCCTGCGGGCAACACTGCGTTTATTATCTGTATCATCGTGCCTGCGGTATGTCTTTTCAGCAGGTTGTCTTTGTATGACAATGCGGTCAGAAATTACCTTGAAGCAACTGCTCTGGTAAAAATATTTAGCTGTACACGTAAAAGCAGCAAAAATACATTTTGTCATCACGGCGCCTGCTCTATGGAAACCTTTTTGAAACGTAGTTAGAGGAAAGGAAAAAAAAAACATACTGTACAACTTTTTAACGAAGTGAATAAAAACATTTTATTGAAAAATTTACGTTTGGTACATTTTTTTTCATTACTGAAGGGTTGCCCATCGTGGAGATAGTAATATTTTTCTTTTTGGCTTTTTCTTCTTCTCTTCATCTTATCTCTTTCTACTAATTTCAGACGATCGTATTGTTGAGGTGCTAAGGGGATTATGAATGGTGGATACGGGAATATTTAACTCTGTCGGAGTAGATAAGAACTTTCGCCAGCCTGTAGGTTCCGGCGCATTCCTGTTCCGCAGCATAGCGTGCTTTATTAGATCCATCATATGCGAGCCTTTCACCCGTTCTTCGTGATGGATAAACTCTCCTGTAGAGGACCAACTTTTCTCATTCTCCAAAATCTTTTTCATAATGTATTCCGTGTTTTTCCGGTCGCGCTGCAAAAGGATCTTTACTGTCTCCGTCATTGTAGCATCATCCCCATCTTTTCAGCCCAACAGGTGCGCTTCCTGCCCTCTCCTCCTGTGTGTTTGCAACGTCACCGTGACTTTCCTCTTCCTTTTGATCTTGTTTCACGAGGTTGAGATATCTCTGCAGCAGCGTATTATATTTTTTACATTTTCTCATAGGGATTCAAATCAGACTCGTCCAAAATAGCTAATTTTAGCATCCAAATCTTTTTCCGCCAAATGTCTGATGGTTTGCTCCGGATGGGTTAAATGGCTTAATTGATGCGGGGAGAGAAGAATCATTTTCTGAGCGTTCTTCATTTCTCCCCTTTTCTGAATGGCGTCCCCTATCAGTCCTCTTATTACTGGTATAATGGTAGACAGGAGGAGAGGTAGAAATCCCCCTGTTTGCTTCACCAAAGTTTGGGAATGTTTCCCTTCAAAACATTTAAAGCAGTCTCACACAGAGCCTGGATAAAATCAGGAGATCCGTGCGTTAGAATGTCTCTGCGTTTTTGAGGCGTAGCACAGAGCTCACATTAAAGGAGCATTTCTTTTGATTTGTGCTGATATTTTTATTATTATAATAATAATAAAATATGGCTTTTTCTTGGGAAGGTAAACCCTGCTGTCCATCAAGCACTCCCGATTTCGTCTGTAGGGTTCTGGACAGGAAGGTTGACACTTTCTGGTCGACCAATAAGTACAAGTAAGGATCCGTCACAACATCTTTGAAGCTCTCCTTAAATGTCTTTTTTCTCTGGAACATTTGCTGGGCCAAAATATTCATTTGTAACTTGTCTCGTGGATTTTTAAATAGGATCAAATAGTTGCTGTTTAGACTGATGGTAAAAATCTTTGGGATGATAAGCTTGAAAAATAACATCGTCCAAAATCACCAGATGAGTTTGTTCCAAACTTGCCCCAGAGGCTGTTGAGACAAAGTTTTGCAGTCTGTCTCTTAGCAGGATCCACTTCGATGTTGTCCTCCTCCAGCAGAATGCCTTGTTTCTCGTGATACTCTTTAATGTACCTGTCGAGCTTTTCATTGCACGTCACCCACTTGGGAGGGCCTTCCTGTTTGACTTTTATAAAAGTGTGCATTTCTCCTAGTCTGCAACCCAGTTGCTGGGCGGTTGGAGCACCCTCTTCAGCTCTTCCGTCACCCAGACACCTGTGAGAGCTCTGGCCTTGTCATCGTACTCGCATGCTCCCTGCTGGTTGTTATTCTTGGCACATGTGCGACAGAGTGTGAACACCAGCTTACCTTTAGAGGTTTTGTAGGGCAGCAACGGGATGTAGAGACCTCGAGGCGGGTATACAACCGCTCTGATGAGGCCAAAGTAGTTTTCAGGGTCATCAAAGTCCTTGTGGATGATGACGGGGTGACCTATTGGATAATGGTATGTACAGTTTACATACGGCTATAACAAGGTAACATCCACGTAAAGACCGTCACGAGGGATGTGAGGTTTTGGGGAAACTGCGGGCTGAGAAATTCTTTCACCTCAGGATCCGATCATTTCATCTCATGCTCCCTGATGACGCATACTTGCACATCGTAAACAGACTTTAACGTCTGGATCTTCTCTTCGTTGACGCGATGCAGCTCCTCGTAAGGAGCATCTGTCAGAGGACAAATTGCGGTGGGCTCGAAACATTTAGGGCAACCGTGATAATAACAACCCAGAAATTCCCACGTGCCCCACACCGTCTATCACAGCAAATCCGTCTACATAGTACCTGCCAAGCCGCTCACCACTGTTGATGGCATGCTGAATGTGAATTTCTCTGGTGTGAGAAACCCACTCCAGCCACTGGATGTAGGCGTGTGAGTATCTTTTGCACTGGCGCCTGTAATCATCGGGCGATGGAATGGCTATTGTGTCAGAAGAGAGAAAATTTGAAACACTTTCATGCAGGCAGGCGGATGCTATGGTGATGTGGCTGAATGGATCGGCGACTGTCAGACGCAGAAACTGTTTTCTGAATTTGACGCACCCTGTCAAAAGAATGTCAACGTCGGTTTTGCAGTAATAGATGGCCTGATTCTTAAAATCAAAGTCACCCTTGCTCGCTTTCTTATACCAATTGTCAAATTGTCTACTTCCCCGCTTGACATGCATTCTACACCATAATCCTCGGAGGGTGGATAAGGTCCTACGTAGCCCAGACACTCCTTTGAGCTTAAATTGATCCACTGAGCAGTTCCCCACTTCCTCAACACCAACCACTCCCTCACGTCCTCTCCTCCTTTTCTTCTTCTTTCTCCTCCTTTTATTTTCACCGGGATTATCTGGGTCCAGTCTTCCTTGCCGTTCTGTGTTCTCCCTCTCTCTCTCTTTGCAGGTCTTCCGTCTCCAGGCCTTCGTGCTGCACGGACCTCGGCCTCTGGCAAACTCAGGGTCCGCTGTCGGCACCTGCCTATACTGTTCATCTCTTTATAACAACCTGCTATGCTGTATTATGTGTATATATGTCTGATATGTTTGTATTTTTATGATTGTATTTTGTCTGTATTTCTTTGGTTTTATGATTGTATCTGTTCTCCCTCTCTCTCTCTTTATTCTCTCTGTCCTGTCTCCCTCTTTTATTCCTCCTTTACCCAGCCAACTTTCAGCAGGATGGTTCCCCCTTGTAAGCCTGGTCCTGCTCAAGGTTTCTTCCTGTTAAAAGAGAGTTTTTCCCTGTCACTGTGCTTACCTGGAGGTTCAGGCTCTGGGTTTCTACCTCTGGAAAGCACTTAGAGACAATTTTATTGTAAAAGGTGCTATAGAAATAAAATTGAATTGAAATTGAAATTAAATTGTGAGGAAAATACTCTTTGGATTGATCTTCAAACCTTACAACTTTAGGCATAGCGCCGAGACACATAGTAAGGAAGGACAAAGAGTCAATGAATTTTAAACGGAAATCAGTGTCTTCGAAGCAGAGAACTTTACTTCCCTGCATGATGATAACAGGCTCTATCCCCAGCTGCACCATCCCCTCGAGGATCAGGTAGCCATCAAACCCTCTGAAATTATGCACTATGAAAATAGAATCCTGAAAAAGAGTTCTCCTGAAATGAATGATAAAAGCTTTACCATACTTTGACCCAAAAGCCTTCCACTCTACCACCGCCAGGGTCTTGGTACACACCAGAAAGGGCACATGCTTCTGGTTTCAAAATCATAAAAAAACAAGCTTTTGCTTGTGCTCCAGCTCGAGCGGGAGAGTTTGTATAAACTGATGACCCGCCGCGTCCAAATCAGAGGACAGTATTGCCCCGCAAATCTTACATTTTGCCACAAGACACTTGTGCCCGTCAATGCCCGTAGTCAAAGGAATTTCATACAGGAGGTTGCATTTACGACATTTTCTCCGCAGATTGCAAGCGCTGACGGACTGTCCCTGCCTGACCTGTTCTTCTTTGTGTTTAGCCAGACACCACGGGGAACAACATCATTTGTTGTATTCTGAACACATGATCGGATTCTTCTCAAACTTTGTGCATTCGGGATGGATAGACTGAGCAGTGACTCGTACAGTTGTGCCTTTCGGGTTTTGTGTAACCGGTGTAACAATGATGACACATATAGGTTTTACCCAAAAACCCTTATTGTTTTTTTCTCCGTAATGCCACTCGGATAAATACAAATAGAGGTGGTTATCAGATTTTGGTGAATTTGTCTCAAATTGCAAGAGAGGGTGATTTTTCTCGCTTCTGTATAACACCACAATTTTTCGACTCACCACTTGTTCAAATTTACGCATGTGGGAGAAATTTACGGCTTCTGTTCTTGAAGCCCAGCTGAATGTTGTATTTGTCTTACCAGTTGTACAGTCTGGTCATCGGTGAGCCCTGGGTTGATCAGATTAGCGAGGCTGGTGGCAAAACAGAGCTGATTATCAGAGTTGAGAGGCACATAAAGAACAGGCTTTCTTTCTGACAATTTCCTCATTGAGCATGGTTTCCAACTTTCTCCTCACACCTTCTCTATTATTTTGCACAATCAGCATGACAATTTCTAGACCGTCGCTATCCACAACACCGGCGTTAGATTGTACTAATTGATCCAACAAAGTCTGAATTTGGATAGGTGACATTTTCACCTATCAATTCCAATTGAATTAGATCACCAGGTCTAGCCTCTGAGACAGCTCTACTTAACATATTTTCAATGTTTGACATGACGAGGCTATAAAATGTAGCATAATCCATAACAATTTCAGGAAAAATCAAAAAACTTCTCAACTCAATATTGTTAAATCTGTCCCGCTGCAAGCGTCTGACGTTTACCCCACACCCAACTTGTGATGTGTGCTCCCCTTCCACCCCCTGAATCTGTACCGCCGTCTCTCCCTCGACCCGATTGTCACCATTTAGATTGTCTGATAAAGTTGTTGCGGCATTCAAATTGCTCAAAGCATCGTTTAATGAGCATCGGGTTCATGTGAATTCAGATTATTCAGAGCCTGATTGAGCGGATAAAAATAGTTGCCGCTGTTTAAAACTGTTTCGGACTAGTGTGAGAAAAAATCGTTCAGAGCCTGATGAAGAGAATAAAAATAATCATTTTCACTTACTCCCGAGTTGGCATTAGGAATTTCCTGAATTAATTCATGGAGAAAGGACTCCATCCATCCATCCATTTTCTACCGCTTATCCGGGTTGGGTCGCGGGGGCAGCAGCCTAAGCAGGGAAGTCCAGACTTCCCTCTCCCCAGACACTTCGTCCAGCTCTTCCGTGGGGATCCCAAGGCATTCCCAGGCCAGGTCTTCCTGGGGGCCTCCTACCAGAGGGACATGCCCTGAACACCTCACCAGGGAGGCGTCCGGGGGGTTCCTTACTAGGTGCCCGAGCCACCTCATCTGGCTCTTCTTCAATGCGGAGGAGCAGTGGCTCTACTCCGAGCCCCTCCCGGATAGCAGAGCTTCTCACCCTATCTCTAAGGGAGAGCCCAGCCACCCTGCGAAGGAAACTCATTTCGGCCGCTTGTACCCGTGATCTCGTTCTTTCGGTCACTACCCAAAGCTCATGACCATAGGTTCCCTATAGTCGGAACACACACTCCGGTCCCCCTTCTTAAAAAGAGGGACCACCACCCCGGTCTGCCAATCCAGTGGTACTGCCCCCGATGTCCACGCGACGTTGCAGAGTCGTGTCAACCACGACAGCCCTACAACATCCAGAGCCCTAAGGAACTCCAGGCGAATCTCATCCACCCCCGGGGCCCTACCACCGAGGAGTTTCTCAACAACCTCGGCTACCTCAGCCCCGGAGACAAGAGAACCCGCCTCCGAGTCCCCAGGCCCTGCCTCCTCACTGGAAGGCGTGTCGGTGGGATTGAGCAGGTCTTCGAAGTATTCCTTCCACGGATTCACAACGTCCTGAGTCGAGGTCAGCAGCACACCATCCCCACTCCCCACAAGCAGTGCACTGCAGTGTTGACAGTGCACTTCTTCCCTCTCCTCAGATGCCGGAGTTGAAACTCCATCTAACAGGAGACTTTGCCAGGCCTCAGGCCAGACCCTCACAATACGTTTGGGCCTGCCGGGTCTGTCCGGCATCCTCCGCCACCAACGGCGCCAACTCACCACCAGGTGGTGATCAGTTGACAGCTCCACCCCTCTCTTCACCCGAATGTCCAGGACATGCGGCCGCAAATCCGAGGACACGACGACAACGTCAATCATCGAACTGCGGGCCAAGGTGTCCTGGTGCCAAGTGCACATATGGACACCCTTATGCCTGAACATGGTGTTCGTTATGGACAATGCGTCGAGGTGAGGCAGGTGAGGAAGGTGAGTTAATTCTTCTTATTATTATTACAGAGATCCTCACAGTAGCTCTGCCGGGGACCCAAATGAAATTTGGCGCCTGAAAGGGAAGTCGGTGGGAGGGAGCACACGTGTTTCCGGGAAGGTGGGCTTTCATTCTTTCTTGTTTGAGGGTAAGTAAGCAGCAGATTGATGCAATAGCGTCACCAACGGGTGTGGTGTATAAAGATATTACCGTTCTTAAACCAGGACGTGTTGGGAGGGGTGGAAGAAGAACAAGAGGAATCAGCTGAGCGACCTAGGAAGTGCGTCACAGACGGAAATTGGATTTGCGCAGACTACAGTGCCTTCTAAGTCTGTTTGAACTTGCCAGAGATATATTGAAATAGTTGTTTAAAAAAAAAATGGAGGAAGAGTCCTTCCTCCAGACAAAGTGCAGCCCACAATACCCCTTATGATGAATCAAATATTTGGTGTCAATTCTCCCTTGCCCGGACGCGGGTCACCGGGGCCCCCTCCTGGAGCCAGGACTGGGGGTAAGACACGCTGGCGAGCGCCTGGTGGCCGGGCCTTTGCCCATGGGGCCCCGCCGGGCATTGCCCGAAGAGATGACGTGGGACCCCTTTCCCGTGGGCTCACCACCTGCAGGAGGCGCCAAAGGGTGCAGTGTGAGTTGGGTGGCAGCCGAAGGCGGGGACCTTGGCGGCCCGATCCCCGGCTGCAGAAGCTAGCTCTAGGGACGTGGAATGTCACCTCTCTGATGGAGAAGGAGCCTGAGCTGGTGCGAGAGGTTGAGAAGTTCCGATTAGATATAGTCGGCCTCACCTCGATGCATAGCAAGGGCTCTGGAACCAGCCTTCTCGAGAGGGGTTGGACTCTCTTCCACTCTGGATTTGTTATTGGGTAGAAGCGATGGGCAGGGGTGGCGATTCTTGTCGCCCCCCGGCTTGGTGCCTGTACGTTGGGGTTTACCCTGGTGAGCGAGAGGGTAGCCTCCCTCCACCTTCGGGTGGGGGGATGGATCCTGTTGTTTGTTGTTCTAGAATTGCTTCCTCATCCTTTAGATCAGGGGTGTCAAACCGATTCCACAAAGGGCCGTGTGGCTGCAGGTTTTTGTTCCAACCAAGCAATAGCACACCTGACTTAAGTTATTTAATCAGCTGATCTGAGTCTTCAGACAGCTGATTGGTCAAACTGTGTGTTTGATTGGTTGGAACAAAAACCTGCAGCCACACGGCCCTTTGTGGAATCGGTTTGACACCTGTGCTTTAGATATTCGAGCAGCTTGTCAAAGTAATTTTCAGGGGTGACAAGGTTGGACGTTTTCCTCGTGAACCTGATCAAGTCTTTCTTCTTATCCTCTGGCAGTTTGCCCTCTATAAATGTGATCACCAGGTCATTCTTGATCCCAGGGCTTCCGAGCTCAGTGAGGTTGTGGAGGGCTTCTCTATAGTTCGGATTAGGTCAATTACTTTAGGGTGCTACTAATGCGACTTTAAGGAAGGGAACCTTTCCAGGTCCCTAATTATGTCTAAGGCAATTGCTGATTTATTGCCATACCTGTTTTGGAGCACTCTAAAAATGCACTAATCAGTGCTTTTGTATGACAACAGATGTAGGCTTCTACATATTTCTTCATCCACACTGTTAACGAGTTGGAACTTTCTCACTTCTGCTGAGCAGGACAGCTCCCGCTGCCCCTGAAGGCTTTTCCCAGTCCTTTCACCACCTGTAGAATTCCCTCTTGGACTCGGGGAACCTGGGTAATTTAGTTGCCTCAAGCCTTACGCCTGGTTGTGGAACCACTGCCTGCTGGACCACTGCCAGTTGTGACTCTTTTTCACCTGCTTCCCCTGCTGCAAATCGTTGCGCATTGAGAAACTCTGCGTTTCTGGCCTCTAGCTTGTTGCCGACTGATCTCAGGGTCACCACTTAGTTATTTAGGTCCGCCACCCATTCGCGTTGGATCCAGGCCTCCCAGTCTACTAGGCTTCTTGGATGAATCTTCCAGGTGTTTGGAGCACATTGGGCTCTCACGGGCTCTGTCGCAGGCTTCTTCTGCTTCCAGCAACCTGGCTCCTATTTCAACTTCATTATTGTGCCATCACGTCCTGGACTGCTTTCTGGAACTCATCTAGTCTCCTATGACATTCTACCTCAGTCTTATCGAGGTCAGCTCGCTGCCACTGGTCAAGCTCAACGTTTTCACCGCCATCTCCTTCAGCCCCAAGGTCAGCCAGCAGGTTGGCCCTGTAGTCCTCATTTGTATCGTCGACTTGCCTTGCCAGGGACTTGAGCTTGTTGAACTCTACCAGCAGATCACGCTCAGTCATGCTGCTCACATGTTTGCTCAAGTAGTTTGCTTGCTTGGTAAAGGCGGATTTAGCCAAGGTTCTCTTTTGCTTAAGCTTCTGCAACATTTATGCCATGGTTCCGACTTCCTAGTCAATTTCCCTTTGCAGCGACAGCTTGACTTCTGGTCTTCGATCCTTGACTTTACTGCCACACTGGTTATCAACTGTTGTTATAAGAGTTTTTTTGTGACCACAGCTCTGCCCAAACTTGATCAAACGTTGAAGGATGCAAGGGACAACTCGATTCCTCTCATCCAATTTAATTGGATAATAGATTAAAAATAGGAAGGAAAAGGTTGATAACCTTGAAGATAAACAGGGCATACATTTTGTATACATTTGTAACTGATTTGCATGCATAACAATTGTTAGTGTAGTGTGTGAACAGATAATGCAATCATGTTTATACAGCAAGTAGGAAATGAACTCTACTGAACACGTATTGCTACCATTAGGATGAGTTTTACTGCCAACAGAGAATAATTTAGTATGACTATTAGGTATTACATTCAACAGAAATACAGTCTTAGTTAATCTTGGCTAAACTCAAACATTGAAAGTTGCTTCATACCAGTTGCGTCTTCTGGTTGATCGGGTGGTGTGGTTGCATATTTGGAGGGCAGGTCCCAGCTACATAACTGTATATTGAGTGTGTAGCTTTACATCAAACCTGATTTACCTTTGATTACAAAGCATTAAAGGCTCCTTTGATCTCATTTTTGATCTGTCTGATTGACCTGTATCTTTTGATCTTCTGGGTTTTGACGCAACAATTGCGATCAGACAAAAAGATCAACTGGGAAACAAAACATTTAGCATCAACACAAAATCAGAGCAGAAATTTGAACTCTTCTCACTGAGATGAAGAAACTGCAGCAACATCTGAACTCACTTGTTAGCAAATCTGGATGTTTTTACCACTGTGGCTGGTCATGTGCTTGTTTAACTCACAAGTTTGCCTCAAGGTTTCTCCACGTTTTACAGACTTATTGTCTTTCAACTGTGTGAATAGTCACATGTCGTGTCAGGCTGGAAGACTGTTGAAAACCTTTCCCACATGTTTTACATGAAAATGGTCTCTCGCCTGTGTGAATTCTCATGTGTACTTTCAAGTGGGAAGACTGCTGAAAACCTTTCCCACACGTTTTACATGAAAATGGTCTCTCACCTGTGTGTATTCTCATGTGGATATTTATTGCAGAGTGATTATTAAAACTTTTCCCACATGCTTTACAAACATATGGTCTCTCCCCTGTATGATCTCTCATGTGGACTTTTAAGTGACTTATACTTGTGAAGGTTTTCCCACATGTTTTACATGAAAATGGTCTCTCACCCGTGTGAATCCTCATGTGTACTTTCAGGTGGGAAGACTGTTGAAAATCTTTCCCACACGTTTTACATGAAAATGGTCTCTCTCCCGTGTGATGTCTCATGTGTACTTTTAGGCTGGAAGCGTGTTGAAAATGTTTCCCACATGTTTTACATGAATATGGTCTCTCACCTGTGTGAAATCTCATGTGTCCTTTTAGGTGGGAAGACCGCTGAAAATCTTTCCCACATATTTTACACAAATATGGTCTCTCACCTGTGTGACGTCTCATGTGTACTTTCAGGTGGCAAGGCCATTGAAAATCTTTCCCACATGCTTTACATGAATATGGTTTCTTATCTGTGTGAATTCTTATGTGTTGCTTCAGGAGCGCAGACAGTTTAAACTCTTTCCCACATGTTTCACAGTTCAATGGTCCAGTTCCTGTGTGATTTTTTGTGTGGGCTGATACTGACCTACTTCCTCTGGACCCTTTCACACATGCTGAGTGATCATCTGGGTTGTCATTAGCATGCACTAGCGTGTGTCCTGTCAAGTCTGAGGTGGCCTTCACCTGTTTTTCACCTGTGTGACAGGTGGCAGATGTTGTACCCGTGTCTGTATTCCAGTCCACTGTTGAGTCTGTTGGGTTGTTTGCATTTCCGGGTTGTCGTTTACGTTTGTTCTGCTTCACGGTTGGTTTCGGCTCTTCATCTGGAGTCGACCCCGAGTCTTCACCGTTGTAGTTTTCCTGATCTTTGCTCTCAGCTACAGGAGGACTGTTGGAGAGCAGCAGCAGGTCACAGTTTGGCTCTGGTGATACAAAGGTTTCAACTGTTGTGTTGACCTCAGACTTTTCAACACTCTGATCAGGATTTAAGTCCAGAATTGGATTTTCATTCTGGTCATCTTGCTTATGGATGGGAGTCACCATTAAGCTGTCGGTCTCCTGCTTCAAAGTCAGCTGCTGTCTATCAGAATGACAGCAGGGTTCCTCCTGTTCTTCTTTTAATTGTGGAGGCTCTGAGTCCTTCAGGTCCAGACTGTAGCTCCTGTCCTGATGCTGGTAAGCGGGAACTCCTTCCTCTTGACTCACTGGTGGCTGTAAAGACTCTAGAAACACATGAAAAAGCATTAAGAATCAAGAATATCAGTGGGTGGAGAACAGGAGCAGAGACAAACCCAGTGCATCATGGGAAAACCCACAGCAGACTCAGGCTAAAGCAGCCTAACTCAGGTCCAGTCTGAAACAGGCTGGACTGTGAGTTGGTGCTGGTGGAAACTTTCAAGTCTATCCTTAAATGTAGATATATCACTTGCGTCAAAATCGATTTTCATTCATTTTTAAAATAAGAGGAAAGTCATTTTTATTGTCAGTTATTGGAACAGTATGTCAGAAATATATTCAAAAGAATAATAAAGTGGCCCTGATACGTCAACAGACATGAAGGAATCATATTAATTTCAAATATTTCAAACATCTAATGACTGAACTTAAAACTACTCATTGTGATTCCCATTTATGTCCTGACAACGTCAGAAACAAAACAATCCATAGAAGGGATGTCTGTGAAAGATGGAGACGGCTGAAAGCAAACAAGAATATGAAGAGAGACAATGCCCAAGTTGCTCATTTTCTCCTGGACAGGAGAGATTCAGACAAGTTTGGTTAACTTGGGATGAGAATCAGCACCTCCAAATCTGAGGCCATGGTTCTCAGCCGGAAAATGGTGGAGTGCATTGTCCGAGTCAGGAAGGAGATTCTGCCCCAAGTGGAGGAGTTTAAGTACCTCGGAACCTTGTTCACGAGTGAGGGACCAATAGTTTGGGTAATGCGGACTCTATACCGATCTGTTGTGGTAAAGAGAGAGCTGAGGCCAAAGGCCGTCACCTATGGTCATGAGCTTTGGGTAGTGACCGAAAAAACAAAATCGCGGGTACAAGCGGCCGAAATTAGTTTCTTTCGTAGGGTGGCTGGGATCTCCTTAGAGATAGGGTGAGAAGCTCTGCCATGCGGGAGGGGCTTGGAGTAGAGCCACTGCTCCTCCGGGTTGAGAAGAGCCAGTTGAGGTGGCTCGGGCACCTAGTCAGGATGCCTCCCGGACACCTCCCTGGTGAGGCGTTTAGGGCACGTCCCTCCAGCAGGAGGCCCCCGGGAAGACCCAGGACATGCTGGAGAGACTATGTCTCTCGGCTGGCCTGGGAACGCCTTGGGATCCACCCGGAAAAGCTGGATGAAATAGCTGAGGAGAGGGAAGTCTGGACTTCCCTGCTTAGGCTACTGCCCCTGCGACCCGACCCCGATAAGCGGAAGAAAATGGATGGATGGATAATTCTGCTAGAATTATCCATGGCACGGCAAGGCATGCACATTTCAGATATTCTCAGCATGTTCGTCCTTAGTACTAAAGAAACGCAATCAACAGATGAAAAACCTACAGCGGGACTGGTCACTTGCCATGGTGGCTCTCTGCAGTAGAGGTTCTTCCTGGATCTGCAACCTGTGTCTGGGGGAGCTGGAGGGATACCATTATCCACACTACTTTGATTGTTATTGTAGTACCAGCCAGACACATGCTGTTCCTTTAAAAAAGGGATAACTCAAAAAGGACAAGAAGTTCCAAAGCTGCATGTTCAGTCTCATCTAAGATTAAAAAGAAGCATAGGATATAAATAAAATTAACTGCAATGATAAAATGTGGCTGGTGGTTTGCATTGTTGGTTCTCATTTACTGGACTGCCTAAAGGCATGATTCAGACTCAGCTTTAATGTTTGCTTCAGCTGACCACTAGAAAAGGAACATATCACATATGAACGGACAGTCTGCCTGACTCCAGACCTGTTCATTCATATTATGTGTTTTTGATTCCAGAGTTAGGGCATGTTTGTCGTCTGCTCTGTCATTGTTCAGTGAAAGTTGTCTCACAGATATTTGACACCTAAAATTTTTTTAGCATTGGTTGGGATTCATTTTGCTTGATAACTTAAGAACCCTTGTCTTTGCAGGAGCAATTGTGAAATATTTTGGAGCTTTGGATGTTGGGCCAGCGCGATCTTCTGAATTTCCTGTTCAGAAAAATCCATTGATAAAGATTGGACTCTGGAGCATTGGAAGAAGGTCTTGTGGTCTGATAAATCCAGATTTACCCTGTTCCAGAGTGATGAGCGCATCAGGGTAAGAATAGAGGCAAATGAAGTGATGCACCCATCATGCCTAGTGCCTACTGTACAAGCCTGTGGGGGCAGTGCTATGATCTGGGGTTGCTGCAGTTGGTCAGGTCTAGGTTCAGCAACAGTATGTGCTCAAAGAATGAGGTCAGCTGACTACCTGAATATACTGAATTCCCAGGTTATTCCATCAATGGATTTTGTTCTTCCCTGATGGCACGGGCACATTCCAAGATGACAATGCCAGTATTCATCGGGCTCAAATTATAAAAGAGTGGTTCAGGGAGCATGAGACATCATTTTCACACATGGATTGGCCACCACAGAGTCCAGACCTTAATCCCATTAAGAATCTTTGGGATGTGCTGGAGAAGGCTTTGCACAGCGGTCAGACTCTACCATTATCAATGCAAGATCTTGGTGAAAAATTAATGCAACACTGGATGGAAATAAATCTCGTGATATTGCAGAAGATTACTGAAACAATGCCACAGCGAATGCGTGCCGTAATCAAAGCTAAAGGCGATCCAACAAAATATTAGAGTGAGTGACCTTTTTTTTTTGGTGGCAACTTTTTCTTTGGCCAGGCAGCGTACTTTTATAATAATATTAACACTTTTATAATAATATACATAATAATAATCAGCAGAGGACGAAGAGGACAAGAACATTAAGAATTTTGTACGTTTTGACTTTAGTGGCTTCATCCACCTTCATGGAAAAGGTGACCCTTTTTCAGCTTTTCTGTCAGCTGTCTCCTCAACTCGGGGGCCAGGCAGTGCTGTGTTTAAGTAACTTGTGTGGTTTTTTTGAAACAGATAATTTCGCCAACACATTTTTGTCCTCAGCTAATTTTTTGGACAGCTCCACAAGTGGCCGGACCATTGTGAACGGGAGGTCATGCTCCACTATAAACGCTCCAATACAAATTTTTGTTCACATACACAGTCAGTCAGTGATAATGAAGCGGTACCTATTGCCGTAGCTCCCGGTAGGGTCGATTTGTGGGAGAGAGCGCGCACAGACGTTAGGTGACCCGGGTCTGAAGCGTGGCGAGCCACAACTTTTTTCCAGCTGCTGCCATACAAGAGTTTTCTGGAGCTTGGTACACAAAAACAAGCTGCTTCCTTCAATATTTGACACCAGGTGCCGTGAGGCTGTCCATTAGCTCCGACCCCCTCAATCCAACCCCAACGCCACTTATTTTTCCACGTCCTACTACCAATTGCGTTTTCTCTCCAAAGTGCCTGACCCAAAGCGCCTGACCCAAAGCCTGCTCTACTCTGCCTCTGACTGGGTCAGATTCCCTGGTTATCTTGACTACTACCAGAGATGTTCTATATACTACCACTGCAATCAGAAGTATTACTTTGACTGTTTGTTTTTTTGTTTTTTTTTTGATTAGGGCAAAAAAAAAATACATAAAAACAAAAAAATATTTCTGCGCCGGAGGTCTTCAAGCCCTGGATATTCTAGATGACTCAGACTTAATATTACAGTAGATGATTCATTTGTCCTTCTCGACTTCCACTAGGCATTTGATTCAACTGAGTACAAATTTATAATTCTCTCCCTCCAAAAGTTTGGTTGTGGTGATACTTTCTGGAACACTGTGACAGCTCTGTTCTCCAACACAAACAGCTCTATCAGAATGAAAAATGGCTCAACCTCCAGATTTCATCTTCGTGGTGGCGTATGCCAGGGGTCCCATCAGTCCTCACCTTTTCTGACTTTCTACTCCAATTCTTGCCTCTCATATCTACAATGGTGCTATGGAACGTATAAACAGAAGACAGGTCGTCATCAGTCAAATGACACAACCTCTTAAAAACGCCAGTCATGAGCCACTTGATCTAGGAGTTATTGATCATTTTTCTAAAGGCTTCTGGATTGATCCTAAATTTAAATAAATGTCAGTTATTACCTAATAAAAATTGTAACGATCATAGTATTTGTAATATAACTGTTAAAAATGAAGTATCCTATTTAGGCCTAATTATCTGTAAAGATAAAAAAGAGAAACATCTCAAAATGTCCTTCAATTATCAAAAAAGCACAAAGGAAAATAAATTTGTGGATTTAAAAGAGGAAGGGTATTGAAAAGGTTTATCCAGGCTGATTTATTCCACCATTTCTCCATGTGCTCTTTAACTTATGGAAGAACTAAACACATGATATCAGGAAGAATGTGGTGATGAATGACTATGAACACGGTGGCATCCAAGGTTTTGGATTTCACCGCTCTAAACAATACATTCCAAATTAATTGGGCTAAATGTTTTCTTAAAAATCCTGTCTCCATTGGGAATTTCATTCCTTATTACATTTTCTCGAGGTTTCGTGGTTTAAACTTCATCTTAGGCTGTGACTACAATATAGACAAACTTCCAGAGAAACTGGTTCTATTAGCATGGTCCCTTATATATAAACACACCATAAATATCTGATTTGAAATAATGAGAACATTTTACATAAAAATAAATCATTGTTTTTCTCCAATTGGGTTGAGAAGTAGATTGTTATTTAAGCATTCAACCAAATGTACTGTTTCTCTCTCCAATCTGATGGATACAGAAATAGGAAAAATTTGTTTGACAAACTACAAAAACAGCAATATGAATATTCCTACATTATCTTTTGTTGATATCGATTGGAAAAGAGTCTGGATAATTCCCAATAAATTCCTTGTAACAAATAAGGTAAAAAAAAAAGTCTAATTTAAAATTCTTCATAAATGCAAACAATCGCGTGATAAAGTTTAAAGTGACATTAATGTGAATTGTTCTTTTTGTGGAACCCACCCAGAGACACCTCTTCTGGATATGCTCACACTCCACAACTTTTTGGAAAGGCTTTGGCAGATTTATTATTGGACAGCTCTACAAAGACCTTATCCTAAAATGGGAAAATGTTTTTTTTTTTTTTTGAAGGCAGATAAAACAGGATGTGTTTTAATTATAAATTTGTTTATTATTCTATCTCCACAAATGTAAGTATAAGAACCAAAATCCCAATTTCAAACACTTCTATAATGATATTCTGGTTTACATAAAACTGTTTTTTTTTTTTTTTTTTTTTTTACCTGGCGCCGCATGGAGTGGCAGCCTGTTACAGCAGCTCCCGTCTTTTTGTAGTGTTTTTGTTAATTTTCCTCTTAACACCTCAACCTACTCTTTAACGTGTTGAGTGTAGTTTTGAACAGCGATGGATACTTGCTGGATAGCCTGTTTTATTTTGGTCTTGCTGTTAGCTGTTACTGCTCGTAACAGGGGACCACGCGGAACGGAGTGAGAGCGTTGTTTTTTACACACGGGACCAGTTGATCGCGCTGTGTAAACCAGTGCTACTGCCTGGACCGAGGCCTGAAATCCCTGAGGAGCTACGTAGGAGACGCCGGGGGTGCAGAGCCGGGGCTAAGCTGAAGGCTAAACGAAGGAGATATAAACCTTCGGTGCCGGCGATCATCATGGGAAACGTGAGATCGTTAGGCAACAAGATGGACGAGTTAGCAGCGCTTGTTAAGACTCAAAGGGAATTCCGGGAGTGCAGCGTTATGTGTTTCACGGAGACGTGGTTTCACTCCTGTATCCCGGATTCCAGCGCTACTGTACACGGCTTCAGAACAATACGGGCGGACAGAGATGTGGAGAGGAGCGGTAAGAAGAAAGGAGGGGGGGTTGCGCTGTTTGTCAATGAGAAGTGGTGCAACCCGGGACATGTTACCGTAAAGGAACGTTTCTGTAGCCCAGATATTGAACTGCTTTGTGTTGGGATGCGTCCATACTTCCTGCCTAGGGAGCTCACCTCCGCCATTGTCATCGCTGTTTACATCCCCCCATCAGCTGATGCCGAGGCAGCGTGTGAAACCATTCACTCCACCGTGTCAAAACTGCAAACCCTGCACCCCAACGCTTTCATAACCATCACTGGTGACTTTAACCATGTCACACTGGACAAAACTCTGCCAACATTCTACCAGTTTGTAAACTGCCCCACGAGAGACAATAGAACAATAGACCTCCTGTATGCTAATGCAAAGGACGCATACAGTGCCGACACCCTTCCCCCACTGTGAAGATCAGATCACAACCTGGTTGTTTTGACACCAAAGTACGTTCCTCTTGTCCAGCGGCAGCCTGCATCCACAAGGACAGTTAGGAGGTGGAATCAGGAGGCCCAGGAGGCACTGCAGGACTGCTTTGAGTCTACTGACTGGGACGTGCTCTGTGATCCACATGGGGAGGACATCAACAGCATGACTGACTGCATCACAGAATACATCAAATTCTGTGAACACACCACCCTGCCAGCCAGGACTGTACGATGCTTCCCCAACAACAAGCCCTGGATCACCAGTGACCTGAAAGCTCTTCTCAACCAGAAGAAGAAGGCCTTCAGGTCGGGCGACAAGGAGGAGATGAGGAGGATACAGCACGACCTGAAGGCAGAACTGAGGAGGGCTAAGGACTCCTACAGGAGGAAGCTGGAGGCCAAGCTCCAGCAGAACAACACCAGAGACGTGTGGACTGGAATGAGGGAAATAACTGGCTTCAATGTCAAAGACAGGCGGCTAGTTAGCAGTTGGGACAGGGCAAATGAGCTGAACTGTTTCTTCAACAGATTTAGTTCACAGCCCTCCGCTGTGTCCCCCTCCCCCGCACACTCTGGCCTCCAAACACCCAGCCACCCTCCTCCTCTACCCTCCCCCCACTCCACCGTGAGCCCCCTGGACCCTCCCCCCCTGCTAACTGTGACTACTGGCCAGGTGAGGAGACAGCTGGAGAGACTCCACCAAGGCAAAGCTGCAGGCCCTGACGGCATCAGCCCTAAGGTACTGAAGACCTGTGCCAGCCAGCTGTCTACTGTCCTGTGCCTCCTCTTCAACCTGAGCCTGACCCAGGAGAAGGTGCCCACACTGTGGAAGACCTCCTGTCTGTTTCCTGTGCCCAAGAAGCCTGGTCCCTGCGACCCCAAAGACTACCGACCAATAGCCCTCACATCTCATGTGATGAAGGTTCTGAAGAGGCTCGTCTTGGCCCACCTTCATCCACAGGTAAGATCTTCTCTGGACCCTCTGCAGTTTGCTTACCAGCCCCGTTTGGGGGTTGAGGATGCCGTCATCTACCTGCTGCAGAGGGCTCACTCACATCTGGATGGTGCTGGCTGCACAGTGAGAGTCACCTTCTTTGATTTCTCCAGTGCATTCAACACCATCCAGCCACTTTTACTGAGAGAGAAGCTGCAGACGATGATGGTTGACTCACCCACGGTCTCCTGGGTTACTGACTACCTGACAGACAGGCCGCAGTTTGTCCGTCTTGGCGCTGCTCTGTCTGATGTGGTGGTGAGTGACGTGGGAGCACCACAGGGGACTGTGCTGTCTCCATTCCTGTTCACCCTGTACACCTCAGACTTTCAGTACAACTCTGAGTCGGCCCACTTGCAGAAGTTCTCTGATGACTCTGCAGTGGTCGGGTGTATCAGTGGTGGACGGGAGGAGGAGTACAGAACACTGGTGAGTGACTTTGTGGAGTGGTCTGGGAGGAACCACCTGCTGCTGAACGTGGCCAAGACCAGGGAGATGATGATCGACTTCAGGAAGAAGAGGACGGCCACACAGCCCCTGAGCATCCTGGGAGAGGACATCGAGGTGGTGGAGGACTACAAATACCTGGGCGTGCACATAGACAGCAAACTGAACTGGAAGACCAACACCGAGGCTGTGTACAAGAAGGGGATGAGCAGACTCTACTTCCTGAGGAAGCTGAGATCCTTCGGCGTGTGCAGCAAGATGTTGGACATCTTCTACCAGTCTGTTGTTGCCAGTGCACTGTTCTACGCTGTGGTCTGCTGGGGAGGCAGCATCGGAGCCAGCAACACCAACAGACTGAACAAACTGATCAGAAAGGCTGGCTCCGTGATTGGCTGCAAACCGGACACCCTGGAAGCTGTGGTGGAGAGGAGGATGCTGAACAAACTGTTAGCTATCCTGGATAACCCGGACCACCCTCTCCACCCACTCCTGGACAGGCAGCGGAGCTCCTTCTCAAACAGACTGATTCAGCTCTGCTGCCACAAAGACAGATACAGGAAATCTTTCCTGCCCAGTGCAATAAACCTGTTCAACAAGTCCGTCTGACGGAGACTCACAGCCCTGGTGCTGTGATGTGCTCCAGTAGCACTTTCATGTGGCACATTGTCATAATTATTTATTGCATTGTACAGTAATACCACTCATTTGCACTGATATTTACACTGTTATACTGTAAATATGTTGTAAATATGTTAATACTGACGAGGCTGCTGGGACAAGTCAATTTCCCATGTCTGGGATTAATAAAGTATTTCTATTCTATTCTATTAATAAAACAAAAAGTCTATGAAAACAATTACTATGACTACAAATTACAAATTTTTCCAGTATATGTAAATGTTTTTCTATTTTTTTTAACTCCCACTGGCAAATATTTATTTTATTGTTTATCATTTGTTGCTATTATAGACTTGTACTCATGTTGAATAAAATCCCTTAGTCAAGCCGTTACCAAAACAACCAGCCAGTAACCGCTGGATTGATTTAAGGAGTGAAAATCCACATTTCCTGTGCTTATAAGCCTGTGCTTATTCGTTTTAATTATATTTGAATGTTTAAGTTCTGTATTTAAAAAAATGCATATTCCGGTGGAGGTGATGAAAAATACTTTGAATATATGTTTTAACGTCGCAATTTTGTTACTCTCACACGCAAAAGATCGGGAAAACAGTCTCGTTTGTGCCTTAGTTTGTTTGAACTGTGACGGTTTTAACGGAAGCCCTAAGCGGACATTATGTATTTATTTTCTGATGCACACAAAGACGAATATAAGAAATTGACAGGAATACATTTTTTGAATTGGGAAGCCACTGAATGCCCCAGGAAAACACTCACATAACACTTGAGGGTCCCGGGGACTACACTGAAAAACTTTCAACATTACTGTTACATACCTATCCGGTGTAACTTTATTTCAGGTCTCCAAACACTTTCCAGCAGTCTGCGCTGATAATCGAGCTCAGCTTCATATCCGTCGATCTTTTGTTGAATCACTCTGAATATTTCTTCAACAGCTACAGTCATTCGCTCGATAATAAACGTTCTCAAATAATCACCAGAAGACATTATTGTTGATTTCGACACCACGCTACGGTAAAAATACAAAAACTTTCTTCGACACAAGCTAAGCGACAATGCCCAAACACACTAGCACCGACTTCCGTTAAATGTTACACGGCAAAGTTCCGACGCAACAACGAGGACGTTGTTTAGTTCCGGTGGTGTGTGTGTGTGTGTGTGTGGGGGGGGGGGGGGGGGGGTTGCGTTCCGCTGTTGCACGCGCGCATATGTTTACGTACGGGTAAAAACTCAGAATTCAGGACTTGAAGATCAAAAGATGCAAATTAATCGGGCAGATCAAAAGGATCAAATGACAAAAGGATCAAAGGACAAAAGGATCAAAGGCCCAAAGTTAATATAAAGCAACTTCACTCGCTGCGGCGCAAAAACGTGCAACGAGATTGGACTAACCTTTCAAACACGACCACAGCCCCTGATCAACCAGAAGACGCAACTGGTATGAAGTAACTTTGTATGATTGTGTATGATTGAGCTAACCAAAGATTAAGCAACTCAGTCATACTAAATTGAAGTCATGGTAAAATGTTCTAATAGTAATGTTCGATAGAGTAGTTCATTTCTGACCTGCTGTATAAACTGATGGTCACATTTACTGTTCAACATTTGCTATCTATTGTTCAACATTAGCTATTATTTGCATCATCTAATGTTCAGCATTTGCTATTATCTAATGTGCAGTATTTGCTGTTAACTATTGTTCAACATCCCATGTCTTTCACTGTTTAACATTCGCTATTATCTATTGGTTAAGTAATCAAGTGTTATAGAGTGTTAACAAGTGTTATACATGCAAATCAGATACGAATGTGCAAAATGTATGTTCTGTTTATCTCCAAGGTTATCAACCTTTTCCTTCCTATTCCTAAACTATTACTCAATTAAATTGGTGGACGAGAGGAAACGAGTTGTCCCTTGCATCCTTCAACGTTGATCAAGCAGTTTTTCAAGTTTGGGCACGGCTGCAGTCGCAAAAAACCCACACAACTTGACAGTTGATAACCAGCGTGACAGTGAGGACAAAAACCAGAAGTCAGGCTGTCGACGCAGAGGGAATTGACTAGGAAGACGGCACCATGGCAGAAACAGTGCAGCAGCTCAAGCAGATAAGAACCTCAGCTAAATCCGCCTTCACCAAGCAAGCAAACCTCTTGAGCAGGGGAATGAGCAACATGTCTATGCAGAGGCTGCAGGAGGAGCTCAGCAAGCTGGAATCCATGGCAGAGCGAGTCATCGACGCTAATGAGGACTACAAGTCAGGCCTGCTGGCAGACCTTGGTGCTGAGGAAGAAGATGATGACCTGGATCAGCGGCAGCAGGCTGACCTAGAGAAGACCGAGGTAGAGTGTGACAGGAGACTAGATGAGATCCGGGAAGCAGTCTGGGAACAATATGGCAGAGCTGAAATAGGAGCCAGGTTCCTGGAAGCAGAAGAAGCCTGTGACAGGGCCCATGAGGACCCAGCAAGCTCTTTGCACCTGGAGCAAGCAAAACGACTCATCCAAGAAGCTAACGCGAGCCTGGAAGACTGGGTAGCATGGATTCCTCGCGAACGGATAGGGGACCCGCGAAGCAAAGTGGTGACCCTGAGATCGGTTGGCAACAAGCTAGAGGCCAGAATGGCAGGGGTTATCACCGCACAACGGATTGCACAAGGAGGAATAAAAGATGAGCCTCATCCAGTGGCAGTCCAGCAGGCAGCGGTTCAACAACCAGGCATAAGACTTGAGGCAACCAAATTACCCAGATTCACCGGATCCAAGAGGGAGTTCTACAGCTGGAAAAAGGATTGGGAGAGCCTGCAGGGGCAGGGGGAGCTGTCCGGCTCAGCAGAAGTGAAGAAGTTCCAACTCCTTGACAGTGTAGACAAAGAAATATGCAGAAGCCTAAGGTTGTCAACGTACCCTAGTGCCGATGACATCTTTAGGGTGCTCCAGAACAGGTATGGCAATAAGTCAGCAATTGCCATGGAAATAATTAGGGACCTGGAGAGGTTCCCTCCCTTAAAGGCGTACCAGCCAAGGAAAGTGATTGACTTAATCCAAGCTATAGAGAAGGCCTTGCAAGACCTCACTGAGCTCGGAAGCCCCGGGATCATCAAGCATGACCTGGTGATCAAAAATATAGAGAGCAAGCTTCCCAACAACCTGAAGAGAGACTGGCTTAGGTTTGTGGGAAAACCTTCAAACCGAGTTACACCTGAGAACTACTTTGATAGCCTCCTCGAGTACCTTAAGGAAGAAGAAAGCGTCCTAGAAAAGCTGGAGGAACTTTCCCATATAGGCGAGAGAGTGGAGAAAGATCCCGACCGCCTGGAAAGGAAGTATGCCTTCACGAGGACCACAAGTAGGGAGAGTTGCATCGTCTGCGGGGATGGGAAACACCGCGAGAAGATCTTTTTTTGCAAGCAGTTCAAAGAACTGGAGCCTAGCGAGAGGCAGAGAGCCATAGAAGAGCTGGGAGCATGCAGGAAATGTCTCGTGCGTCACACGCAGGATAAAGATTGCAAAGACACTTACCTATGCAGGAATGGAGAATGCAGCAAGGGGGGCGCCTCAGACCACCACTTCCTTCTCTGTACGAAGGTGGGCTCAAAAGGTAGAGGGCCCAAGAAGATGGGTCAACCCAACGCCGGAAAGCAAGAAATAGCACGGAAAGGCAAGGAGACCTTTACCGAAAAGCAAGAGGGTGCACGGGAAGTCAAGGAGGCCTTCACCAACATGGCGGCAGCAGGATCTCTGCGCCCTGGGAAGAGCCCAGCCAAAGCGTTGAACCCAAGCCCATGTGAGAAGCCGGTTATCCTCATGCTCCTGGAAGTGAATTCAGGACAAAAAATTGGAACACTCATTGACTTAGCCTCAGACACCAACTACGTCACCCATATGGCTGCCAGAAGACTGGGCCTGCGAGGCGAAGAGGTCATGATTGTTGTCCGAGGGATTGGGGGCATGGTGATGAAAGTTAGAACAAAGAGATACTTGCTCAGTGTGAGGGTCAAAACACCGAAAGGCACCTTGGGAACTCACGAGCTTATTTGCTATGGCCTAGGTAAAATTGCAAAGGTGCATAGGCCGGTCAAAGCAGAACAGCTTAAAGAGTTCTTCCCCGATGCTGATCTAGAAGACCTTCAGAGACCCAGTCATATTGAACTTCTCACATTAGCTCCACAAAGAGAAAAGGTGGTAGGAAGTCTCGTCCTTTGGGACAGCCCGTTAGGAAAGACTGTGGGTGGAGCACACCCAGACCTCCGTGAAGTGATAGACTCAGCCGGCCTCCACATGTCCGAAACTCATTTTGCACGGTCAATGAAAACCTCAGCAGTGAAGTACCAAGAAATCACTGAAAGGCAGGATTTCAGAACCAAACCCAAGAGCATTGGTGCAGGAAGAGAGTTCTTAGACTTACAGTAGAGAGAGTTGTCACGGAGGAGCCACGGAAAAAAAAAGTCTCCCTCACATACTAGAATAGCTACATTCTAATGGAGTTAGTCATGGCATGCGATGGCTACAAGCAACAGTGGGAGTGACACTGGAGATGGGGAACAGGTAGAACAAGTAGAAGAGGATCCAAAATAGATCTCTCTGTGTCAACTGGACTGAAAGGTTTCTTTGAAAACATTTCGCCCTCTCTCCAGAGAGCTTCTTCAGTTCTAAGTTTGCTGGGGCAGAGCTTGAAAATATAGCCCTGTGGACCATTGGCATGTTAATGGCCCGGGTGGTCACCTTAGAGTCCTTGGCAGGGTGGTTGGCAGGGTCGTTCACCTAGTTTTGGTTGGGGTGCTTCCCCTTTGTCTGTTGGGTCACATGTTAATGAGTCACCAGATCTGGTCAAACGGCGTGAATGTTTGGAATGCTGACGAAAAGAGTGGAGAACTGCATTGTACGTGGGTGACAGAAAGTGCCTTAGTCCACCACCTCTGTTTAAAGATGGTTTTTCCAACTTGACGTGGATGGCTTCCTTGACACCCCTCTCAAACCAGCAATCTTCTCTGGCCAGCACACGTACTTGAGTACGAGTGTCCGCTTTCTTTTAGGTGTAGGTGTACTGCTGAGTCCTGTCCTGGAGAAGTGGCACGTCTGTGTTGGGCCATTCATTTATGCAGGGGCTGTTTGGTTTCTCCAATGTACAGTTCCTTGCATTCCTCCTGGCACTGTACAGCATAGACAACATTGCTTTGTTTGTTTCTTGGTGTCTTGTCTTTTGGGTGGACCAGTTTCTGTCTGAGTGTGTTGGAGGGTTTGAACTGTACTGGAATGTCATGTTTTTGGAAGATTCTCCTGAATTTTTCTGAAACTCCAGACAGGTAGCGGGATAGAAATGCTGTGACGTTTATTTCTTTCCTCTTCTTTGCTGGGGTCTCATTTTCTGGAGGTCTTTGTGAAGGCCCAGTCAGGGTAACCACATGTTTTGAGTGCTGTTTTTAGATGTTCCTGTTCTTTCTTCTTCCCTTGGGTTGTGGTGGGTAGTTCTTTTGCCCTATGTTGTACGGTTTTGATAACACCAAGTTTATGTTCCAGTGGGTGGTGTGAGTCAAAAAGAAGGTACTGATCTGTGTGGGTAGGTTTTCTGTAGATCTCAATACTAAGGTTTCGGTCCTCCTTGATCTTGACTGCACAGTCCAAGAAGGCCAGACTGTCTTCTTTTACGTCCTCTCTGGTGAATTTGACATAATCATCTGTGTTATTCAGGTGGGTTGAGAATGCTTCCAATTCTTTTGTTTGAATCTTGACCCAGGTGTCATCAACATATCTGAACCAGTGGCTTGGGACGGTTCCTGTGAAAGACGACAGGGCTCTGTTTTCAACCTCCTCCATGTAGAGATTGGCAACTATGGGAGACACTGGTGAACCCATGGCACAACCATGTTTCTGCCTGTAGAAGCCCTTTCTGTATTGAAAGTAGGTGGTATTCAAACAGAGGTCCAGCATGGTGCAGATTTGGGTCGGTGTTAAGGCTGTTCTCTCTGGAAGGCTGTTGTCCAATAGAAGGCGCTTGTGGATGGTCGCTGTTGCCTCAGTCGTAGGGATACACGTGAAGAGGGAAATGACATCGTAGGATACCATGGTCTCCTCAGGTTGTAGTTTGAGACGACTGACCTTTTTAGCAAAATCCTGGGAGTTACTGATGTGGTGTGCGGTGTTGCCAACCATGGGATGGCTCAGGTGACCACCCAGGCCATTAACATGCCAATGGTCCACAGGGCTATATTTTCAAGCTCTGCCCCAGCAAACTTAGAACTGAAGAAGCTCTCTGGAGAGAGGGCGAAACGTTTTCAAAGAAACCTTTCAGGCCAGTTGACACAGAGAGATCTATTTTGGATAACTATGACCTGGATGAGTGAGAATCTACACAGACAAGTAGAAGAGGATTTTGTACTTGAATCAGAGGACGACCAGCTGCAAGAGAGGGCCGTGGATGTCAGGTGCCCCGACGTGCAACTATGGATAAGCTAAGTCCACCCACGTGTATGTCAGTGACTGAGAATCTTGCTGAGAACTGGAAGAGGTTTAAGCCAAGATTTAACATATACAGTAACACATATACAGCAACTAACAGCGAGTGGAGCTGGGGTATATAAGAGCTTTCAATTGGATCAAGCAAATTTGACTTTGACCTCAGCCATGTCCCGGAGGAGGTGGGGGACATTGAGTCCGAGTGGCCCATGTTTCTCCATTGTTGAGGTGGCCGACCGGTGCTGTGGCCGCAAGGTGGCCGGTGCCTGTCGTGGGGGCAATACCCGAACCTGCTGGTGGACACCGACGGTGAAGGATGCCGAAGAAGTTGAAACCTGGAGCATGTGAGTGTGAGGGAGGCTTGTATCCCTCACTGCCATCTGCTCCTGTAAATCCTCCACCTTATGCGGTACAAGCACCGATGTTAAGGATTGATGACGGAGTTTTAAATATAAAAAATGGCACTTTGCTTACTAGAGGTGGTGACATTGTAAAAGAGAATAGGACAGCGGTCAAGTTGGAAACAGGACAGAGTGACAGGTTGGGAAAGGAGGAAACGGCAGTTGCAAGTGGAGAGAGAAAGAGATCGCGAGAGAGAGCGAGACGAGGACAGTATGCCTGAGCTAGAAGACGAGAGAAGGGGAGAGAAACAGGAGGAGTCCAGGATGGTGCTGAGGTCTAAGAGCAGGTCAGATAAGGAGGGGGCTGATGGCAGAGAGCTCCAAGCGCCCTTAGTAGAATTAGGAGGACGAATGAAATGTTATAAGCCATATAATTTGGGTGATGTGACAACTTTAATGGCTCTGTTGCCTTCCATTCATACGGGTGGAGGACTGTTTATGACTAAGTTGTTGCAAGTCACATATGGAACACGCCTTGCGTTAGGGGATGTCAGAGCCGTTGTATCACATGCAGCAGGGTTAGAATCCTTAGAGGAAGTGGAAAGACTGGCAGGGACAGTGAGAGAAGATGCAGATGCATATGATGAACATATAGAGTTTAATAATGCACTGAGAGTTGTATTTCCTGTAACACAAGGAGCATTGCAAAAGTTTCAGCCTTGTTGGGAGGTGAAGCAGAATCCTGCCAAGTGGGTGGCGGAAAAAATGGAAGCGTGGAATGTTTTGACAGGGGAAACTCCCGTTAAAGGGTCCCCCCAGGAAGAGATGCTGAGACAAAAGGTTTTGGATGGTGTGCCTATGTCTGTGAGAATACAAATGCAAGAAAACCCTCTAGTGGTGATGGGAGATGATGCAACATGGAGGCAATGTTTGGTGCATTTTTTGTCTACTTATCAGAAAAAAGTTTAGAGCAACAAAAGACGAAAGAGATAGCGGCTACTCTCCTGACTAGACTGCAGCTGGAGGGGGAGCAGAAAAAACGCAGAGAGGAGAAAAAGACACCGTTTACACAAATGATAGCCACCGCTCGACCCCCCCCCCCCCCCTTCGGTCCAGGCCTTACCTCAGGCTCAGGTACCATATGTTTCTGATAACCCAGGTCCTCCACAACACTACATGCCTACACCTATCTCTCAGCCCCCCTATCACTACACACTACACACCTACCCCACAGGGGCGAGGGACAGGTCGGGGAAGAAATCAGATCAGGGGCAGAGGAGGTTTTGGAAGAGGAAGGCCTCGACGCAATGATGTTTGTCACAGGTGTGGAGGTCAAGGGCACTGGACCAGGGACTGTTGGTCCCCATTACCCCAGCAGCTGCCCCAGCCACAGCCACATCCCACATCAGGAAGCCAGTAAATGCCCCCCCTGGAGGACACCAGTGGGAAGGACAGTTCCCCTAGAGATGCCATGCTGTCACTGGAGTAGGTCCAGTGGGCGAGCCACTACTCAGTCTGCTAGTGGAAGATACGCCTATGCAGTTCTTGGTAGACACTGGAGCCACTCATTCATCTTTACAAACTGGGACACCTTCTTCTCTTAAAGGAGACACAGTGTGTGCTGGGATTTGAAGGAAAGACCATTGAAAAACCAAAAGACTAAGCCATTGACGGTGACCCTGGGTTCACAAACGCTGACGCACTCATTTTTACACTCACCCACATGCCCTGTGAACCTGATGGGCAGGGACCTGCTACATCGATTCTGAGCCATGATCCAATGTGATCCACAAGGAACTTTGGTCACCTTGCCAGGAAAACTGGCAATGCGCTGCTCCAACTGGAGGACTGGAAAGCAACATCAGATGTGGCTGGTCACATCACAGACTATCGCTGACATCTATTGGGCGGCACTTACAACTGACTCTGCATTCATGTTCAGTGCTCCACCATCATCAGTGGCATTCCTTCATTGAAGGTCTGGGGATTTATTTTTCCCCCATCAGATCCACCACCATCCATCCAACAAGGTATGGGCTGGAAACCACAAGGTCCAAATGGGAAACACTTCCAAAGGTGGTGGAGAATGACCGAGTGAAGATCATGTGGGACCTCCAGATACAGATAGACAGGATGGTGATGGTGAACCAGCCAGATAAAGGGCAAAGGATGGGTTAGGGTTGTGGTGGATGTGGCAATACCAAATGACAGCAACATCAGGCGGAAGGAAAACGAGAAACAAGAAATGCCAAGGGCTCAGAGAGGAACTGGAGAAGGCTTGGAAAGTGAAGGTGACAGTAGTGCCCATCGTGATCAGAGCACGACGGGCTGGGTCAATGAGACCTCCTGTGCCAGGAAGGTGGTCATGCATTCTGTGAGCTGGCTGTGTATTATCTCAGGAAGTGGAGGAAAATCTACAGAGACACTTTTTGTCAGTGTGTAGCGTGCCCCAAGTGTAAGTCAAGATACACACTGACGTGATCTTACACCATCGCCAGGAGCGGTTCGACTGTCAGAAACACACTTGCTTATGTTCCATTTTACAAACACAATCAAAAGAAGCTAAGACAAAAATGTTCCATCAACTCCTTTGATGAACAAGCTTATTAGCCCATGAGGTAGAGAGCAGCTTTGTCTCAGACAAAGCTGCAAAGCTGCGACAAGATCATTCAAACTCTGCGCAATTTTGTGCAAAGACCTGGATTTTTGGAAAAATGTGAGCTGTAGAGACACCAGAATATGCCTGACGGAGTGATGAAGTTTGGGATTCTAAGGGGCCAGACTGACAGGGCACTATGCTTCTTACCTGTTAAGGGTATTATATTGTAGAAATTTAAGAGTTGGAATTCTTTTATTTATTTTTTTCTAGTTCAATACTTCAATGTATTTTCAAACTGTTAAGTAGATTATAGTGATAATTTATTGCAATAAATATTTTAGTGTTGAGGACTGTCCTGCTGTTTCAGTTTACGTTTGTGTTGACCTGACCATACATGCACTGCATTCTCAGCATTTCCACCAAGTGCAGTATGGTTTAAACAAGTTTCTGTAAGCAGTCTTTTAAAATTAGATCTATGCCCTTCTTGTGAAAATTGCGAACTTATCTTTGAAATATATGATTTAAATTGGTCTTTGGATAGAATAAAGTTTTAGGTATGTTGGAAATTGTTAAAAAGTATTGTATTTAGGACACAAATACAGATACAAGGTAGGTTGTCAGGCGATTTGCAGGAAGGGACCCAAGAGCGACACAACTGCTGTGCTAGGTATCGGATTTATTTCCCAGTGAACAAAAACAAGAATCGGGTGATCTCAGGATAAACAGGTATATCAAAGACAAGCGATCTGAACAATTCAGAAGTGTGCAGGAAAGTGAGCAACGATCCGACAACTGGGTTGTTCCAGAGCTGCCTTTTTATGCGATTGCCTTGATTACTGACGTCAGTAACATGATTCAGGTGTGCCGGGAGTGTGGGACAAGTGTGACAGGGAGGGGAGGGTGAGAGCTGAAGCAGAGCAGAGCAGCGGCTGTGACAGAACCCCCCCCTCAAGGGATGGCTCCTGACGTCCCAACAGGCAGAGTAGGAAACAAACAGGGTGACCGGAGGGCCCCCTCCCTCCCGGCTCCCCAAACACAACTTCCAGGGCGGGAGGAGGGGTGTCGGACGGAGGGACCACCTCTGGCCTTGCTGCGGTGGTCAGTGGCCTTGCTGTCGGGATCATAGGGTTAGCTGCAGGGACCGGAGACTGGACTGCCGGGGATGGAGCCGGCGAGGGAACAGGGGACGGAGCCGGCGACGAAGCCAGGGACAGCGACGGGGACGACGTCAGCAACAGAATCGGGGCCGGGGCAAAGGACAGGGCAAGGGATAGGGCAAGGGACAGGGCAAGGGACAGGGCCGGTGAGGGACCAGGCGAAGGAGCCGGCAAGGGACCAGGCGAAGGAGCCGGCGGCGGAGCAAGGGACGGAGCCGGAGAAGGGGCCAGGGACGGAGCCGGCGAAAGGGCCAGGGACGGAGCCGGAGCAGGCGACGGAGCAAGGGACGGCGACGGAGCCGGCGGCGGAGCCGGGGACAGAGCCGGGGACGGAGCCGGGGACAGAGCCGGGGACGGCGATGGAGCAAGGGACAGAGCGGGGGATGGCGCCGGCGAGGGAACGGGGGACTGAGCAAGGGACGGAGCCGGCGAAGGGGCCAGGGACGGAGCCGGCGAGGGAGCAAGGGACGGAGCCGGCGGCAGAGCCAGGGACGGCGAAAGGGACGGAGCTAGAGGCGGCTGCTGCTGCTGCTGCTGCTGCTCTCGGAACTGGAGGCGGCGCTGCTGCGGCGGCACTGCCGCTCTAGGAACTGGAGGCGACGGCGTGGCTGCTGCGGCTCCAGGAACTGGAGGCGACCGCACCGCGGCTGCTGCGGCTCCGGGAATTGGAGGCGACCGCACCACGGCTCCCCCTCTGGGAACTGGAGGCGACGGCGGCGCGGCTGCTGCGGCTCCGGGAATTGGAGGCGACGGCGCTGCTCCTCCTCTGGGAACCTGAGGCGGCGGCAGCGCTGCTGCTGCTCCTCCTCTGGGAACTGGAGGCGGCGGCGGCGCTGCTGCTCCTCCTCTGGGAACTGGAGGCGGCGCTGCTGCTCCGGCTCTGGGAACTGGAGGCGGCGGCGCCGCTCCTCTGGGAACTGGAGGCGGCGGCGCTGCTCCTCCTCTGGGAACTGGAGGCGGCGGCGCTGCTGCTGCTGCTCTGGAAACTGGAGGCGGCGAAGGAGCCGGCGCGGGCGTCGGAGCTAGGAGCCCGGCCGGTGTTGGAGTCAGAGACGGAGTCGACGCTGAGGACGTAGACAGAGCCAGCGGGATCATCGGCGCTGGAGACGGATGCGGAACCGGCGGAGACGTCGACCCAGGGGACAGAGGTGGAGCAGGCGGGGTCGTTGGCGCAGGAGGAGACACAGCCGGCAGCGGCGCTGCCCTCTGAATTGGAGGCGTCGGCGGCGCCGCCCTCTGAACTGGAGGCGTCGGCTCTGGCCGGCTCTGGCCTGGTGCCTGACTGTGGGCCGCGCTGGGCCTCTCTGCCCACGAACCTGCGGAACGCCGCGGGACGGAGCCTTCCCTCATTGTGGCTCCTTAGGGCAGTCCGAAACCCGACCCTCCCTCTCTGGAGGTGCCGGAAAACCCTTCGAGCTGAGCCTTGGGGCTAGTGCCGACGTCGCTGGTAGAGCCGCGACCCCGGCAGCTGCGGGAGGGCTCGTAACTAGGGCAGGAGTGGAAATGATCGCGACTGGCACAGGACCGGGGATTGACATGGCCGGTGTGGACGCTGGAGTGGGGACTGGCTTCGTAGCTTGAGCGGGAGACGGAGCCGGCGACTGAGCGGGAGACGGAGCCGGCGACTGAGCGGGAGACCGAGCCGGCGACTGAGCGGGAGACCGAGCCGGCACCGCTCTCGGAACTGGCGTCTGACAGGCAAAACATTTACCTGCCAATGCACTGTTCCTCTCCAGGCAGATGTCACAATCCCAACCGCCTTCCTCCCTCCGGGGCTGAGCTCTGGATTCCGCCACCGCTGGTGCCGGGACAAACGCAGGAAGCGGCTTGAATGCTGGTAGCCGTGGCGGTGACCGTGATAGCGGTGGCGCCCGGCACCAGCCGCTCTCTGTCCAGGATGGCAGAGCCGACTGCCCGTCAGACCCGCGGGACCACACCTGCAGCCCCTGCTTGAAGGTAAGAGCGGCTTGCTCGAACCGCCCAATCACGGCCTCCATCTGCGCTTCCGTCTGTCGAAATCTTGGCCCGAGCCGGTCCAGCCAATCCGAGGGCGGAAATTTGTGCGCTGGGTCCATCGTGGTCGGATCGTTCTGTCAGGCGATTTGGAGGAAGGGACCCAAGAGTGACACAACTGCTGTGCTAGGTATCGGATTTATTTCCCAGTGAACAAAAACAAGAATAGGGTGATCTCAGGATAAACAGGTATATCAAAGACAAGCGATCTGAACAATTCAGAAGTGTGCAGGAAAATAAGCAACGATCCGACAACTGGGTTGTTCCAGAGCTGCCTTTTTATGTGATTGCCTGGTGCTGCTCGTCAGTAACATGATTCAGGTGTGCCGGGAGTGTGGGACAAGTGTGACAGGGAGGGGAGGGTGAGAGCTGAAGCAGAGCAGAGCAGCGGCTGTGACAGTAGGTACTCAAAGAATAAAATCCTTTTATTGGGCGTAACACAGGGGAGAACAGAAAGCGCTCCAAAAGGAGGAAAAAACAATGATCACAAAAACTCAAAAAGCCCAAACTCTTCAAGGGGAGGCTCCGCTGCGGGGTGTCCAGAAACCAGAGCTCAGACCTCATTTTCAGGGAAGGTGGCAACCTTGGAACCAGGGGAAAAAAAAACTCTCATGAGTAACAAATTCTCAGACACGGAAAACTCTCAGTCTAAGCTCAGGTCTGGTACCACTCTGCAGGTGAGGCAACAATCCGGTGCACAGGTGCAGCTGCCTATACACCTCTAACTGGGATGAGCCAGGTGCGCCCTGTCGCCAGCAAAGACCAAAGCTGCCATGCTCCCAAGTGGACAAAACTAAGAACTCAAGGACAACAAAGAAAACCCCAAACATCCAGGAACCTAACAGAAATGTTCCTGTACAAACGCGGGGACAATGTTAATGTGGTAGAACCTAAAAAGGACAGTCCTGTAGATTTTGTAATTCTTTTGTCTTAAAGACTTATACAAAACAATCAACAACAAAACTAGACTTCCCCAGAGCTCTGTCAGGTATTATTCTGTTGGATGGATAAACCGCACTTTTAACAATTTTCCTTATTGGAGTATGTCTCCTCGATCAAAACGAACACACAGCTCAACAGGGATAAATGAGCCAAAACTGTTAGGAAACGTGGCTTGAGGACCAAAACGCAAGGTTCAAAAAAGAAACGCAACCCTTTACCGGGTGTGCATGGGAAAAAACAAAAGACACTCCGAATGGAGGAAAAATACTGCTCAAACGAAATACAAAGGTGAAGCACGGGCAAATGACAAGCTCTCACGACAGGCAGGTAGGCAGGCAATCAGTCAGTCAAACAAACCAACACCTTTGCCATGACACTAATGATACAAATGACACAATGATTCAGCAACCAGGCCCAGCTGGCAACCTCATATCAGTCGCTGATGGTATTGGTATTTCTCGACGGAGATGGAGACGGAGCCTGCATCGGCGTGGGAGACGGAGCCTGCGGTGTGGACCTTGGCATTACCGTTGCAGCTGGTAATGCTGCAATGCAAGGTCGTCGGCACCGGAGACAGAGCCGGCGAGGTTGTCGGTGCCGGAGACGGTGACGGAGCCAGCGCGGACGTCAGAGCTGTGGTCAGAGTCGGCGCGGGCATCTGAGCTGGGGTCGGGGCCGGAGTGGCTGGCGTCGCCATCTTGGTGGGGACTGGAGTGGCCGAGTGCCCTACTGTGGGCCACGCTGGTCCTCTCTGCCCCGGAGTCTGCGGAACACCGCGGGGCGGGGCCTTCCCCCCTTCTGGCTCCTTGGGGCACTCCACCACTAGACCTTCCCTCTCTGGAGGTGCAAGAAGACCCTTCACACTGATGGTATTGGTATTTCTCGACGGAGACGGAGCCTGCGGTGTGGACCTTGGCATTACCGGGGCCCCCCGGTGCAGCAGTGGATCTGGCAGCTGCAGGAGGATTTGAAGCTGGAGCAAGGGCGGACTTGGCTGGCGTAGGGCCAGGGACTGACTTGCCTGGTGCGGGGGCTAGTTTGGCTAGTGTAGGAGCGGGTGCTAACTCGGATAGTGTAGGGGCAGGCACTGACCTGACTGGGGCGGACGTAGGAGCTGACGGAGATATCGAAGGAGCACTGCTAACTGTGATCTTAATTTTAGGATTCGATGACAGATAGGCCACACATTTATCAGCATAGGCATTGTTTCTCACCAGGCAGAGGTCACAGTCCCATTCTCCATCCTTAATAGAAAACATGGTCTCTTTAGTGAAAGTCTGAGGTAAAAACCAGCAAGCAATGCAGTGAGACGCTGATGCTCTAATTCCTGACAAAGCAGACAGGGCAGTCCCACACTCCATCCTCTTTTGAGGCCTGAGCCCTGAGCTGACCTCCAGCATTAATGGATCTAAACCAACCACATGTCTCCTGGACCCCATCCCAACTACGCTTTTAAAGGATGTCATTCCTCTGATCGGGGCCTCAGTATTAGATCAGATCAATTTATCTTTGACAACAGCTTATTGTTGTTGTCAAAGCAGCAGGTGTTTAAAACTGCTTTTATCAGACCCAGGTGTTCTAGCAAACTATAGCCTGACATCCAGCCTCCCATTCATCTCTAAGATACTTGAGAGGCTGGTTGTCAGTCAGCTAACCGATCACCTAAACAGGAATAGTCTATTTGAAGTGTTTTAGTCTGGATTCAGAGCTCATCATAGCACAGAAACAGCACTGGTTTAACTCACTACTGACCTCGTCATGGCATCAGACCATGGACTTATCTAAGTACTGGTTTTACTGGCCCTCAGTGCTGCCTCTGATACTGTAGATCACAGCATTTTATTACAAAGGCTACATGAGATTAGGATCACAGGGACAGCTCTAGACTGGTTTAAATCTGATTTAAATCTGCGACCCCAAAGACTACCAACCAATAGCCCTCATATCTCACGTGATGAAGGTTCTGGAGAGGCTAGTCTTGGCCCACCTTCATCCGCAGGTAAGATCTTCTCTGGACCCTCTGCAATTTGCTTACCAGCCCCGTTTGGGGGTTGAGGATGCCGTGGTCTACCTGCTGCAGAGGGCTCACTCACATCTGGATGAGCTGGCTGCACAGTAAGAATCACCTTCTTTGATTTCTCCAGTGCTTTCAACACCATCCAGCCACTTTTACTGAGAGAAGTTGCAGATGATGATGGTTGATTCACCCACGGTCTCCTGGGTTACTGACTACCTGACAGATAGGCCGCAGTTTGTCCATCTTGGTGCTGCTCTGTCTGATGTGGTAGTGACCACAGGGGACTGTGTTGTCTCCATTCCTGTTCACCCTGTACACCTCAGACTTGTGCCCAGACTTGTGACTTGTGACTCCTGCCCAGTGCAATAACCCTATTCAAACAAGTCCATCTGACTAAGACTCACAGCCCTTGTGCTGTGATGTGCTGCATCAGTACTTTCATGTGGAACGTTGTCATAATTATTTATTGCATATTGCATAGTCATATCACTCATATTGCACACTGTTATACTGTAAATATGTTAATACTGACTGGGACAAGTCAATTTCCCATGTCTGGGTACTTCTATTCTATTCTATTCAAACCAACACCTTGGCCATGACAGAAATGACACAATGATCCAGCAACCAGATCCAGCAATCAGTCGCTGATGAGGTGATCAACGACAGGTGTGCAGTCAGTGCTGGATCTTGGGAACCCGCGCCCTCTGCAGGGAAAACAAGGGACAACTCCCACACACCATAAAGGACCGGCAAGCCAATCTTCTTATTAAGTCATTGTCAGAACAACTGACAGCTTGCTGAATCATAAACAAGTGACAACTCCTGCTAAGCTTTGAATGATAGTGTGCGTTTTGCAGCCGACAGCTCATGAGTTTGAGCAACAAGGTGTGCGATATACAGATAGTCTGGTCCATTCTGTTTTGTCTCTCATTTCCTAGCTGGTCAGCTGAACCTCAAGTTAGCTGGGGCCCTTGTGCTCCATGTCCTTGGCGGATGAGAAAACTGACGCCATTTGTTTCAGGACAGTACAGGAAAAAAACCTGATTGTGTGCTTTGTTATGCAGTAGAGCTCTCTGGAGTACAAAAAACAACCTGTCGGTGGCCGACAAGAGATCACAAGATGTCATGCCAGAGAGAGGCGTCTCAGTCAAGGCTGAGCATTTTCTTCTGCTCCAGTCAACTGACCACAAAATTATAATACATTTGCTCTACATCTGCCATGACTGCATATGGTTCTGACCGGAAATGCAGCAAAACACTTACCTATGTTGTTGAGATCTGGCTCTTTAAAGCCATGTTCACACAGCACGATTTTTTTGAGTCGGCAGGTTGCCCGGGTGTTCACACCATGCAACTCGACAAGATAGGCGAGCGCATTGGGTGTTCACGCTACAAGACTCGTCTGGGACATCCAGTGGAGGAATCTGAGATGCGATTGACTGCAGGTAAGGATGCCATCTCAGGAGTGGGTCTCTTGTTGCTGTTATCTGGAATTTGATCACATTCTGTTAGCGTGGGCAGTAGCATAAATACTTTTCCACTTATGTCCGAAATAACAACGTCATTAGCTCTGAGCCCCTCCTGTGTCTGATAAGCTGGTGTTCTGTCGAGATTTCCTACTTTCGCAAAACGACCTACCGTCTGAACGAGGTAGCACAGATTGACGGACATATCTATTGATCTGTGCTACCTTGTCAGAAAATCCTATCGTGCGCTTCCAGTTTATTTTTTTTTTGTCATTGCTGTTTTAGAAGAGCAGCAGCAATACAATAGAAAAGGTTATTATTGAGATTATATTGATCAAAAATAAATAAATAAAAATATTTATAGACTTTTTTCTGCAAGTATGACGCTCAAACACTGAATAACTTCGTCTGAAATAAAACGTAGATGTATGCTAAACGTTCGGACAGTTGAAATTACCCTGTCAGAATATGCTTTACCATGTACTGTTATACAAACGAACCATATTAGAGTAAACCTAAAACTTATGAGTTGTAATAACTCAAGTACAGCAGTAGGATCACCTGTTGAGTGAAATAAGTAAAATTTAAAACAAAATTTAAAACAAAACTACACAACAGTAATTTAACATGCAATTACAATAAATGTAACTTGAAATTTGAAACATTTTCTACAGGTGTAATCTGTTTGAGCATCTGTAAAGTTGACACATCTGAAATGAGCCTATCCACATTCTTACATGTCCACATTCTTATATAATCATCACCATTTCAATCATGTTGTGCTCAGCATCGCACTCTAGCATGCAGCACAACATGCAGTAATCTTCCCGCGTCAAAACTCCACACCTACTTGAGTCCTGCTGTGTATGATGCTGCTGAGTCTGCACCTGCCACAACTTTGCAGACCTCTCCATCACCTTCAGAAAGTTCCTGTTTAAAACAGAATCAGAACCAGTTACCATCAGGAGAGACATGTTCTTCTTGTAAATCAGAATCATAATGTAAATTTAGAATCATAATTGCCAAGCCTCCAATTGCCAAGTCCTCATTGCCAAGGGACTTGGCAATGAGGACTTGGTGAGGGCAGGTAAGATAAGATAAGATAAGATAGACTTTATTCATCCCACAGTGGGGAAATTCTTTTGTCTACAGCAGCAAAGGGGGTACAACAGAAACAGAAACAGAACAGCAGTATGAAAGTAAGAAAACAAGTTGAATAAAAAAAATATATATTAATATTAATGTACAAAGACCAGTGAATACCAGTGAATAGTGAACAACAACAACAACAAGTGAACAAAGAAAGCCCTGTGTGGGTACATAAATACGTGTCACTATAGTGTTGTGTTGTACAGTCTGATGGCTGTGGGGAGAAATGACTTGAGGTGAGGGTAAACTTGCTGGGGGCAGAGCCAACAGACAAAGGGGAAGCACCCAAACTGAAACTAGGTGGACGACCCTGCGAACGGCTGTCAGGTGACCACCCGGATCATTAGCAGCCAGTGGTCCACAAAGGTTATATTTTCAACTCTGACCCCAGCAAGTTTAGAACTGAGGAAGCCTTCTGGAGAGAAGGAAAATTGTCTTCAAGGAAACCGACAGTCCAGTTGCACACAGAGATTGAACACTGGATGTACATAATATCCAAATATCCATTTCACCTTCTCTCCAGGTTTCCTCAGTTCTAAAGGCTTCATCAGTTCTTAACTTGCTGGTGGCAGAGCTTGAAAATATAGCCCTTGTGGACTATTGTCATGATCCAGGTGGTCACCTGACAGTCATTGGCAGGGAGGTTGGTAGGGTTGTTCACCTAGTTTCTTTTTGGGTGCTTTCTATTGGCAGAGCCAATAGACAGTTTAGACCTGAGGAAGCCTTCTGGAGAGAAGGTGAAACGTCTTCAAGGAAACCTACATTCCAGTTGAAGACAGATATCTAACTTTGGATAACTATGACCTGAATGAATGAGAATATACACAGACATCTGTACATAATATTTGATTAGGTTTAGCTTACTTTCAGAGTGACTTTGGATAACTATGACCTGGATGAATGAGAATCTACACAGAAATATTATGTACACTCCACAATTGTCAATTGAAAAACAATAGTTGATGTATTAGAGATAGGAATTGTGCTGAGCTGTGACCTCTTTTCACTCCAAATGCATGTGGATCGTTTCTGACCCATGTGTGTAAAGTTGAGGTAGAAATCCAAAAGCTGTGCTTGTCCATACAGTAAGAAAGGAAAAATGAAAATGATTATCTGTGGTAAACAAAAACAAGATATTGACTCTGGAAGAGTAAATGATAAAACAAATTTCAAAGATATATCATAGAAACACTCAGCCATAGAGGAATTTACATGTTGTGCATTAGAGGGGTAGTGATACAAAAATGTTTTTTATTCAAAAAATAAGAAAGTGAAAAAAATAAAATAATCATGTATGACGGTCAAAGACAAGTTACTTGAGAAATACCTTGGATACTGAATGATGAGATTAAGTTATTGCAAAAATATCAAAAATAAATACTCAGCCGGGTCACTTTTGACCCATGTTGTGCATTAGAGGGGTAGTGATACAAAAATGTTTTTTTATTCAAAAAGTAAGAAAGGAAAAAATAAAATAATCATGTATGACGGTCAAAGACAAGTTACTTGAGAAATACCTTGGATACTGAATGATGAGATTTAAGTTATTGCAAAAATATCAAAAATAAAAACTCAGCCGGGTCACTTTTGACCCATGTTGTGCATCAAAGGGTTAAGGAAACCTGTCAGTCCAGTTGACCAGTCCAGAGATCTAATTTTGCAAAAGTTGTGAACAGTAACGGGCAATTGCAACGACAACGACAACAATTAACAACTAAGCACACTGCTCACTGAGAAGCAGACGGGGTTTTCCCCTTTTCACTCAAGACATTCCTCAACATCAGGAGTTGCCCTGAGGTCAGGAGAGTGACTGGTTGTGCAGAAGAGACCAGGTTGTGTCGGCGGGCAGTCTTCAAAAGTCTCCCTTCTTCAAAAACTTAACAGTAAATGCACCAAAGCACAGGTAATATGCGCAGCACCGATTATTGTGATTTGTATCTTAATGCATTCTGCCATTTATCTTTTAAATATGTAACCAGTTACATGTAATCTACATAATTCTTTAATAAATCAACATAGAAGTTCAAGTCTGATTATTGTAGCTATATTCATCATAAACACAGACTTATTTATGCTGATTGAAACATCTCAAAAGTAAGGTTAAAATTTACAGGTTTCAGTAAATTAATTAGTATCAACACCTGGGTGTCGCGATAAATGCAATTAAATTAGTTAGTATAAACATCAGGGTGTCATTATAAACACCCTGTCATATCGATCATAACAACATAAGACTGGTGCTGAATGAACAAATAGTCATAAATTCTGACTAAAAGCATATCCACCATCAAACGTGTGTTTGTGCGCATCAAAAATAAGATCTGGGTTGATGCATCTCTAATTCGTTGCTTTGACCCCTAAATAAAATATTACCCTTATAGCTGTCTGTCTGCAGCCATTAAAACTTAATCTAACATTTATCAAGTGCACTGATTCATGAGAGAGGAGCCATCGTAGCGGTTGTGTTTGAAGAAGACATTCAGGACCTAAGCTGCCACAGCTTGAAGACTGCTCAAAGGAAGGAGGGTAAAACAACAAAGATGGTCAGAGGCTAGACGAGTCCTGTCGACACCATCTTAACAAGCTGTCACGCATAAATTCTCCCTGTGAGCTTAGACTGACAGGGCAGCAAGGCAGCCCAGGGCGGACTATCAGGTGGGAACTGAATGGGGGGGGACTCTGTTGTTAAGGTGAAATCGTGAGATTCATCTTTTTTGGCAAAACATAACTGATGGCCTTATGGCTGTTAGTGCCTCATCTAACTGCCTTTCTGCTATCACACCATCTTTGCTCTCAGGCCTCCGATACGGAGTCATGTGATCTACGTTGTATGTTGTGTTTAATGTGTTACCATGAGAATTTGGTAACGTGACATATTTGCCATCCTGTCCATCTTTCCTCCCACGCTTTCTCATTTCTAAGCAGATGAATATCCCCAGCCTTGTAATGGACCTCTTTAATTTTTTTTTTTGCATTTGCAACCACTTGCTTCTCTTCTCTTCGCACATTGTCTTGCACTGACTTCACCTTTCTTCAGCCTCCTCCAGAGCAGGTCTGTGTAAGCTGACTCCTGAGGTAGTATGCTCTTTGAACGCTATAAAATATAAAATTTTCTTTGATTTGTAATACTGGATGTCTTTGGGAGGGGACCAGTGAGATCAATGCCAACAAGTTCCCATACAGCAGACACCTGATATGGAAATAAAATAACCTCTCTATGTATTTTAATAATTGTAATATGCACATTACCAATTTAATGTAATTGATACATTGTCACTTTATTACCTTAATGCACTGCAAGGGTTGTACAGCTGCCAACTTTCTGACATTGGTCGCATTCCTGGATCTTAAACACATACAATTTATAACAGAATAGGTATCATCACTGCACCCACAATGCTAATTTCAGCATGAAATCATTAAACTGGGGTTTTGAGATATGTAACTCATAGTGCAATACACTTGTGTTCATATGAATTTCAGTTATAAACAGTAAAACATACCCATTTGTCAATGTCTACTGACATGCCATACCTCTGTAGAACCTTGAACACAAGGCACTTCACGTCTTCTGCATCCCAGTATGACCTCCCACTGGTGCGGAATGGAACTCTGAACAGTCTCTTCATCTCTTCTTTTGATATGACAGCTCGCGTTGTGCCAAAAAAAGAGTTCTCCATTTACATTAAAATAAGTATAAGAATTATAATTACAGAAATTAAACAAATTATTTACTAATGCATTTAAGTGCATTTCTGATGTATTACTATTGTAAGGAAACTACTGACCTTTCAATGTGAATTGAGGTTTTGTGAATTCAGGTTTTGCCTAGTTGATTTGTCATAGTCTCTGGGGTATGATCCCGCGGAGAGAAGAGCAACAACTTCCTCAAACTTCTCTTCCATATCTACAAAAGACAGTTGTACATCATTTCAGTTCTGGTACAGTTCAGGTTGCGGAACAAGCCAAGTATGCTAGATGACTCAGACCACATCTGCACCATGTGTTTTAGTGTTAGCTTGAAGTGACTGAAAAACTGCAATACAGCCAGCCAAGAGACATAGTCTCTCCAACGTGTGCCGGGTCTTCCCGGGGGCCTCATGCCGGAGGGATGTGCTCTGAACACCTCACTAGGGAGGCGTCTGGGAGGCATCCGAACTAAATGCCCAAGCCACATCATCCGCGGAGGAGCAGCAGTTCTACTCCTAGATGTTTTAGTGTTAGGCAGAGCTTCTCACCCTACCTCTAAGGGAGAGGCCAGCCACCCTGCGGAGGAAACGCAATTCGGCCACTTGCACCCGTGATCTTGTTCTTTCGGTCACTACCCAAAGCTCATGACCATAGGTGAGGGTAGGAACGAAGATCGACTGGTAAATCGTGCGCTTCGCCTTTCGGCTCAGCTCTCGCTTCACCGAAACGGACCGCCTGCCGATCTCCCGCTCCCGCTCCATTCTTCCCTCACTCGTGAACAAGACCCCAAGGTACTTGAGCTCCTCCACTTGGGGCAGGATCTCCTGCCCGACCCGGAGAAGGCATTCCACCTTTTTCCGGCTGAGAACCATGGCCTCACATTTGGAGGTGCTGATTCTCATCCCGGCTGCTTCACACTCGGCTGTAAACTGATCCAGCGAGAGCTGGAGGTCACGGACTGATGAAGCCAAACCACATCATCAAGAGCAGAGACCCAATCCTGAGGTCACCAAACTGGGCCCCTCAACACCACGGCTGCACCTAGAAATTCACTCCATAAAAGTTAATGAACAGAATCGGTGACAAAGGTCATACAGGGAGTGGACAGCCCTTATCAGGGGGCCCGACACCCCATGCTCCCGGAGAGCCCCCCACAGGACTCCCCGGGGGACACAGTTGAATGCCTTCTCCAAATCCACAGAACACATGTGGACTGGTTGGGAAAACTGCCACGCACCCTCAAGAAGCCTACTGAGGGTATAGAGCTGGTCCATAGTTCCACGTCCAGGACGAAAACCGCATTACTCCTCGTGAATCCGAGGTTCGACAATCCCGGTGGACCCTCCTCTCTAGTACCCCTGAATAGACCTTACCTTCCCCCTGTCCCCCGTCTTTTTAAGAAGGGGGACCGGGGTCTGCCAATCCACCAAAACTGCCACTCCGGTCTGCCAATCCGCCATCGGCTCTGCCCCCGATGTCCACGCGATGTGCCGTGTCAACCACGACAACCCTACAACATCCAGAGTCCTAAGGAACTCTGGGCGGCTCTCCCCCCGGGGCACTGCCATCGTGGAGTTTTTATGACCACCTCGGCAACCTCAGCCCTGGAGATAAGAGAACCCGCCCCCAAGTCCCCAGGCCCTTCTTCCTCACTAAAAGGCGTGTTGGTGGGATTGAGGAGGTCTTCAAAGTATTCCTTCCACCGGTCCACAACGTCCAGAGTCGAGGTCAGCAGCACACAGCACACCATCTCCACTGTACACAGTGTTGACAGTGCACTGCTTCCCCCTCCCCAGAAGCCGTCTGGAAGTCGTTCTGCATGGCCTCTCCGAACTCCTCCCATGCTCGGGTCTTTGCCTCAGCGACCACCGCAGCTGCCCTCCGCTTGGCCTACAGGTAGGCGTCTGCTGCCTCAGGAGTCCCGCAGGCCAAAAAGGCCCGATACAACGCCTTCTTCAGCTTGACGGCATCCGTCACCGCCGTGTCCATCATGTCCACCAGCAGGTTCGGGTATTGGCGCCACGACAGGCACCAACCACCTTGCGTTTGAGCCTCCCGAAAAGAAAATTTATTGACAATATCAGAGTACGGTGCTATACATACCCTGCATGACAGAACTAAACATAAAAGTCTGCTTAGACAACGTATAGTTTTTCAAAACAAACCAATAACAGTTGAGTCGGCCAAAGACTCAAACAAGACTCAAAACAAAAGCTAGAAATCGGCATTCGGATAAATGAACCCTCCTATTATGTTTTAAAGTTTGAACATCTAGGATTTTTTCAGTATGAAACTTACTCTGCTTGCCTTAATTGGTGTAATCAACATATTACATGAAAATGGTTCATCTTACATATTTGTAATCACCCCCTGTACATTTATATTACATAGATACTGTTCGGGTCAATTTGACCCAGCAGTCAAAATGGAGGTAAAAGGGTATCAGAAATGTTATTTATGCTATTTTTTTCTTTGCAACTGTGAGACATATTTCATCCCAAAATGAGCAGAAGAAGCAAAAAGATGACAGTCCAGGAGGCCCTGGAAGCCATCATTGATCGTGAGCATGAGATAGAGGATGATGTGTCTGAAGATAGATTATTTTGAAGTAAAGTCTGATTCTAATGATTCTGATTTTGAAGCAGATGAGGGAATTACTATTCCTGTTCCTCCAAGTCAGTGTTTGCGCTGGTCATGCCAGATTCAATATGCTTGTGACACCAATGGACATCCAACGGAGGCAGTACCTATCAAGGAATCCAGCCACGGTTTGGGAGATCCAGGAGAGGAATGGACCTCACAGTGCGTGAGGTAAGTCTGTGCGTGTGTGAATAAGTGTATGAGAGCGATCTGTGTGTGTCTTGGGATCAGTAAAAAGACAGCATAGTAAAGTAATCATGGTCCTCTTGTTTCTAGGTTGCTACTGAGGGGAAAAGAAAGAGGAAGAGGTGCCAGGGCTGCAGGTCATCTCACGATGTCAAGACAAGCATGACCTGTGCGAAATGTGCAAAATTAATTTGCACAAAGCACAGTGTGATGACATGTCCCTCGTCTGCTATGTATTGTAGATGTACAGACAGACAGAAACACACACACACACACACACACACACACACACACACACACACACACACCTTTTTCATATTGCGATTGCTTATTTTGTTCACTAGTGGTTCACAAAGAAAATTTTAATATGTTTCAATGTTATGTTTTATATGTTGGTCTTTCAAAAGTAAAAGTGGTGAAAAATCAAAAAAAGCTTTGATCATGTATTTTTGAGGTAAAAATGAGTGCATTATCCTAATCGAACCATTACCTGTTAGAGGTAAGGAACACCATTGCACTAAATATTGATAGAATAGTTAGTAATGGAATTAGTAATTATTACTTGAAATATTGCTTGGCATTTTTTTTTGTTTCGGACATCTTTTGGATAATTAAACATGCACCGGGTCAAATTGACCCGGGAACACCATTGCTGTTCCTGACAAATGACCATAACAGGATTAAATAGATTAGTATTAAGGGTTAAGTAGAAAATGTTACTCACCACTTTCTCTCAGAACAGCTGTCTGGTAGGACACATTCTTGACAAAGCTTCGATACATGACGTAATGTGTTGCGCGCATCGAGGAATTCTTGATGGGTAGGAAGGATTTACCGACCAAAGGGCATATGTTCTCATGGCGGATAGCAGAATGCTCCTTTGTACATTGAACAAGTCAAAAAAGGCAGCTCTAGCTAAGGGTGTGTTGCTTTGATTGTCCAACATTTCATACAGCCTTCTTTTCTTTCCAGGGGATGAGCGAAGGTACACATTGACAAGGGAGCTTAGAGCATGATTTACCCTGTAGGCCTGAGCCACATATTTCTGTGCAACTAGTAGGCCTGGTGGGGTCGGGCACCCCACCATGGCTCTGTGGGGGAGGGTCAGAGTCTTTCAGAGTCGATAGCCTGCATGCATCGCAGACACATGAGCCTCACTATTGCATTCTGAGTACTGAATGATGGCTTTACAGTCTTTGGCTTTGTGACTTGTGGAGGAGCAGCATTTATAACAGAGTGCTCTTTGAGTAGCCTTTTCCTTTGGTCTAATGTTTTAATTCTAAACCCTCTGCATTTAGCGAGTGCATGTGGTTTATGGTAGATTGGACATTGCTTGTCAGGACCGAGACTGCTAGCTTCACCAATCTGTTTTAATCACTGCAACAGGAACATTGCATTTGGTTTGTTTGACTAGGGTCTTTTCAACTCTTTTGTATGTTTTCTCTCATTTCATCCATGACACTTGAAGGCCATATGGGAGCTTCTCAACTATTGGGTTTATCCCCCTTGGAGTGTCTAGAAAGCTATTTGGCAGGTAATTTTAATGTGCATACTCTAACTCGAGTAGAAGGTCTGCAAGCTCCTGTAGCAAGCGTCTTTGTCGGATATTTTTGGAAAAGTTTTTGTCTAAATGTTGCCAAAGACGCTGGAGACCTGCCTCTGGATTGTTCACATGGACCGCCCTATTTCTCAGAGTGTGCTGAAGTGACTCCCCGCGTAGCCACTTCGTGAGTAAATCGAGCTCTTTGGCTTTGAGGTTGAGTCGTACAGTAGCACTGTAGTACATGAACTTACAGGAAAGGTAGGACTCTGGCCTGTTGTCGAAGACCTTTAACCTGGCTGTCAGCAGATCACAGCATGCTACATAAGCTGCTAGGTCTGACATCTCTGGTTGTTGAATTGGTGAAGGTCGCTATTGTTCCTTGAATAATAACGTCTGCTGTGATGTGATTGCCTGGGGACATCTGTGAGAAGTAGTGATGCAACAACAAGCATCTGGCTGGCTTTATGAGGGTTGTCAGATGGCTGCCCCTTGTCATCCTTTTCATCCTCTAGAATAGAATAGAATAGAATATTTTTATTTTCCCACAATGGGGAAACTGCAGTGTTCCAGCAGCATACATCAAGAAATAAATACTATAAAAAGAAAAAAGTCCAGTTTCTTTTTGAGGTGAACACCCAGGTATTTGAAAGAGTCCACTATCTCAATGTCCGAACCCTGGATGTTCACTGGTGTGTGGGGTGTGGATGTCCTGTGGAAGTCTTTCACCACTTTTTTTGTTTTACTGGTGTTAAGAAGAAGGTTGTTCTCCTCACACCATTCCACTCCTCTGTACGCCTGTTCGCCCCCCTCTGACACACAGCCAACGATGGCCGTGTCATCAGAGAACTTCTGGAGATGGCACTGTTCAGAGTTGTGTCTGAACAGAGTTGTGTCTGTGTAGCGAAAACTTGATAGTGTTGAATGCACCAAGACAGAGCATTAATCCACGAATCACATCTCCATGTCTTGTCTCAACTGTTTGGTCTTGTAGAAAGGGATTGATTAATGGTAAAAAGAAATTTATTTACTGTATATTCAATGCACTCAGCACAAGTTCAGGACAGAATCGACTATGACCAAGTAAACACACCTGTCTACTTGTCCAAAACAGGTCTCAGTTTTGCCCCAATAGCGCCACCCTTCTTCCTAAGTACAGAAAGCAATTTTGTCAAACTCTCCAGATTGAACACTGCTCAAGGGGAATGGTAATTATTTTTCCAAACTCTTTTATCCATCAAGACAGCAGAACACAATAAGTATTATATATAAACACAAATTTTAAAACCATTTTAAAAATTGGAATTAACATACCCAATCTTCGGTAAAGAGCACTGGCCACCTTTCTTTGAAGTCATCAGCAGCTGTTTGGTCACCACCTCCAGTCTTCGATGTTTGGGCCATTTTTGGATATATCACCCTGTCATTGTTTTTCTTTTTAATATCTTCAAGTAGCTCCAGTTGTTTCTTTAACTTTCAATTGTCTCTCCTTTTGGGTGTGGAGGAAGGTAATTCATTTCCACTCTTTTTGGTTTCTTACAGTTTTTAGCTGGAATTGTATCACCAGGACTCTTCCTTTCCATGGAGTTGATGTCTAGCTCAGGACAAGGCACATCATGCTTTTTGTATCATTTCACACGCAGAGTATCTGCCAACTAAGCTGAGAGGGGTCAGTTGGTTCACCAAATCTGTAACCAACTTTGGATCTGGACTGCAGTTGTGAGTTTTGAATGTATCCCAGATAATGTTTTTGATTACAGGTAGTGAAGCAGAAGAACTGATGAACTGAAGCTCCTCAACAATATCATCTATGCAACTACTAGGATGGATGCAGTCAAGTTTCAGTAACAAGGCACTAAGATGATCAGTAATGGCCTTAAATGAGTCTCCCGCTTCCACCGTTTCAGAATCAATATGAAATAAATACACAAATATACAAAATCAGAACAGTGCAAATGTTAAAGTGACAGTGAAAAGTGGTCAAGTGTTCATTAGTCCAACAGCAAATGGAACGAAGCTGTTCTAATAGTGTGAGGTTCTGGTCCGAATGGACCGTAATTTTCTGCCCGAGGGGAGGGGCTCAAAGAGTCCATGACCAGGGTGAGAGGGGTCAGCTGCCATCCGACCTGCTCGTCCCCGAGTCCTGGAGACGTACAGGTTCTGGAGAGATAGGAGGGTGCGGTCAATCACCTTCTCGGCAGAGCACACAATGCGCTGTAGTCTCTGTCTGTCCCTGGCAGTGGCCCCGGCGTACCACACGGTGATGGAGGCGATGAGGATGGACTCAATGATGGCCGTGTAGAACTGCACTATCATCTGGGCTGGCAGCTTGGCTTTCCTCAGTGGCCGCAGGAAGTACATCCTCTGTTTGGCCTTCTTGATTATGTGTGATGGTGGTGCCAAGGAAGTGGACAGAGTCCACGGTGGAGATGGATGTGTCTGTCATGTGTCTGAGGGGGGGGGGCACGGGGGTTGTGTCTTTCCTGAAGTCCACAATCATCTCCACAGTCTTCTGGGCATTGAGCACCAGTTTTTTGCTGCTGCACCAGGACACCAGTTGTGGCTGGAGGTGCAGCAGTTGATGTAGAGGGAGAAGAGCAGGGGAGAAAGTACACAGCCCTGTGGAGATCCTGTGCTGATGGAGACATTCTTCCCCAGCCGCACACACTGCCTCCGGTCTGTCAGGAAGTCAGTGATCCACCTGCAGATGGAGTCAGGCACATTGAGCTGAGAGCTTGTCCTGGAGCAGGGCAGGGAGGATGGTGTTGAATGCAGAGCTGAAGTCCACAAACAGGATCCTTACGTAGGTTCCCAGGGAGTCCAGGTGCTGCAGGATGAAGTGGAAGGCCAGGTTGATAGCGTTGTCTGTAGACCTGTTGGCTCTGTAGGCAAACTGCAGGGGTCCAGGAGGGGAGAGGCGATGGACTTGAGGTGGGACAGCACCAGACGCTCAAGGTACTTTATGACCACAGACGTCAGCGCCACAGGCCTGAAGTCCAGTGTTCTGGGGCTTCTTGGGGACGGGGACGACGGTGGACTGTTTGAAGCAGGCTGGGACGTGGCATGACGTGGCATGGCAGGTGAGACACCGTCCGGGCAGGGAGCTTTCTGGGGATTTTGCCTCCTGAAAAGCTGCAGCACGTCCTTCTTCGAAACTGAGAGGCCAGTGGGGGAGGAGGGGGGGTTCCAGGGTGGGTATGGCGGAGACCACTGTGGTGGGGGTGGAGGGGTGTGAGACAGAGGTGGATGAAGTGGTGGTGGGGGTGGGGTGGCTCAAACCTGGTATAAAATGTGGGCTTTTGGTTTAGTTTGTGAGTTGTTTTAGTCTGCCATACAGATGCAGAGTTGAGCATAGCAGAGAACTGTTACCCAGACGTGCCTTTGGTACCTCTTAGCAGCAGTAACCTCTCTGCTAAACCTGTACTTAGCTCCTCTGTATGACCTTGCCCCTGCCTCCTGTTGGTCCTGGGTGTCTCTGTAGTGTTTTGGGTGTGTCCAGGGTTTATTGCCATTGAAAGTCACCTTGATGAAATAATGCTGTCTCACAGAATTGAATGTATGACATCACAGTGCCTGTGTACTATCCAAACTCATCCAAACTTTTCTGTGGTAGCCCTGAACACGCCCCAGACTGTTCAAACACGCTCCAAACACGCAGGCGTAGCTCCTTCTCACTGCCTCGATGTTCACTCCTCTTAGAAGTCCTCGCATGGTTCGAGAGCCAGCCTCTGTTTGTACGCTGGGATGAGGTGTAATTATGACGTGATCTGAGAAGCAGAAAGCTGGGCGCTGAGACACAGACCGCGTAGGCACTCAGTACGCGCTAACGTGTAGCAATGATCCAGCCGTATTCGTTTCTCTCTGCTCGGGCAACTGTACTCTCGGTAGTTCCTGGCTCAGGTTTCCTTTGGCTAAATCCCAAAGGATAATAAGTAATAGTCCGGGACAAAATTAAAAAAACAAAAAAACAAAACTTTAAATTGTTTACCTGGACGGAAAATGCCAGAAGTATCAGAGATGTTGTGGCTGCTCAGCCTCTTCCTGAAAAAGACAGGTTTTGGACAGTGTCAAAATTACTAAATTGTGATTGTGTGAATAAACAGTATAAGTACAAACAGAGTAAAATTAAAAACCATAGCTCCAGATTTGTGCTTTGCCAGAGGGGCTTGTGAACATAGAAGTTTTAAATAGCCAGGCAAACATGAGCCTCAAGCTTTCTTAACGTGTCATTTGACATACAAAAACACGCAGAACGTGAGTAAGTTTAAACAATTTAAGATATGCATTTAGTAACTCATGTAATTGGGTCAAAAAAATATTTGTGGTTCAGGAGATTAATGATCACAAGATTTAGAAATATCTTGTGTACAACCCTTTTTTTCATTGACTGAATTGTAGTTTGCAATAATATACAACTGAAGAAATATTGAATATATTTGTTACTACTGTAGCTTTCACATTGCGCTGGCAAACTGCTGAAAGAGCCCAACTGCATTCGCTGACCAATCTAACTCTGAGTCATGCTATGCTGCTAACTAAACTTCAGCTTTGATTTTTTTATGCTTATAAAGGTACAATAAGAAAAAACAGTTTAATACTATAAATAATATTTATAGGTACTATACAATTCATTATTTTATATAAATAACCATGTATTAGTACACAATTAAATGACAACAGTTAGTAAACACTGAGTCCTTAATTTTTACAAAGTAGGAATTATGTAAGTTTATACAATAAATTTAGTACACCAAAAGTTTTTTTACAATAGAATAGAAATTATTTATCCCAGACATGAAAATTTTTCTCAGTAGCAACCAATGATGTCTTACAATTGCCACGATAATATCTACAAGGTAATATTGTCGCACGACATAGCTTAGGTATTGTATACGTATTTTTAAGACTGATATAGTTACGTGTGTTATGCATGTTTTATCTGTTTTATAAATGAAAGTTGGAATTTACAGCAGATGCTACACGTGAAGAGGTCACCTGAACAAACCAACACATAACTGCAGGTAAGATGCTGGCAGGAAAGATACATGGAAAGCCATAACTGGTATGGCTGGCATAGTTCACAGAAACATCTACAAAGGGAGGCGGGACTGGGAAACCCCAAGGTCAAATGTAAAACACCCTCCAAAGGTGGTGGAGAATGAACAAGCAAAGATCCTGGGACCTCCAGATACAGAGACATTAGGATGTGATGGCATACCAGCCAGATATCCAGATATCATGTTGCTGATAAAGAGCATAGTCGCTAGGTGGATGTCACTTACCAAGGACAGCAACATCAGGCGGAAGGAACATGAGAAATGAATGTCTGCTGGGCTCAGAGGAACTGGAGAAGGGTTGAAGGTGAAGGTGACAGTAGTGCCCGTGGTGATCGGAGCACTCAGGGCAGTGACCCAGGCCTTCGTGCTGTACGGATTTTGGCCTATGGCAAACTCAGGGTCCGCTGTCGCAGCACCACTATACTGTTCATCTCTTTATAACAACTCTATGCTGTATTATGTATATATGTCTGATATGTTTGTATTTCTATGATTGTATTTGTCTGTATTTCTTGGTTTATGATTGTATCTAGCCCTCTCTCTCTTATTCTCTCTGTCCTGTCTCCCTTTTATTCTCCTTACCCAGCCAACTTTCAGCAGGATGGTTCCCCTTGTGTAAGCCTGGTCCTGCTCAAGGCTTCTTCCTGTTAAAAGGAGATTTTCCTGCCACTGTGCTTACCTGGGGGTTCAGGTGCTCTGGGTCTACTCTGTAAAGCACTTAGAGACAATTTTATTAAAAAAGGTGCCAGTATAAATAAAATTGAATTGAATTGAATTGACCCCCAAACTGGAGGAGTGGCTACAGCAGATCCCTGGGACAATGTCAGACATCTCAGTCCAGAAAAGTGCAGTACTAGGAACAGCAAAGATGCTGCGCAGGACACTGCTTCACAGGCTCTGGTAGAGGACCTGAGCTAGAATTAGAAGAGGAACCACCCATGGGGGTGAGAAGGGAATTATTTTATATATATATATATATATATATATATTGGTGCATATGTAGTGATAAAACAGGTACAGAAAATGGATGATTTGGGATAGATGGATATATATAGCTTCAGTCCTAAGAGAGAGAGATAGATAGATAGATAGATAGATAGATAGATAGATAGATAGATAGATGATAGATAGATAGATAGATAGATAGATAGATAGTAGGTTGTTATGTGAGATGAACAGTATAGGCAGGTGCCGATTAGCGACCCTGAGTCACATAGTCGCAGGTCCAGGCAGCACGAAGGCCTGAGACGGTAGACCTGCAAAGAGAGAGAGCAAGAGAGAGAGAGAGAGGAGGGTGGGAGAGAAGGGGGAGACACACAGAATCTGGCAAGGAAGACTGGACCCAGATAATCCCGGTGAAAATAAAAGGAGGAGAAAGAAGAAGAAAAGGAGGAGAGGACGTGAGGGAGTGGTTGGTGGTGTGGAAGTGGGGAACTGCTCAGTGGATCATGTGTTTGTCCCCAGCAGCGTAGGCCTATAGCAGCATAGCTGTGCTAAAAATTGAAGAATAAGAGTCTGATGAGCCTATTCTACCTGTAACTGTGAAAACTGACTAAACTAGATCTGTCAGCCCTACACACTTGGTTTGAGGCTAGCTATATGCTTTAGTGAACAGAAAGGTTTTAAGTTTGATCTAAAGGCAGATCGTGAGGCACCTGCCCCTGGACCCAGGTTGGTAATCCTCCCACAGTAAAGCTGCCCGATAGCCAAAAGCTCAACCTCCCAGTCTGCTTTTGATGAATTTAGAACTACAAGTAAACCTGCACTCTGTGATCTGAGTGTTCTTTTAGGTATATACGGAACTATGAGATCTTGCAGGTATGAGGGAGATAGTCCATTTAGAGCCTTTATATGTTAGAAGGAGAATCTTAAAGTCTATTCTAAATTTCACTGGAAGCCAGTAAAGAGAAGCTAAAACTGGAGAGATATGCTCCCTGGTGCTGATTCCCGTCAGAACTCTGGCTGCAGCGTTCTGTATCAGCTGCAGGTTTTTAATGGAATAATTTGGACATCCTGACAGTAATGAGTTGCAGTAGTCCAGTCTAGAGGTAACAAAAGCATGGACCAGTTTTTCAGCATCACTCTGTGACAGGATGCTCCTGATCTTGGCAATATTACGGAGGTGAAAGAAGGCGGTCCTAGAAACCTGTTTAATATGAGGAAGAAATGACATGTCCTGGTCAAAGATAACTCCCAGGTTCCTTGCAGCCGTACTGGAGGACAAAGTAATGCCATCCAAGGAGAGAATGCTATCTGGTAATCTAGTCCTCAGATGTTTAGCTCCAAGAACAATGACTTCAGTTTTGTCTGAGTTTGTCTGAGAAGGAAATTGGAGGTCATCCAGTCTTTTATGTCTTTGAGACATGCCTGGAGTCTGGCTAATGGCTCTGTTTCATCAGATTTCATGGATAGATACAAATGCGTATCGTCGGCATAGCAATGAAATGGCCCAAGCACTGAACCCTGTGGAACACCATGATGAACCTTTGTACACTCAGAGGAAACATCATTAACATGAACAAAATTAAATCGATCTGATAGATAAGATTTAAACCAGTCTAGAGCTGTCCCTAATCTCATATTGTAGCCTTTGTAATAAAATGCTGCAATCTACAGTATCAAAGGCAGCACTGAGGTCCAGTAAAACCAGTACGGAAATAAGTCCACAGTCTGATGCCATGAGGAGGTCATTAGTGACTTTAATCAGTGCTGTTTCTGTGCTGTGATGAGCTCTGAAACCAGACTGAAACACTTCAAATAGAATATTCCTGTTTAGGTGATCGGTTAGCTGACTAACAACCAGCCTCTCAAGTATCTTAGAGATGAATGGGAGGTTGGATATCGGTCTATAATTTGCTACGCCTGGGTCAAGTGAAGGTTTTTTAAGTAAAGGTCTGATAACAGCAGTTTTATACGCCTGAGGTACATAACCTGTAGTCAAAGATAGATTGATCTGATCTAATACTGAGGAAAGACATCCTTGAAAAGCTTAGTTGGGATGGGGTCCAGGAGACATGTGGTTGGTTTAGATCCATTAATGCTGGAGGTCAGCTCAGGGAGATCTATGGGCAGGAAGCTGTCCAGAGGTGGACAGCTTCCTGCCCATAGATGGGGTTGCTAACAAGGGCAGCTCATCAGTTGTCATGGAGCGACCTTGATCGATCTTTTCTCTAATGTTAGTGATTTTATTGGTGAAGAAACTCATAAAGTCGTCACTGCTAAGAGCTGCAGGAATAGAAGGCTCAACCGAGCTGTGACTCTTTGTCAACCTGGCTATGGTGTTAAACAGAAAAGGCGGGTTGTTCTTCTTTACATCTATTAATGAAGTGTAGTAAGCTGTTCTGGCTTTACGGAGGGCCTTCTTATATGTTAGTAAGCTGTCTTTCCAGGCGCTTTGGGAATCAGCTGATCTGGCTGAATACCACTTCCTCTCCATCCGTCTTGATGCCTGCTTAAGAGTTCGGATATGTGTGTTATACCACGGAGCCAGTCTTCTATGGTGTGTGAACCTTCTCTTCAGTGGGGCAACCGAATCTAAAACTATACGCAGTGTGGCTGCAGTGACATTGACAAAGCAGTCAATATCTGCAGGAGTAACATTTAGATCAGAATGATCTGTTGCACCAGTAGGAGGCGCTAGAGGGGGCACCGCTGCAATTTCAGCTACAAATCTGTCTCTAGTATCTTCAGAGAGACACCTGCTGTAGTAAACCTTCCTGTCATGTGCTTCTCGGTCTGCTAGAGTGAAGTCAAAGGTTATAAGTGAGTGGTCTGAGAGGAGGGCGTTTTGGGGAACAACTACCAGGTTCTCAGTTTCTAGACCATAGGTGAGAACCAGATCCAGAGTGTGATTATGACAGTGCGTCGGTTCATTTACTAACTGAGAGAAACCTATTGCATCTATCAGTGAGTTAAACGCCGTCTTAAGACTGTCAGTATCATCATCCATATGGATGTTAAAATCACCCACTATAATGACTTTATCTGTACTGACCACTAAACTAGACAGGAAATCTGAAAACTCAGCCAGGAACTTGTCTGTGTAGATTCTCAATCATCCAGGTCATGGTGGGACTCAGCAGTACACCTACACCTAAAAGACAGCGGACACTCCTTTGAGGACAGTCAAGTACGTGTGCTGGCCAGAGAAGATCGCTGGTTTGAGAGGGGTGTCAAGGAAGCCATCCACGTCAAGTTGGAAAAACCATCTTTAAACAGAGGTGGTGGACTAAGGCACTTTCTGTCACCCACGTACAATGCAGTTCTCCACTCATTTCGTCAGCATTCCAAACATTCACGCTGTTTGACCAGACCTGGAGACTCATTAACATGTGACCCAACAGACAAAGGGGAAGCACCCCAACCGAAACTAGATGAACGACCCTGCCAACCACCCTGCCAAGGACTCTCAGGTGACCACCCGGGCCATTAACATGCCAATGGTCCACAGGGCTATATTTTCAAGCTCTGCCCCAGCAAACTTAGAACTGAAGAAGCTCTCTGGAGAGAGGGCGAAACGTTTTCAAGGAAACCTTTCAGTCCAGTTGACACAGAGGAATCTACTTTGGATCAGCCAGGAACTGTGTGTAAGCAGCTGCAGGTGGCCGATACACCACAACTAATAAAACTGGCTTTTCTGACTTCCAATTGTGGTGAGAGAGGCTGAGAGTGAAACTTTCAAAAGAGCTACAGGTAGCTTTAGGTTTGGGGTTGACTTGAAGGCTGGAGCGGTAGATTGCTGCCACTCCACCTCCTCTGCCTGCACTTCGAGGAACATGATAGTTAATATGACTTGATGGAGTTGCTTCATTTAAACCAACATATTCTTCATCCTGCAAGTCTCCATGAGAAAGAAAATATCAGACAGATGATCTGTTATTAAATCATTAACTAGAAGAGATTTAGACCGTAGAGATCGTATGTTCAACAGACCACATCTAACTGTTTTATTTGTGTTTACTGCTGTGTATTTTTATAAGGTTATTATTATTAACACCTCTTGACGTATTTACTAGATGAACTATGGGAGGACGAGGTACTGACACTACTTCTATTGTATTATTAAACTTAGTGTTACTGTGAGTGTTTTTAGTTTTATTGTTATTGTTATTTTTATTTTTATTGGATGGCGGCAGTTTTACAGAAGCAGCAGAGAAGCATGTAAGACAGAGACTCTGCCTCCTGGCCTCGACCCTGGGTTGTCAGAAGGTTGGTTGTCCAATGAACTTTGCTATATTGCTAGCTGCACCACCCCGGGTGGGATGAATGCGGTCTCTGCTCATAAGGCCAGGTTTTCCCCAAAAAGTCTCCCAATTATCTATAAAGGCCACGTTATTTTCTGGACACCACCGCGACAACCAGCGACGGAGCGATGACATGCGCCTAAACATGTCATCACTGGCCAGATTCGGGAGGGGACCAGAGAATGCTACGGAGTCCGACATCGTTTTGGCAAAGTTACACACCGACTCCATATTAACTTTAGTAATCTCCGACTGGCGCAGCCGGGCGTCGTTAACGCCGACGTGAATAATAATTTTTGCTGTATTTGCGTTTATCTTTCACCAGCTGCTTTAAGTTTCCCTCTATGTCGCCCGCTCTGGCCCCGGGGATACATTTAACTATGGTCTCTGGTGTCGGCTTCACGTAGCGAAAAATAGAGTTGCTAATAATCAGGGTCAGTTTCTCAGTGGGTGCGTCATTGAGTGGGGAAAAGCGGTTTGCGACATGAAGCAGTTGGTGGTGAACCACGGGCCTTTGTTTCAGACTACGCTTCCTTCGAACCGCCACCCAACCACCCTGACTACCCGGCTGCTCGGGGGCTGCGGAGGAACAGCTAACAGTAGCTGAACTGGGCTGGTCCGCACAGGCTAACTGGTGCTGGCTAGCTACAGGGGCTACGTTGCTATCTTGTGTGTGGAGTCTCGCCTCAAGCTCGCTAAGCCTCGCCTCTAGAGCTATAAATAAGCTACACTTTCTACACGCTTGACTCTCAGTAAGGGAGGCAGAGGAGTAACTAAACATTTCACACACTTTGCAGAACACCGGAGGAGAAACAGTGGGAGAAGTGAAGTTAGCCATGCTAGCAGTGAGCGCAGCTGTGCGGAACGAAATAGACAGAGAGCGAAGTATAGAACCCAAAGGATTGTGCGGTTACTAAACTTTCACCAAGGTGCTTGTGTACTACTAAACAGGATAAACAAAAAGCAACAAATAATTAACAACAGTAAATCTACCGTAGCAAACCCCAGGAGAAGTGAATGAGTAGGACGGAGCAGAAACAGGAAATGACGCGATACGTTACCGATGACGCTTCTCCGTACAACCAGGAACAGTCACCAACAAGCCATCAGTTGTTTAAGTTCATGAAACATAGCCTCCGCCTCAGGAGTCCAAGTCAGATGTGCAGTCAAATTAGTCAGGCCTCATTGAGCTGATGCAAAATGGTGGTGTGGTGAGCATAATCAGCTATAAAATGGTGGGAGAAATTAACCAACCCCAAAAATGACATAATTTCTTTAACAGTTTCTGGTTTCTTGTATGTCAGTATGGCTTGTCGTTTTGTTGCCGTGAGCTCTGAACGTGTGTTTTTCAGCCTTTCTTTGCCATTTCCCACGGCTAAAAACACTCGCTGCCGCTTTACCTTTTAGCACTTCATCCCGAGCCATTTTATTGTTTTATGTATTTATTTATTTATTTTTTAATTACCTTCACGTGAATTAATGTGTAGCCACCTGTCTTCAGAATTTCAATGCATTGTCACTGGCTAAATAACTGTTCACAATGTTTTCTTGGGCAATGGATGAGTTACGGCGCATAGTAGGTGGCAACAACAGCAGATACATTGAGGAAGTGAAAGGAAGATGGGCAGACTTTTGTGCCAAGGTGCAGTTCTATAGTGTGTGTAAGAAAGTTCTAAAACCACCTTTCCCTTCCAACATCTTTGGTGGTAAGCTGATGTCCATTATGCAAATGTATTGTTATTTATACTATATTCAGACCATTTTGTTCATCTTTTATTCTTTAATGGATTTCACTCTTGCTCTCCTCAATGCCCTCCCATCCCTTTTCCCCTCACCAACTTCACCACCAAAGAAGCTTGGAAATAGCTGTGAGGCAATACTTCACATCCTAAAGGTAAGAACATTTTTGTGTTGATTCAGTACTGTCATCTTTGAAGTGCCTGTAATTTCCCACATTGTTCAATCAATCAGTACAATACAGACAAGTTCACATTCACAGACATGACCTGATTAATAGAAAACAGAATTGTCTTATGGTAATCCATTCTAAGTACCGTGTTCTTTTTTTTTTCTGCTACAGTCAGGCGAAGACCCTGAAATGCCTGGAAAAGCGTCCTCTCTCATCCCCACTTTTTTGATGGATCTACCACCATCGTGGCTGTGGGTAACGTACTTGCGACCGCCCTGGCAGAAGATTTCTAGGAGGGGATGTTGGTGTTAATGGCATACTACTACACTTTGCATTTGACATATCCAAAATGTGTTACAACGCTACTCTCTGCTCTCTTTGTCATCCAACCCGATAAAGGCATGATAAAGTATACTAGTGTATACAAAAAAGCAATGGCTGAATTGAAGTCCTTCATTGAGCAGTAGATTAATGTATATATTATATAGATATATTATATATCTATATAGTATATAGATGCATAATATATTATATAGATATATATTATATATTATATATTAAGGTCAGTTTCTGTTGTTGGGTGCAGTATTGTTATCTATTTATTTTTTGTGTATTTGCTGTATTTTGGAATATTTTAGTTTAGTTAAAGTTAGAAAATTTCAGATTTTTTCCTTTTGTGATATTGAGCGTTAATAAAGGACCGCTTTTATATGCCATTCTGCATGTTTGTGATTTCTGTAGAAACCATTAATATATTCTAAGAACAAGAATAGGCTTTAGGTTTTAAGGTTTATTTTTCAGATGAAGTATGCCTTGTTTTAAGATATGCAAACTTGGATTAAGACAGAGTTTAGTCATACTTTACTAATATTGAGTGTTTTTCTCTAAATGTATTCTTCTCATTCTATAATCCTAATCTTTATTTCCTTAGAAATAAAACAAGAAAACAAAATTTATAATTGCTTACATTTAGTATATTTCACTTACATCTTTCTGACACTCTGATCAGGATTCAAGTCCAGAATTGAATATTCACTCTGTTTCTCCTCATGGATGGGAGTCACCAGTGAGGCATCGCTCTCCTGCTTCACAGTCAACTGTTCTCTGTCCTGATGACAGCAGGGTTCCTCTGGTTCTTCTTTGATTGGTGGAGGCCCTGTGTCTGCCTGGTCCAGATTGCAGCTCCTGTCCTGATGACAGCAGGGTTCCTCCTGTTCTTGGATGTTCAATATTCTTCTGATTGTTGATGCATGCACGTGTCCCAGATTCTCCGAGAGATCTGCAACCCCTTAGAGGTCATGTGTGGGATGATCTTTGCCCCATCCCTAACGGCAAAAAAGATTTTCATTCATCTTTGAAAAAAATGAAAGCTCCATTTGTTATCAGTGAAAGAAGAGATTCCTGAAAAAGGACACATGAAAAGTTTTGAGCACTATCTGAGAGTAAACCACCAAGTTCTGAGGACAACCATCCCCGTTTCATCTGGTAATACTATTGGTCTAAAAAGTACTGAAGGAAAATCTATTCTTCTCACGATTCCTTGTATTCAGCTCTGCTCACCACTATAATACACCGGCTGTGTCTCTAGGTGCCTTTGAAACGAGGGTGGAGCTGATTTCTCTCCATTCAAATCAAATGTGAGTGTACACCAACTGCGACTGTGTTCTGATCCAGCAACACCAGAAAAAACAGGCAAGACTTTTCCTGGATAGTGGCGCACGTCGCAGCAAACTAGCACAGAGCAGCCTGAGTGGACCCGAAGGATCAGTGGCAAGAGAAAATAAACGATTATCTGAATAATTCGAGGGAAGTCTGGGCTTCCCTGCTTAGGCTGCCGCCCCTGCGACCCGACCCCGGATAAGCGGCAGAAGAGGGATGGATGGATGGATGAATAATTCGATTACTAAAAGGTTTGGATAAAAGTTATTTGAGTCAAAGCCTCGTTAAATTTGGTCCACTATACTTTGCACTGTGTTTGGCACAGATCATCATTCTGCAAAGACTGCAAATAATTTAACATTCAAAAGCAAAGAAAATGTAGTGTAATGTGTCTACAAGAACATGCAGTTAGCATAGCATAATAGCACAATGCTGCTGCTGCACCACCTCCAAAGGAAACATTCGGTCTATGCTAAAAGCCCACAGATCGGACCGGAAACAACAAGCTAAGGCTAACAAGAATTAGCAGCAATTAACAGAAACCAGTGTGATCCATGATTGAGAGAAGTCTGTTAACTAACACACTTTGTTTATAGTTCTTTGGAAATTGATTTAGAAGTTTAATCAATGCAGCCAATTTGCTAGCTATCACGTTCCCCTAACTCAGCTAAGTTTTGCTTAAGGTAATTATATTATAATAATAATCCACGGAAAATAAAGTGCTGTAGTGAGTTTGTTAAAGCCTGAACTTCAGTGAGTTAAATTGCAAAAGTCAGTTTAATTAACCCTGTAGCTAAATTTAACATTATTTTGAGCACATTCAATGGAACAAGAACATTACGGATGCTTTTCAATTAAGTTAGAGCGATGTAAAAAAAAAACATCACTTTGTGCGCAGTATATTTCTTTACTCAATCACCAGAATAATCGATAGAATACATTACTAATATAATCGATTGCTGCAGCCGTAAAATGCAGCATCAGGTAAATTTTAAAAATCAAAAATTGCGTTTTCCAGAGGATCAGTTTTAACCATGCAGAAGGTACCCAAACTTTCAAATATATTCGTATAAATACAAATATAATACAAATTCAATCTATTAATTAGACATTTGAGTGGAAATGATGGAATTAATCGTAGAGGCACATAAATCCAAACAAAAAAAAAACTATCGTCCTACTCCTCTAGATGAAGGGAATATTTTAAATATACATATGGAGCTTGGCTGTTTCGTCCTGGATAGTGGCTCTCACATTCACTAGTCTAGGCTTGCCATTGGCCTCTAGGGTACTTTTCCACAACCTCATTGAGTTCGCAACGCACGCTCTTAGAGTCCTGTTGATGTTGTACAGCTTCAAGCATTCAGTGATCCATGTGTGTGGCATTGAGTTATAGGCTTACTTGTAACCAATCCAGGCAGTGCACATATATTTATATATATATATATATATACACCCTGGAACCCTACAACATAGGGCCAAAGAAGTACCCACCACAACCCAAAGGAAGAAGAAAGAACAGGAACATCTAAAAACAGCACTCAAAACATGTGGTTACCCTGACTGGGCCTTCATAAAAACCTCCAGAAAACAAGACCCCAGCAAAGAAGAGGAAAGAAATAAACGTCACAGCATTTCTATCCCCTACCTGTCTGGAGTTTCAGAAAAATTCAGGAGAATCTTCCAAAAACATGACATTCCAGTAGAGTTCAAACCCTCCAACACACTCAGACAGAAACTGGTCCACCCAAAAGACAAGACACCGAGACACAAACAAAGCAATGTTGTCTATGCTGTACAGTGCCAGGAGGAATGCAAGGAACTGTACACTGGAGAAACCAAACAGCCCCTGCATAAACGAATGGCCCAACACAGACATGCCACTTCTTCAGGACAGGACTCAGCAGTACACCTACACTTAAAAGAAAGCGGACACTCCTTTGAGGACAGTCAAGTACGTGTACTGGCCAGAGAAGATCGCTGGTTTGAGAGGGGTGTCAAGGAAGCCATCCACGTCAAGTTGGAAAAACCATCTTTAAACAGAGGTGGTGGACTAAGGCACTTTCTGTCACCCACGTACAATGCAGTTCTCCACTCATTTCGTCAGCATTCCAAACATTCACGCCGGTTGACCAGACCTGGTGACTCATTAACATGTGACCCAACAGACAAAGGGGAAGCACCCCAACCAAAACTAGGTGAACGACCCTGCCAACCACCCTGCCAAGGACTCTCAGGTGACTACCCGGGCCATTAACATGCCAATGGTCCACAGGGCTACATTTTCAAGCTCTGCCCCAGCAAACTTAGAACTGAAGAAGCTCTCTGGAGAGAGGGCGAAATGTTTTCAAAGAAACCTTTCAGTCCAGTTGACACAGAGATCTATTTTGGATAACTATGACCTGGATGAGTGAGAATCTACACAGACATAAAGACTCAGGAGTCTTTTGTTCGAGGCTTTTTGCCTACCACACTTTTGTCTGTCACGCTTTATGTCCTTGTCTACGTTATCTCTGTATTTCGGTTTTTTTGCTAATTTTTAGAGTCAGTTTTTGAAGCTAGTCACTTCTTCTCGTTTAAGTTCCCCATGTTGGGCGCCACGTGTTAGATTCCCGAGTTTACTCCACAAAGGAGCAAACATCCAGCTCTCCAATAATGGGCCTGGGCTTCCCCGCTGCCCTGTCAGTCTGAGCTCACAGGGAGAATTTATGCGTGACAGCTTGTTAAGCTGGTGTCGAGAGGACTCGTCTAGCCTCTGACCATCTTTGATCGGTTGTTTTACTCTGCTTCCTTTGAGCAGTCTTCAGAACTGTGCAGCTTAGAGAGGTTCTGAATATCTGCTCCAAACACAACCGCTACGATGGCTCCTCTCTCATGAATCAGTGCACTTGGTAAATGTTAGATTAGGTTTTAATGGCTGCAGACAGACAGCTAAAAGGGTAATATTTTATTTAGGGGCTAAAGTAACCAATTAGAGCTGCATCAACCCAGATCTTATTCTTGATGCACACAAACACACCTTTGTCTGATAGAGGATATGCTTTTAGTGAGGGTTTATGGCTCTTTGTTCATTCAGCACCAGTGTTATGTTATAATCAAAATGACAGGGTGTTTATCCTGACACCCTGATGTTTATACTAACTCATTTAATTGCAAGGGTGTTTATTTTCACATTAGACATTTACACTAACTAATTTAATTGCAAAGGTGTTTATTTTCACACCAGAAGTTTAACCTTATTTTTGAGATGTTTCAATCATCATAAATTAGTCCAATGTGGTGTTTTATGATAAATATAACTACAATAATCAGGCTTAAACTTCTCCTTTTATGTTGCTTTATTAAAGGATTATGCAGATTACATGTAAATGGTTATACATATTTAAAAGTTAAATGGCAAAATGAATGCATTAGTAAGATAGAAATCACAATCGGTGCTGCTCATAAGAGTGCCTGTGCTTTGATGCGTTTACTATTAAGTTTTTGAAGAAGGGAGGTTTTTGAAGACTGAGGCCTGGTGCCCACCGACTCAACCTGGTCTCTTCTGCACAACCAATTACTCTCCTGACCACTGGGGAACTCCTGATGTTGAGGCCTCAGTCTTTTGGCATGAAAAGGGAAAAACCCCATCTGCTTCTCAGTGAGCAGATGGCCCCAGTGTGCTTAGTTGTTAATTATTGTCGTTGTTGTTGCAATTGCTGTTACTGCTATTCACAACTTTGCCTCCCAGTTTCAATTCTTCAGCAGGGCACTCAGCACATAATGTTGCGATCTTTCTCTCCAATTTCAATTCAGCAGGGCACTCAGCACACAATGTTGTGATCTTTCTCTTGCCTGTTTGTTTCGTTGCCCCCAAATCAATTCTTCAGTGCCTCAAACTTCTCAAACGTCAGTGCTGAAAAGCACAAACTTCAGCCAACTCAGCATGATCCTCTTGCTGCGTTGGGGTCTGGCATGGAGAGTGATGATGTCTTGGATGCACAGAAAAAGACCTTGAGCATGTCTGTGCGGCCAATTTTGTTACGATTGGGTCTGTGTTGAGGACCCAAATGCAGACGCAAGGCAGGTTCCGATCCAAAAACAACCCTTTATTGGGTGCACACGGGAAACAAGCCGCTCCTTCACAAAAGGACACAGAGAGCGAAAGAAAAACCAACCTTTTGCAGGCGCAGAGACACGGGCGCACTCAATGCTACACACGGTGTCAGTCTCCAAACAATGTCAATCCAACCCAATGTCAACTCAAACAGTGTCAATGATCCCGCAACGGGACCAGCTGGCAGTCTTGCCTTTATGTGACGAGGTGATTAGTCACAGGTGCGCGGTCCCTGCTCGATCCTGGGGATCCGCGTCCTCTGCAGGGGAAAACAGGGCACTTTGGGTGATGTCCCAGAGGGCCGGCAAGCCGGACCCTGACAAATTTTACATAATAATGCTAACACAGTGTTATTAATACACCAATGCTAACATACTTCTGTCCACATAAGTAACACTACATACTGATAATTAATTACTAAAAAATGGATTAAATGGATAGTAACACTGACACAATGTTATGATGTTATGAATGCATCAACGCTAACATACCTCTATTCACATAAGTAACACCACATGCTAAAAGTACTTAAAAATGGATTATATGGATGAATGAATAAAGAGTAAAGAAAAATAAATACAACAGGATGAGAAACATTGTAGTCATCAAACTTCACTGCCACTGGGGTCATGCTGCCTTCATCATCTGCCTCTCCCTCTTCTCCCGTGGTATCGGTAGGCCTCTCCCAACCTATCATCTCGTGACCTCCTGCGCGCCATCGGCCTGTAGCGGCAATCAGACCTCTCCCCTTTGTGCCAGTTCCTTCCTGTTTCGTATGCAGGCGGAACCACTGCAGACCTGTTTGTATCTGAGCGGTTATAAGGCACATACCTCTCCCTCCTGGATTGCTCTTCTGGGTGGTCACTCGCGGCCCCTTCTGACACCTGGGTCATTCTTGGTTGTGGGGCTATTCCTGCTGGTTGTTCATCCTTGTGGTGAGCTGCCTGCTGAATAGCCTGGGGTTCGGTGGTAGGCTCTGCCCAAGACTACCACACCATCTCAACCTTCTTCTTCCCCGGGCGTGACCCAGGTATCACCACCTTCAGCTTCAAAGGGGGCACTGCAGCTGCAGACAGTTGGACTGTGCATCTCAGTACCTTGTTTTCCTTCGGGGAAAGCATGGTGGACCTCAACTTTTCTTGACGCACGGTAGCGATTCAGAACTCCGTTGGAAATTATTTGCTTAAGTCGCTATCATACTGCATCCTCACAGAGCATATTCCAAACTATTTTTGCAAGTTTTTGAGATTTTTTTTTTACTGTACAAGATCAAATCCGTTGTGGCCACACAGATTGTCAAATTGAGTGAAATCTCAGAGATCATCTTAGACCTGAAGACGCATTTACGACTTGTATCCACAGGACAGCTAATGCAGTGGGTTGGACTCAACCACCTATCTTCGAGTTCAGGGTGTTCAGTGCACGGAACCCACTGGGAAGCTGAGAGTTTGTGACCTGCATCCGCTTCTGGACCCATCGGAGCAAAGCTGCCTGCATGTAAGAGAGCTCAACTGTCTGATGGTCATTTCCTGGGCCTCAAATAACCTATTTGAAATTACTTTTTGAATCCAAATTTAGGTTTACTAGGTTAGAATAATTCAAAGTGTCTCATCGTCATCCAATTTATACTTTCGATCATAATCATCGTTGAGTTCATACATGTATAATCATTTTCATTCATATAACCATTCGTTAATGTGAAATAAATTGTCATTTTCTGTCAGTGGTTTCCCATTTGTTGATTGAAATATAGGCGCGGCGATCAATGTTTCAGAACTGGTGCCATCAGTCAGAGATTGATTAAACTTTATTACAATATAAACCTTTAACTTTATATTTATTTCAATAAGTGTAAGTGGTGCCCCCTAACGAGTGCAAGTAGAATTAAGAAAGTCATCTATTAGTTCTACTGTGTTCACTCTACATATTTTGGTGTCTCGTGTGAGGCGAGTCAAATCAAAATGTCTGTGGACCTATTAATGTTCGGTGAAATTCTGGCAGATAAGGTTTTTGTGTAATTTGTCTTAAACACCGCATATTCTACTTTTGGATTTATTCTGTGCATGTATCTGAAGGTAGCGACGTGTTCTAGCTCTCTCTTCTCATTGGCTCTTTGTGTCTGTGTGTGTGTGTAACCGGAAGAACCGCCCTATTCGAATAGTGTTGTGACGTATTGGTGTACTGTGAAGCGATTTGCTGAGCTCATTGACAGATTTATGAGCAGATTGAAGCCGGTTAGCAAACTAACTGCTAACTGCATTTGCATGCATAGCGTTTCTATACGCGTATTGATAAGGCCTTGGTACGCAACGGAGGCTTCTGCGTGCTCCAGTTGACCGACCTGTTCGTGCCCTGAGATTCGCAATTTATTTGGCATGTTCCCAAATTAAATCTGCCATCTCAGACACTCAAGTTAGCTGCTGAGAGTAGCTAACCCACCCGCTAACAGCTACCGCAGGTAGTGAGGTTTAACTCTGCGTTGACTGTGTTTAACAGTTTGTTACCTGTGTGGTTTGTAATAAGCAGAGTTGCAAGTGATTTGTGCACTTGCGTGTGTCCTGCAGAAGACATTGTGTTCTCTCACCGAGGAGATGATTTGAGGCCTCCGAACCTCCGTAGCTGTCAGCTACAGGGTAATAGCCACTGAGAAGTGTTTCTCTGGGAACTGTTGAGTTCCGATCGGGTCGCCTGTGTATATCAGTGGTCATAACCTTAAGTGGGGCATAGCTGCCGTCACAAGTGAATGTGCCGCCGCCTGGTGGACAACTTTGGTAATTGAAGGTTGAGAACTGCATGTGTGAATGTCATGCTGATTTTTTGATCAAAACTTCCTCCTGCATTAATGTTTTGATGAAGCATTTGAGTTTGAAAGAACATAACAGCTGTTATATTTAACTGCCGCTTCGCCAACCCTCTAGTGGTCGACACTGATACTACATCTAGGAGTTGAATCTTCAAATCTTTTTGAAGGTTTCATTATTGCTTGTGTCTACCTGCTGTTTCCCTGTTTGACCTGTAGGCTGGTCTTGACTGTCTGCTGTTACAACTGCTGTAACCTGATAACACTGATAATCTCAGACTTTATTTTTGTTGTTATTCTCTGACACATTTTATCATTTTTAATTGACTGTAATTGTCCATACTTCAACAAATTAATCAGATAAATGGATTGCTTTGATTAAGCCTTTATTCCTACAGAGAAAAGATCCAATTGATTAATCAGTAAAAAGGACGCAAACCAATTATAGACAATCAATTGATTAATCAATTAATAACATTAAATTAAACAATAATAATTAAATTATTTATTTTTTTATTTTAACATTTTGAACATTTTTTAAATTCAAAATTTAATTTAATTTTATTCAAAATTCGATTTTAGATATGGCATCTCCCATCAATGCAAGTGAGGCAACTTTTGGATCCAATGGAAAATCTGTACAGTGTGTTGACAGATTTAACTGAAGGTTTGCTGCCACTCTATTCAAATAAAATCCAAAGTTCTACTCTTCAAGAACAGGCTAAAATATTAGAACTCATCGACACCGCCAAGTCCACACCTCTCAAAGACAAGGCTCTGCATGGTAGCATGGCTGTCGTGCTAGCATCCCAAGCCAAACAACATCACCAGCTGCTGCAGCAAGCAAGCAGCGAGCTCAAGAATCAAGCCCAATGCATCTCACAGCTAAAAGATAAGAATAGAACTAGCAAAGCTCAATCTGAAATCCATATCAGTGAACTTAATGATCAACTGTTGTTCAACTGAAGTTGAATAGTTTGACAAAACTGATGGCTTGTTACAACAAGCCATTTTAGAAATTAAACATTTTAAAGATCAAAGTGATGCAGATCGAAAGCAGCTGTCATGTAAAGAGTCACATTTATTGAAGCTTCAGGATAAACGTGCTAAAGCTCATCAAGAAACACATTCTTTAGAAGAAGAACTGCAGGTTGTGCACAAAGACCTCAGAGACTGTAAATAGGTCAGTTGAGCCCAACAAGAACTCCTCGCGAAAGCTCAAGAGGAAAGAAAAACGGCTCCCATCAGTGCTAAGGAAGTTCAAAGAAACTTACCTGCACGACCTGACCCACCAGTCAGGTCAAACCCTTTTGAAGCCGACCAAACATAACCAGGTCCCCTCAGACAGAGACCTAGATAAAATTGCTTCAACATTCCACGCTTTGAGCCCAGTCCAGGTGGTTCTCATGATGTCACAGCCTACCTGGATGACATTAGCTTTTATTTACGTGGTTTCCAAAATGCCACCATTGATCACAAAGTCTATTTGATTCGTGTGACTGCAAGTCACAATGTCAGCAGATTCAATGACCGCCAATCTGATTCAGTCAGAAGGAACTATGACCTGTTTTGCAAAGCATTGGCAAAAGAATTTTCCGACCCCCAGGTCCTGACTGGCCTGTTCGCCGCCATGACAATAAAACAAGGATGACATGAGTCTCCCCAAGAGTAATTCAATTCAATTCAATTCAATTTTATTTATATAGCACCTTTTACAATAAAATTGTCTCTAAGTGCTTTACAGAGGTAGAAACCCAGAGCCTGAACCCCCAGGTAAGCACAGTGGCAGGGAAAAACTCCCTTTTAACAGGAAGAAACCTTGAGCAGGACCAGGCTTACAAGGGGGAACCATCCTGCTGAAAGTTGGCTGGGTAAAGGAGGAATAAAAGAGGGAGACAGGACAGAGAGAATAAAGAGAGAGAGAGGGAGAACAGATACAATCATAAAACCAAAGAAATACAGACAAAATACAATCATAGAAATACAAACATATCAGAGATATATACACATAATACAGCATAGCAGGTTGTTATAAAGAGATGAACAGTATAGGCAGGTGCCGACAGCGGATCCTGAGTTTGCCATAGGCCAATGTCCGTACAGCACGATGGCCTGGAGATGGAAGACCTGCAAAGAGAGAGAGAAAGAGAGAGAGAGAGAGAGAGAGAGAAGGGGGGGAGACACACACTCATGGAGTACTGGGGCACTCATGGATGGAGTACTATCATAGACTCCATCCATCCATCTTCTACCGCTTATCCGGGGTCGGGTCACGGGCTCAGCAGCCTAAGCAGGGAAGCCCAGACTTCCCTCTCCCCCAGCCACTTCGTCCAGCTCTTCTGGGGAGATCCCGAGGTGTCTTCCCAGGGGCCTCCTACTGGAGTGACATGCCCTGAACACCTCACCCTCACTAGTTAGGATGTCCGGGAGGCATCCTAACTAGGTGCCCGAGCCACCTCATCTGGCTCTTCTCAACGCGAAGGAGCAGCGGCTCTACTCTGAGCTCCTCCTGGATGGCAGAGCTTCTCACCCTGTCTCTAAGGGAGAGCCCAGCCACCCTACGGAGGAAACTCATTTCGGCCGCTTGTACCCGCGATCTTGTTCTTTCGGTCACTACCCAAAGCTCATGACCATAGGTGAGGGTAGGAACGAAGAACGGTGCAGAGTCCGCATTACTGCAGATGCCGCACCGATTCGCCTGTCGATCTCCCTCTCCATTCTTCCCCCACTCGTGAACAAGACCCCGAGGTACTTGAACTCCTCCACTTGGAGCAGGATCTCCTCCCCAACCCGGAGAAGGCACTCCATGACCTCAAGTTTGGAGGCGCTGATTCTCATCCCGGCCGCTTCACACTCGGTTGCGAACCAATCCAGTGAGAGCTGGAGGTAACGAACCGATGAAGTCAACAGCACCACATCATCTGCAATGAGCAGAGACTCAATCCTGAGGCCATTAGACCGGACCCCCTCAACACCACGGCTGCACCTAGAAATTCTGTCCATAAAAGTTATGAACAGAATCGGTGACAAAGGGCAGCCCTGGCAGAGTCCAACCCCCACTGGAAACGAGTTCGACTTACTACCAGCAATGCGGACCAAGCTCTGACACCGGTCATACAGGGAGCGGACGGCCCGTATCAGGGAGCCCGACACCCCATACTTCCGGAGAACCCCCCACAGGACTTCCTGAGGGACTCAGTCAAATGTCTTCTCCAAATCCACATAGCACATGTGGACTGGTTGTGCAAACTCCCAAGCACCCTCAAGGACCCTGCTGAGGGTATAGAGCTGGTCCACAGTTCCACGTCCAGGACGAAAACCGCACTACTCCTCCTGAATCCGAGGTTCAACCATCTGGTGGACTCTCCTCTCCAGTACCCCTGAATAGACCTTGCCGGGGAGGCTGAGGAGTGTGATCCCCCTGTAGTTGGAACACACCCTCCGCTCCCCCTTCTTAAAAAGAGGGACCACCACCCCGGTCTGCCAATCCAGTGGTACCGCCCCCGATCATATAGACTTTTCAAAGCCTTTTTCCTGGCGCCGCATGGAGTGGCAGCCTGTTACAGCAGCTCCCGTCTTTGTAGTGTTTTTGTTACTTATTGCACCAGTTTTCGTCTTTAACACCTCAACTTACTCTTTAACCTGTTGAGTGTAGTTTTGAACAGCAATGGATACTTGCTGGTTAGCCTGTTTTATTTTGGTTTTGCTGTTACTGCTTCTAACAGGGGACCACGCGGAACGGAGTGAGAGCATTGTTTCTTACACACGGGACCAGCTGATCGCGCTGTGTAAACCGGTGCTACTGCCTGGACCGAGGCCTGAAATCCCTGTGGAGCTACGTAGGAGACGCCAGGGGTGTAGAGCTGGGGCTAAGCTGAAGGCTAAACGAAGGAGATATAAACCTTCGGTGCCGGCGATCATTATGGGAAATGTGAGATCGTTAGACAACAAGATGGACGAGCTAGCAGCGCTTGTAAAGACTCAAAGGGAATTCTGGGAGTGCAGCGTTATGTGTTTCACGGAGACGTGGTTTCACTCGTGTATCCCGGATACCTGCGCTACTGTACCCGGCTTCAGAACAATACGGGCAGACAGAGATGTGGTGAGGAGCGGTAAGAAGAAAGGAGGGGGGGGTGGCGCTATTTGTCAATGAGAAGTGGTGCAACCCGGGACATGTTACCGTAAAGGAACGTTTCTGTAGCCCAGATATTGAACTGCTTTGTGTGGGGAAGCGTGCATACTTCCTCAGCTCACCTCCGCCATTATCGTCGCTGTTTACATCCCCCCATCAGCTGATGCCGAGGCAGCGTGTGAAACCATTCACTCCACCGTGTCAAAACAGCAAACCCTGCACCCAAACGCTTTCATAACCATCACTGGGGACTTTAACCATGTCACACTGGATAAAACTCTACCAACATTCTACCAGTATGTAAACTGCCCCACGTGAGACAATAGAACAATAGACCTCCTGTATGCAAACGCAAAGGACGCATACAGTGCCAACACCCTTCCCCCACTCGGAAGATCAGATCATAACCTGGTTGCTTTGAGACCAAGGTACATTCCTCTTGTCCAGCGGCAGCCGGCATTCAAAAGGACAGTTAGGAGGTGGAATCAGCAGGCCCAGGAGGCACTGCAGGACTGCTTTGAGTCTACTGATTGGGACGTGCTCTGTGATCCACATGGGGAGGACATCAACAGCATGACTCACTGCATCACAGAATACATCAAATTCTGTGAACACACCACCATGCCAGTCAGTACTGTAAGCTGCTTCCCCAACAACAAGCCCTGGATCACCAGTGACCTGAAAGCTCTTCTCAACAAGAAGAAGAAGGCCTTCAGATCGGGGGACAAGGAGGAGATGAGGAGGATACAGAACGACCTGAAGGCAGAGCTGAGGAAGGCTAAGGACTCCTACAGGAGGAAGCTGGAGGCCAAGCTCCAGCAGAACAACACAAGAGACATGTGGACCGGGATGAGGGAAATAACTGGCTTCAATGTCAGAGACAGGCGGCCAGTTAGCAGTTCGGACAGGGCAAATGAGCTGAACTATTTCTTTAACAGATTTAGTTCACAGCCCTCCGCTGTGTCCCCCTCCCCCGCACACTCTGGCCTCCAAACACCCAGCCAACCCCCTCCTCTACCCTCCCCCCACTCCACCATGAGCCCCCTGGACCCACTCCCCCCGCTGATTGTGACTACTGGCCAGGTAAGGAGACAGCTGGAGAGACTCCACCAAGGCAAGGCTGCAGGCCCCGACGGCATCAGCCCTAAGGTACTGAAGACCTGTGCCAGCCAGCTGTCTACTGTCCTGTGCCTCCTCTTCAACCTGAGCCTGACCCAGGAGAAGGTGCCCACACTGTGGAAGACCTCCTGTCTGGTTCCTGTGCCCAAGACGCCTGGTCCCTGTGACCCCAAAGACTACAGACCAATAGCCCTCACATCTCATGTGATGAAAGTCCTGGAGAGGCTCATCTTGGCCCACCTTCGTCCACAGGTAAGATCTTCTCTGGACCCTCTGCAGTTTGCTTACCAGCCCCGTTTGGGGGTTGAGGATGCCGTCATCTACCTGCTGCAGAGGGCTCACTCACATCTGGATGGTGCTGGCTGCACTGTGAGAATCACCTTTTTTGATTTCTCCAGTGCATTCAACACCATCCAACCACTTTTACGGAGAGAGCAGCTGCAGACGATGATGGTTGACTCACCCACAGTCACCTGGGTTACTGACTACCTGACAGACAGGCCGCAGTTTGTCCGTCTTGGCGCTGTTGTGTCTGATGTGGTGGTGAGCGACATAGGAGCGCAGGGGACTGTGCTGTCTCCATTCCTGTTCACCCTGTACACCTCAGACTTTCAGTACAACTCTGAGTCGGTCCACCTGCAGAAGTTCTCTGATGACTCTGCAGTGGTCGGGTGCATCAGTGGTGGACGGGAGGAGGAGTACAGAACACTGGCGAGTGACTTTGTGGAGTGGTCTGGGAGGAACCACCTGCTGCTGAACGTGGCCAAGACCAGGGAGATGGTGATCGACTTCAGGAAGAAGAGGATGGCCACACAGCCCCTGAGCATCCTGGGAGAGGACATCGAGGTGATGGAGGACTACAAGTATCTGGGCGTGCACATAGACAGCAAACTGAACTGGAAGACCAACACCAAGGCTGTGTACAAGAAGGGGATGAGCAGACTCTTTTTCCTGAGGAAGCTGAGATCCTTCGGCGTGTGCAGCCAGATGTTGGACATCTTCTACCAGTCTTTTGTTGCCAGTGCACTGTTCTACGCTGTGGTCTGCTGGGGAGGCAGAATTGGAGCCAGCAACACCAACAGACTGAACAAGTTGATCAGAAAGGCTGGCTCCGTGATTGGTTGCAAACGGGACACCATGGAAACTGTGGTGGAGAGGAGGATGCTGAACAAACTTTTAGCTATTCTGGATAACCCGGACCACCCTCTCCACCCACTCCTGGATAGGCAGCGGAGCTCCTTCTTAAACAGACTGATTTAACTCCGCTGCCACAAAGACAGATACAGGAAATCTTTTCTGCCCAGTGCAATAACCCTGTTCAATAAGTCCATCTGACTGAGACTCACAGCCCTTGTGCTGTGATGGCCTCCAAAGTCAGTACTTTCTTGTGGCACATTGTCATAATTATTTATTGAATATTGCACAGTCATATCCTCATTGCACTCATATTGCACACTATTATATTGTAAATATATTGTAAATATGGTAATACTGATGATGCTGCTGGGACAAGTCAATTTCCCATGTCTGGGATCAATAAAGTACTTCTATTCTATTCTATTCTATTCTATTCTATTCTATTCTATTTCGGCTACCAAAATAAACCTGGGATGGAGGAGGACGTGAACTTTAAAACACTCTTTGTCCAAAACCTCCACCCTGCAACTAGTGCACAGCTAGTTGTATACTAGCTAGCCCCCACAGGTCAACAATCCAACACCTGCATTACATGGTCTCCCTTTGGTACTCAAAACACATACAATCTCAGACCAGAAAGGCAGAACCTAACGCCATCTTGTGTCTGAGCACTGATCCTTTGCCCATGGAGCTAGAAGGAGCTCCCTATCATAAACCCCAAGAACCTGACCAGAGATGAGGTCACTCCAAACAGTCTGGCAAAAACTCCAGGTTTGAGCGAAAGCAACAGAGCCATGACTCTCGCCAAAACAATTTTTCCCCAAAACAGAGAAGGCGTTACAAAAGATGCCTACACTCAAAATAAGCCCTTCTCGAGGTCATCCTGTGGTGATTTCCTCATCAATAATACAAAGAATGCTAATCACCCAAATACCTTCACCCATAAAAATGACAACGATGAAGGCCAAACCAAAGCATCGGGCCTCAGCAAAGAAGAACTTGAAGTGATTAAACAGACTGTGATTGAACAGATTATCAAGGACATGCAGGAAAAGGAAGCAGGAAAGCTGACCTCTTTTCAGTGACAATGAAACCAACAAACCTCTCTAAACCTCTTGAGAAGAAGGATGATGAGCGTTGCCAGAAACCCTGTGAACTTGAACCTGGTCTCTCACAGAACCAGGCCTCAACTGCAAGTCACAACAAGCATTAACATTTGAAACGGGGGTGAAGAATCTGGTCCCCCTAATGCTGTCTTGACAGAACACCTTAACTCACAAGACACGCCTCTTAGTGGTAATTAACCACTTATCCAAGAAGAACCTCCTTTCCAACAAATCTTGTGTGATCTTAAAGAGAGAGGTGTGTCTCGGAAACTTTACCTACCCACCACTCTTGAAAATGTTCTCATACACGAAGCACTCCTCGACACAGCTGCTGACATAACTTTGATGTTATCCAAGCTCTTCCACAACCTCAGGAAAATAGTCAAATTTTGCCCGACTCAGCTTCTTATTCCACTTATATACTTGGAAGTGTAACAGCTTCATCATATCATACAAGAGACCCGTCAAACTTGTTTTTGGCATGACATGGTGAGTGTCATGCCAAAAACATGAACAAGGTCCAAGGTCATTCCTGGGTGCCTGACCAGGACAAACGATTAAATGATCAGGCTGACGCCTTAGCCAAGCAAGGTGCTCTAAATGCTGCACCCTGGACTTTCAGCCCTGACTCGATCCCAGGCAACGATTGCTTTTCCCACCCTCCCACCCCTGCCATCTGTACAAGCTCTCCATCTCGGGTCACACAATCACCACCGATGGTGCCCGTAGTGCCTGCAGACACTCCTGCCGCACTGCTGTTCCCTGATTCTGACCTTGTTTCTCTTCAGTCTACGGATCCTGCCCTTCATGGTCCGCTATTTCTATGACCCCGTGTCCCACATCTTTCCAGATGATGATCTCGAATCGATCCCGGATCTGCGTGATCTCTTCAGGATGCGCCCCACTCTGCAGGTGGTCAAGGGTCTCTTAGTTCATGTTTCTGATGCTCTCACTTCTACTACGTTCCTGGTGCCTCATAAACACAGGGGGGTGATGCAAGCATATGCCCATGACTCACCATGCACAGGCCACAAAGACGTTAAGGAAACGTAAGGAAACGTATCATGCCCTAAAACAGGTTGCCTTTCGGCTACACAAAGAGACGTAGCTGACTAAGTGAAAGGCTGCCTAGTTTGCAGCCAATCCCAGCCCTCAAATCCACTCAACCGTGAACTCCAAGTGGGGGACAAAGTATAGTATAATATTTTTGCCCAACCAATGGTAAGAACCAATTCAGACACCCAAAATCTCACCCACAAAAATTTTGCCCGTTGGTCTGGCCCACATATGATCACAGAAAAAATCTCTCCTGTGGTGTACAGAATTTAAATAAGTTGTGATCAAAAAGTTTCAACTTACAAATGGGTACTGTAGCAAAATGAACATTTGTTCTATTGTTGATGTACATGACCATACACAGCGGCGCCAATCAGGCGTCTTGCGTCAATGCTGCATAGTTCTCAAGTAATTAGCAGATACGCAGAATGTTCAAGAGGCCTATGCGCGGAGGAAGAGATGCTCTTCTGCCCCCCCGCGTGTCTGTGTGAGTTGCCACAGAGTTGCAGAGAGACCACAGTCGATTGTGCAGAATAAATCTTGCTTGCTAGTTCTGGTTTCCTGTGAGTTCCTTTGACGAACACGCCCGGACCCAAATTTACAACAATTGGCGATCACGAAGCGACGTTACTCCGGCGTGGGTGACGGCGTGGACGGCTGATCTTCTCCTTCCCCACAACTATTAGATTGTCCGGACGACATAGATTAGCACTACCTGTTTATCAAAAGTGCGTTTTGTGGTGGAGGACTGATCGCTGTGTTTAAATGTATATTTCAAATTGTGTGGGAAACGCGTGAACTGCGAAGCAAGTCAATACTCGCTTCTGGGTTGTGGCCGGAAGGAGTGCTCGGGGTCAGAGTTGCTGACTGCCTTGGTTATCCAGGCCTCGGGGAGGACCTGAAGAGTGCACTGCAGAGGGAATATAAATAATAATAATAATAATAATAATAATAATAATAATAATAATAATATATTTTCCTTTCTGTATAAAAATATCTAACAAGCGGAATTTTCGGCCGAGTTTGGAGGGATCCTGGGAAAGTTGGGTGAAGATCAACTGTTGGTGCAGTTGTTACAGATTATTGTGGAGCAGAAAGTGAAGAAGGAGGAAACAGAGATTACGGCAGGGACAGCGAGTGTGCTGAAAAGAGGGAAATGGGAAAGTAAAGCGGAGAAGGCAGATAGGCTGAAATGCATGGCGGAAGCGTTGAGAGATGTGTGTATGACTATGCGCGCAGCGAATAAATGGCGTAAAGACAAAAAAGAAAAAAGTGTGACCAATGAGCTGGGAACAGGGAAGTCACCTCCAACGTATTGTCAAGGGGCAGCATTATATCCAGTAATAACAGGAGGCACATTACAGTTAGCTGGTGGGAATGTGGAATTTGAAGCTCATGGAGCGGGTGGTGGACAAGGAAGTCAGACGCAATCGTCGGCTTCAGCATCTGTCCCGGCACTTTCAGCGTCGAACCCTTTTGCTCTAAAAAATACTACAACACAGGAAGATGATGGCTGGGTTAAACGGCAAAGACAGATGGCTGCAGACTTATTGCGTCCCGCTGAGGACATGTCTAAGCGTATGGCAGAGTTGGAAACACAGTTGCGTAATTTACAAATCCAGACACAACCACAAGAAGGCGCATCACACGTAGCGTCTCACACGTCACCTATAACACCTCAACAGGGGGAACCAGGTCAATCGTTTCTGAGTTCCATCCCGACGACACCACAGTCTACACTCTCTGTTCACTCCACACCAGGAAATGATGGTTATCGTTCTGTTCCTTTTACGCGCTCCCGAGCACAGGTCACAGGAGTGGAACCAGTGCTCCAGCTCCCCTTAGTGGCCGTCCCAGGTTCTGTAAATCCAACATATAAACCATGGCACTTGGGCGACATTACAGGATTGAGAAATGAATTACCACCTCTCCCTAATGGGGCCAGTCCCTGGATTCAAGCCTTAAAAGGCCACACACAAGGGGTGCTACTGGCCATGGGAGACATGCGAGCTATTGTAGCCACCTGTGTAGGACACCACACACTGAGCCAGATTGAAGCAGCAGCTCGAACTGAGGATGTGCCACCTTCTGCACCTGTTACTGACCATGTTGAAAATTTCTTTGCTGCTATGCGAGCTATGTTTCCTGTCAGTGCTGCAGCGATCGCATCCTTTTCACATCCATGGAAGACCGAGGAGGGAATCACTCCCGAGGCGTGGCTTCACACAGGAAGGAGTAAGTGGATCGGAGTTACAGGTGAGTCTCCGACTGATGGTACACCCACAATGGTAATGATGAAGGAAAAACTTATGGCAGGTTTGCCTACACCAGTTAAACAACAACTGCTTGATAATCCTATGATTCCTGGCGCTCCATGGGCCCAATGGTCACAATGTCTGATCACTCTGTTAGATAGATTTATCACCAAAGAGCGGCAACAAGCTGCATCACAGCTTGCAGCACAGCAATCACTCACACAAATGCAGATTGAACAAATGAAAAAATCATCTAAAAAGGCACAGTCTTCGCCCACGACTGACATTCAAGCGGCCGTTGTTGCTGCTGTTCGTGAGGCTTTCCGCACAGGAGGGCCACCTCGGAGTCATGACAGAGGTCTGGTTGGGAGAAGGGATGGAGCATCACATCGCTCAGATTTGTGCCACAACTGCGGAGGAACGGGACATTGGGCAAGAGAGTGTCGCAGACGCCCACAACAACAGCACCGCCCACAGCAACAAAATGACAGCTTATATCATCAGCCACCGCCATCTGGAGACCACGGCATGAAACCCCCGCCTATGGAGGCCCAGCTGGCACCAGAGGGGGCGCGACAGCCAAGTCCTTTCTTTCCATGAAGGTAGAGAAGAATGACTTTTTGTTTCTTGTGGACACGGGAGCCACCTATTCCACTTTATCTGAAAAGGTGGATTTGCCTCTCTCTACTGAAGTGGTACCAGTACAGGGTATTGGCGGCCAGACCTTGTATTTGTCAAAAACTGAACCCGTAACTGTAACTCTTGGCAACCAGACACTGAATCACTCATTTCTCATGAGCCCTCAATGCCCTATTAATCTGCTGGGACGAGATCTCCTCCAGACTCTTAAGGCTCAGATTCTCCTGCTTCCGGAAGTAACGACGGTCACCCTCTCCAACGGTGACACCTACTTGTGCACAAATGTAACATCAAACACTTCTGCCATCATGCGCCTGGGAAACTCACCTCCGGGAGATCTACTCGTTGCTGACATTTATTGGGGACTGGTCATCGACCCGGACCACAGCGCGCTGGTGCAAGCCTTCTGTCAGTGGCATCCGCATCTCAAGGTCAGACATGTGTTGTCTCCACCCCAGGATCCCTTACACGTGACCCTGTTCTACGACACGGAAGGTGACTTCCTCTATCAGGTTCGGTTCAATGAACTTTGGGAAGGTAAGGAGTGGTCAGTTGTCTCACCTGGTATCGTAGTTGGACCGGAAGGCGTAGCTGCCCTGATCCATCTCACTGATCAACAGAGCCAGTATTATCAATTTGGCCCCACCTCAGCACCACACATAACATTGGCCATCACAACAGGGAAACAGGCAAAGGCCCATGGTCCTATGGTGGCTGCCACTAATAAAATCTCTGATTGGCAAGAAACATCCACACAAAATGTTTTCACCTCTCCATCAAATCCCCAATTCACATTTTATAAAACTCCGACGACTACTCGAGTCATTTTGAATCACCAACAATTACAACGCCACCATGGTGCTGAGGACACCAATGATCCAGAGGCAGACAGAGCACTGGAAAATCTACCTTCTTCTATGTGGGTGACTCATCAGGCGGACGTGGGCCTTCTCAGTGTCAGACCTGTAGAGTTTGCTATTGACACAACCAATCCAGTTAATGTGCCCCAATATCCTATTAAAACAGAAGCTCTACCAGGCATCACAGACACCATAGAAGGGCTGTTACAGGCTGGTGTCATCTATCCCACCACTTCACCATTGAACACACCCATCTTGCCAGTCCTTAAAGCAGATGGAACAAATTATCGCATGGCTCATGATCTCCGTACAATTAACGCTCTTGTTCGTGAGCCCTCTCAGGCAGTGCCTAACCCTACTACTGCCCTGTCTTTGCTCACTCCTGACCATCAGTGGTTCACTGTCATTGATCTGGCTAATGCTTTCTTTTGCTTACCCCTTAGTACAAAGCTGCAACCCGTCGTTGCATTCACATTTTCTGGACAACAGTACACATATACCAGGATGCCACAGGGGTTCTCTTTAACACCTGGTATATTTAACACTGTTTTGAAACACCTCTTACAGAGGTCCCCTACTCTACCTGACAACACTCTGCTAATCCAGTATGTGGATGATTTGTTGATTGCTTCTCATACGAGACAACAGTGCATGGAGGCTTACATCACCCTCTTACAATATTTGGGAACTATTGGTTTTCTGATTAAGAAGAAGATCCAGTTGGTCCGAACACGGGTCCAGTTTTTGGGTAATATCATTTCTGGTCGTGGTTCTGAAATGACCACTTCTCAAAGGCAAAATATTCTGGCACATAAGCAACCTGTTAGTGTTAAAGACCTACAGTCATTCTTGGGACTTATTAACTTTTCCAGACATTTCATTCCTGACTACGCGTCTCACACAGCCTCACTTCGAGACATCCTGAAAACCACTGGCACGCAACACCCACGAGCTCATGTCACATGGACAGATCAAGCACGGTCTGATTTCCTGGACATCAAACATCTTTTAGCCAATGCAGTAGCTCTGGCTACACCAGACTACTCAATCCCATTCTGTTTGGATGTTTCCGTTGCAGACGATGGCATGACAGCAAATGCATGCCTCTTTCAGCAACGACAGGGGGAGAGACATGTGTTGGGCTACTATAGCATCATTTTAGATCCCATTGAACAAAAAGCACCACCTTGCACAAGATTTGCAGCAGCCCTAGCTAAGCTCATCATGAAAACAGAGATGGTTGTGCAAAAACATCAACTTTTTGTGAACACAGACCATGCTGTCATAGCCTTTATTGAGTCATCAGCATTTTCCATCACACCAGGAAGAGAAAATACAACCATCACAGTACTAACACAACCACACATAGCCTACAGAAATGAGAAAGTCAACATGGCACAACACATGAGCATGGAAGAAACACATGATTGTTGCCAAGAAACAATGAGGGTGTCAAAGGCGAGACCTGACGTGCAGGCAACACCACTCCCTGAAGCATTAGAGATAATGCATTTATACATAGATGGAAGTTGCCACAGAACAGACACGGGCCTAAAGGCTGGATTTGCTGTGGTACAAAGAGAAAATTTGGACTACATAGTTCAAGCCAGTGGCTCAGTGGAACCGCCGTCGGCCCAAAGAGCTGAATTGGTGGCCCTGGAAAAGGCTTTATTAATGGGGAAAAGACAAAATGTAAACATTTTTACCGATTCAGCCTTTTGTTATCATGTTGTACATAGAGATTTGGGTGCATGGATAAGAAATGGATGGAAGACTGCAACAGGGGGTCCTCCCAAACATGAAGATGTGATAAAAAGCATTCTGGGGGCCTTAAAAGGCCCCACCAAACTGGCAGTGATAAAAATACCAGCCCACAAAAAGGATGGGTCTCTTGATGCAAAAGGGAATGAAGTAGCAGACAGAGCAGCAAAACAGGCTGCTGGTCTAGACATTCCCAACATAGCTACATTGGTGGAGGTGGCTGAGGAAAAAGAACAGGATTTAAGACCTCTTTCATTATATGAATGGGGCAATGCGCAAGCGCTTACTCCGGTGGATGAACAAGAACAGTGGAGTGAAAATGGGGCTAAAGTGGTTGACATTGAACATGGCCCCAACGGACAACAAGTGGAAATATGGCAAAACAAAAAAGGTCTCTTAGTGGTTCCCAAGCGATTTCTCAGAGACATGTGCCTAGAAGCACACGGTCCATCACACTTGGGGATCGATGCCATGAAAAGATTCTGCAAAAACTTTTGGCATCCAGACCTACCTTCAGTACTGGCAGATATCGCACTCAAATGTGAAATCTGCACACAGTACAACCCCAGACCAGGCATCAAGAATGTGCCTGGTCTATTTCCAGTGCCTAAAACAACTGGTGAAGAAATCCTGATGGATTTTACAGACATGGGAGTGCGAGGCAAGGGGAAAAAGATATTTATTAGTGATAATAGATGTCTACTCTGGATGGCCCGAGGCGTATCCTACCGCAAAAGAGGATGCGGCCGCAGTGATCAAAGCTTTGGTTAATCACTATATTCCAAATCATGGATTCCCCAAGAGAATCAGATCAGACAATGGGTCCCATTTTAAAAACAAACACTTGGCGCAAGTGGAACAACAATTAGGTCTGACCCACAAATATGGCACAGTTTACTACCCCCAGTCACAGGGTAAGGTGGAAAGAATGAATCAGCACATCAAAACTAAATTAGCTAAAACAATGGCCTCAACTGGCATCAATTGGATAGATGCATTGCCATTGGTCCTTATGACCATAAGATATTCGGTGAACCGTCAAACAGGGTTCACTCCATTTGAGCTCCAACACGGACGTCCCTTCTCAGGACCCTGGGGCACTGTGGGACCATCCGCAACTTGCAACCCAAAGGTAATGTACAAAATTCTTAAACATATGGCTATCAGTCTTTCTCTCCAGGTTCCACCCTTGATGGAGGAGAGACCAGAGCTAGCAGGAGAAGAATTCCTCCTGCTGAAGTGAAATTTAGAATAGACTTTAAGATTCTCCTTCTAACATATAAAGCTCTAAATGGACTATCTCCCTCATACCTGCAGGATCTCATAGTTCCGTATATACCTAAAAGAACACTCAGATCACAGAGTGCAGGTTTACTTGTAGTTCCTAGAATTCATCAAAGCAGACTGGGAGGACGAGCTTTTAGCTATCGGGCAGCTTTACTGTGGAACCAGTTACCAACCTGGGTCCAAGAGGCAGACACCACGTCTGCCTTTAAGATCAAACTTAAAACCTTTCTGTTCACTAAAGCATATAGCTAGCCTCAAACCAAGTGTGTAGGGCTGACAGATCTAGTTTAGTCAGTTTTCACAGTTATAGCTAGAATAGGCTCATCAGACTCTTATTCTTCAATTTTTAGCACAGCTATGCTGCTATAGGCCTACGCTGCTGGGGACAAACACATGATCCACTGAGCAGTTCCCCACTTCCTCAACACCAACCACTCCCTCACGTCCTCTCCTCCTTTTCTTCTTCTTTCTCCTCCTTTTATTTTCACCGGGATTATCTGGGTCCAGTCTTCCTTGTCGTTCTGTGTGTCTCCCCCCCTTCTCTCTCTCTCTCTCTCTCTCTCTCTCTCTCTTTCTCTCTCTCTTTGCAGGTTTTCCGTCTCCAGGCCTTCGTGCTGTACGGACTTTGGCCTATGGCAAACTCAGGGTCCGCTGTCGGCACCTGCCTATACTGTTCATCTCTTTATAACAACCTGCTATGCTGTATTATGTGTATATATGTCTGATATGTTTGTATTTCTATGATTGTATTTTGTCTGTATTTCTTTGGTTTTATGATTGTATCTGTTCTCCCTCTCTCTCTCTTTATTCTCTCTGTCCTGTCTCCCTCTTTTATTCCTCCTTTACCCAGCCAACTTTCAGCAGGATGGTTCCCCCTTGTAAGCCTGGTCCTGCTCAAGGTTTCTTCCTGTTAAAAGGGAGTTTTTCCCTGCCACTGTGCTTACCTGGGGGTTCAGGCTCTGGGTTTCTACCTCTGTAAAGCACTTAGAGAAAATTTTATTGTAAAAGGTGCTATATAAATAAAATAAATTGAAATTGAAAAATTGAAGGTCTTTAAGAGGAAGTGGCAGGAACCCCGTTGGACAGGGCCACACCGTGTCACAGCAAGGACCACCACAGCTGTTCGCCTTGAAGGGAAAGGATCCACGTGGTTTTATCTGTCACAGTGTGCCAGAGTGCCTACAACATCAGAGGAAAAGGGGACTGCGATGTCAGATACCCCCAACGCGTAACAGGTGAAGTGCTAGTAACCTCTCCCTGCAACAATGGCTCCCACACAGGGGATCACCCGATACATCGATCCATTCCCGGAAGAGGAATCACCATCAGAGGACGAGACACCCCGACCGCCACGGCAGGAACGAAGGAGGATCTGTCCTACATTAAAGACACAATGTCTTGATTGTTGTTTTTGGATAGCTATGCTAATTGTGTTCATTGTTCTCGTTGCCTTAATTTCATTTGCCACTTATAAGCTCTCCAGTCACATTCAAAAATTGCTGGTTCGTGGAAACCGCTCTGTTCACCTTAATTTGACTTACAGCTCGACGGAGGCGACATATGTTGGCTAAACGAGATCTATCAAAAGATTATTTTGATCTGTCCAAAAATACACCAACTTACATAGATCCGATAGGCATTCCTAGAGGCGTCCCCAACAGTGGATTAGTGGACCAAGTTGCGGCAGGATTTGAAAACATTCCCGTTGTGTCGGCACTATTCCCCGTTACACCAAACAAAAATGTTGGCAGAATTAATTATATTCATTATAATGTTCAAAGATTGGCGAACCTTACCAGAGATGCTGTAGAGGGCCTCTCTGAACAATTGGCAGCGACATCACTGATGGCTATACAAAATCGCATGGCCCTAGATATGCTCTTAGCAGAGAAAGGAGGGGTTTGTTCAGTGTTTGGTGACATGTGTTGTACTTTCATCCCCAATAACACCGCTCCTGATGGGTCTGTGGCGCGTGCCCTAGAAGGCCTTCGAACCCTGTCTAACGAAATGTTGGAAAATTCTGGGATTGACAATCCGCTCGGTGACTGGATGACCGGTATTTTTGGCAAATGGAAAACTTTTATTATTGCTCTGTTGACTTCTATTGCTTCATCTTTGGCTATAATTCTTACTTGCGGTTGCTGTTGTGTTCCTTGTATTCGCGCTCTGTGTGTACGTTTCATCTCTTCTACCATTGAGAAGGGCTCTCAGTCTAAAACAGATACGATGATGCCACTTTTGCCGTCCAATCCATCAGCCCCGGAACCGGACGAAGATGACCTGCCTATGTATGCGTTTGATCTTTAATATGTCCTCTTTTTAGAGGCCAACTGGGGGAATGTAGCAAAATGAACATTTGTTCTATTGTTGATGTACATGTAATCATATAAGGCTTTATTTTTCTGTCCTGTGTCTACGTGACCCACGCATATCTTACTTCGCCAAGGACAATCACGTACGGAGCCGTGGATCACTTGCGATAGACCATACACAGCGGCGCCAATCAGGCGTCTTGCGTCAATGCTGCATAGTTCTCACGTAATTAGCAGATACGCCGAATGTTCAAGAGGCCTATGCGCAGAGGAAGAGATGCTCTTCTGCCCCCCCGCGGGTCTGTGTGAATTGCCACAGAGTTGCAGAGAGACCACAGTTGATTGTGCAGAATAAATCTTGCTTGCTAGTTCTGGTTTCCTGTGAGTTCCTTTGACAAACACGCCCGGACCCCAAATTTACAACAGTACACTACAACCAGACCAGCCCATACAGGAAATCCGCAGAGTTCAAATTGTGAACACTCGCTATCCGGTCAGATAGAAGAGTTAGGCAGAGCCAAACTCTAATATTGAGAGTGTTCTAAAGACAAATGACCGATTATGAGTAAAAATTTCTCTCTTTCTTTCTCACCTACTAATTCCTATTCACCATTCTTTTATTTACCGTGTGTGTACTAAACAATGTGTTACAAGTGGGGGTTACATTGAAATCATAGTCCATAACACTGATTCTATCCACCAGTGTCAGGTCAATGATTTGGCTTTGTCTCACTTGCATCATGAGCAATATGAAAGCAACCGTGAAGTCCCAGAATCCTATTGCAGACATAATCTGATTCAGCCTCTGAAGTATTCATAGTTGTCTTATGAGCAAGTGATCGCAACTGTTGTAGGATCAGGACACCAGTTGACTTTCTTTATAGCCACTGTTCTATCAGACAAGATAAAATTTTGAAGTGTGAGATAGATAAATACTACAGAGATTGGATAGAAGAGATAGATTTGTGATAGATTATTACTACCCCTCACAGCAATGAAGACAACGGGAGACTCTGATGATTTTTGAACTAGAATTGTTGAAACAATAGGCCTCATGAGTCCTCAATCAACACATTGTTAGTCACTCACTTATAAGTTACAGCCTTGTACATGTCTAGGGTGAATACACATTTATTTCTTAGTTAGTAATCAATTAGAACCCAATAAAATTGCCACAAGTTCAGTTAGCTTTTAGCCACTAACCCAATTGAATCAGTTAGCCATTTCAATTGGCTAATCTTCCTTTGAGACCCAGCTCATGATCTAGGAGATGCCTGCCACCTTCCTGGGAGCCCTCATCAATGTTCTTTTCTTAAGCGGTTCAAGGATCCCAGGACAGCGAACCATGAACCGAGTGGGGGAGATGTAGCAGACATCTCGGACTCTCCCCTGGATCTCCTTGTACCAAGCATGAGATCGTTATCTTTATGACTGTTTCAGACACCAGGACACAAGTAGGAGGGGGTTGTGGAACCATCTAACAACAAAATTTGTACCATCACCACAGGAATTTACTAATGGAAGTGTTGTTGGTTTTCATGATCCCTTGTGCTTACATACACCTATCACCCAGACCGTCCGGGAGGAAGGGACACCTCTCCCAACCAAATGGAGAACAGATGTTTTACCTCACACTGAGACAATAGGCCATTCACACCTTTCAACGGTCTTGCTGGACTGAATAAACATTGTGGGCTATTTTCCTATATTCCTTATTACTATTATTCATACATTTACACAAACATATATACATATGTATATATATATATATATACATATATGATGATGATGATGATGATGACTGAGACGTCATCGGTAACGTATCGCGCCGTCGTCATTTCCTGTTTCTGCTACGTCCTACTCGTTCACTTCTCCTGGTGTTTGCTACGGTGGATTTACTGTTGTTAATTATTTTGTTAGCTTTTTGTTTATCCTGTTTAGTAGTACACAAGCACCTTGGTGAAAGTTTAGTAACTGCACGATCCTTTGGGTTCTATACTTCGCTTTGTCTATTTTGCTCCACGCAGCTGCACTCACTGCTAGCATGGCTAACTCCACTCCCTCTCCCACTGTTTCTCCTTCTCCGGTGTTCTGCAAAGTGTGTGAAATGTTTAGTTACTCCTCGGCCTCCTTTACTGAGAGTCAAGCGTGTAGAAAATGTAGCATATTTATAGCTCTAGAGGGGAGGCTTAGCGAGCTTGAGGCGAGGCGCCACACACCAGACAGCATCGTAGCCCCTGTAGCTAGCCAGCACCAGTTAGCCTGTGCGGACTGGCCCAGTTCAGCTACTGTTAGCTGTTCCCCCTCAGACCCTGAGCAGCCGCGTAGTCAGGGTGGTTGGGTGGCGGTTCGAAGGAAGCTTAGCCTGAAACAAAGGCCTAAAAAGACCTTACTAAACTTAATATGGAGTTGGTGTGTAACTTCGCCAAAACGATGTCGGACTCCGTAATGTTCTCTGGTCCCCTCCCGAATCTGGCCAGTGATGACATGTTTAGCCGCATGTCATCGCTCCGTCGCTGGTTGTCGCGGTGGTGTCCAGAAAATAACGTGGCCTCCACAGTTCATCTAGTAATTAAGTCAAGAGCTGTTAATAATAATAACCTTATAAAAATACACAGCAGTAAATACTCAGAAACAACTAAAACAGTTAGATGTGGTCTGTTGAACATACGATCTCTTCGGTCTAAATCTCTTCAATATTTTCTGTTAATGATTTAATAACAGATCTGTCTGATATTTTCTTTCCCACGGAGACTTGGTTGCATGATGAAGAATATGTTAGTTTAAATGTAGCAACTCCATCAAGTCATATTAACTATCATGTTCCTCGAAGTGCAGGCAGAGGAGGTGGAGTGGCAGCAATCTACCGCTCCAGCCTCCAAATCAACCCCAAAGCTAAAGCTACCTACCTGTAGCTCTTTCGAGAGTTTCACTCTCAACCTCTCTCACCACAACTGGAAGCCAGAAAAGCCAGTTGTATTATTTGTGGCGTATCGGCCACCTGCGGCTGCTTACACACAGTTTCTGGCTGAGTTTTCAGATTTCCTATCTAGTTTAGATAAAGTCCTATCTAGTTTAGATAAAGTCATTATAGTGGTGATTTTAACATCCATATGGATGATGATACTGACAGTCTTAGGACGGCGTTTAACTCACTGTTAGATTCAATAGGTTTCTCTCAATTAGTAAATGAACCGACACACTGTCATAATCACACTCTGGATCTGGTTCTCACCTATGGTTTAGAAACTGAGAACCTTTTAGTCGTTCCCCAAAACCCCCTCCTCTCAGACCACTCACTTGTAACCTTTGATTTTACTCTATCAGACCGAGCAACACATGAAAGGAAGGTTCACTACAGCAGGTGTCTCTCTGAAGACAGATTTGTAGCTGAAAGTGCAGCGCTGTTCCCTCTAGTGCCTCCTACTGGTGCAACAGCTCATTCTGATCTAAATGTTACTCCTGCAGATATTGACTGCTTTGTCAATGACACTGCAGCCACACTGCGTATAGTTTTAGATTCGGTTGCCCCACTGAACAAGAGGTTCACACACCATGGAAGACTGGCTCCGTGGTATAATACACATATCCAAACCCTTAAGCAGGCATCAAGATGGATGGAGAGGAAGTGGTATTCAGCCAGATCAGCTGATTCCCAAAGTGCTTGAAAAGACAGCTTATTAACATATAAGAAGGCCCTCTGTAAAGCCAGCTTACAGCTGGCAAAAAGACAGCTTACTACACTTTATTAATAGATGTAAACAAGAACAACCCGCATTCTCTGTTTAAGACCATAGCCAGGTTGACAAAGACTCACAGCTCTGTTGAGCCTTCTACTCCTGCAGTTCTTAGCAGTGAAGACTATGAGTTTCTTCACCAATAAAAACACTAACATTAGAGAAAAGATCGATCAAGGTCGCTCCATGACAACTGATGAGCTACCCTTGTTAGCAACCTGAGTCTAGTCCTGATCCACCTCTGGATAGCTTCCTGCCCATAGACCAATCTGAGCTGACCTCAAGCATAAATGGATCTAAACTAACCACATGTCTCCTGGACCCCATCCCAACTAAGCTTTTCAAGGATGTCTTTCCTCTGATCAGGGCCTCAGTATTAGATCAGATCAATTTATCCTTGACAACAGGTTATGTACCTCAGGTGTTTAAAACTGCTATTATCAGACCTTTACTTAAAAAACCTTCACTTGACCCAGGCGTCTTAGCAAATTATAGACCGATATCCAACCTCCCATTCATCTCTAAGATACTTGAGAGGCTGGTTGTCAGTCAGCTAACTGAACACCTAAACAGGAATAGTCTATTTGAACTGTTTCAGTCTGGTTTCAGAGCTCATCATAGTACAGAAACAGCACTGGTTAAAGTCACTAATGACCTCCTCATGGCATCAGACCGTGGACTTATCTCCGTACTGGTTTTACTGGACCTCAGTGCTGCCTTTGATTCTGTAGATCACAGCATTTTATTACAAAGGCTACAATATGAGATTAGGATCACAGGGACGGCTCTAGACTGGTTTAAATCTTATCTATCAGATCGATTTCATTTTGTTCATGTTAATGATGCTTCCTCTGAGTGTACAAAGGTTCATCATGGTGTTCCTCAGGGTTCAGTGCTTGGGCCAATCCTGTTCACTCTTTACATGCTCCCTCTAGGAAATATTATTCAGAGACACGGCATACATTTTCATTGCTATGCCAACGATACGCAGCCGTATTTATCCATGAAACCTGATGAAACAGAGCCGTTAGCCAGACTCCAGGCATGTCTCAAAGACATAAAAGACTGGATGACCTCCAATTTCCTTCTTTTAAACTCAGACAAAACTGAAGTCATTGTTCTTGGAGCTAAACATCTGAGGACTAGATTACCAGATAGCATTCTCTGTTTGGATGGCATTACCTTGTCCTCCAGTATGGCTGTAAGGAACCTGGGAGTTATCTTCGACCAGGACTTGTCATTTCTCCCTCATATTAAACAGGTTTCTAGGACCGCTTTCTTTCGCCTCCTTAACATTGCCAAGATCAGGAGCATCCTGTCACAGAGTAATGCTGAAAAACGCGTCCATATTTTTGTTACCTCTAGACTGGACTACTGCAACTCATTACTGTCAGGATGTCCAAATTATTCCATTAATAACTTGCAGCTGATCGAGAACGCTGCAGCCAGAGTTCTGACAGGAATCAGCACCAGGGAGCATATCTCTCCAGTTTTAGCTTCTCTTCACTGGCTTCTGGTGAAATCTAGAATAGATTTTAAGATTCTCCTTAAAATATACATATAAAGCTCTCAGTGGACTATCTCCATTATACTTGCAGGATCTCATAGTTCCGTATATTCCTAAAAGAACACTCAGATCACACAGTGCAGGTTTACTTGTAGTTCCTAGAATTCATCAAAGTAGACTGGGAGGATGAGCTTCTAGCTATCGGGCAGCTTTACTGTGGAACCAGTTACTGACCTGGGTCAGAGAGGCACATCTGCCTTTAAGATCAAACTTAAAACCTTTCTGTTCAGTAAAGCGTACAGTTAGCCTCAAACAAAGTGTGTAGGGTTGATAGATTTAGTTACAGTCAGTTCTCACAGTTACAGGTAGCATAGGGCCATCAAACTTATTCCTCAATTTTTAGCACAGTTATGCTACTTATAGGCCTATGCTGCTGGGGACACAAACAAGATCCACTGAGCAGTTCCCGACTTCCTCAGCACCAACCACTCCCTCCTTTCCTCCTTTTCTTTTTTCTCACCGGGATTATCTGTGTCCAGTCTTCCTTGCCTCTCTCTCTCTCTCTGCAGGTCTTCCATCTCCAGGCCTTCGTGCTGCACGGACCTCGGCCTCTGACAAACTCAGGGTCCACTCTCAGCACCTGCCTATGCTGTTCATCTCTTTATAACAACCTGCTATTCTGTATTATGTGTATATATATAATGTCTGATATGTTTGTATTTCTATGATTGTATTTTGTTTGTATTTCTATGGTTATATGATTGTATCTGTTCTCCCTCTCTCTTTATTCTCTCTGTCCCGTCTACCCCTTTTATTCCTCCTTTACCCAGCTGACTTTCAGCAGTATGGTTCCTCCTTGTAAGCCTGGTCCTGCTCAAGGTTTCTTGCTGTTAAAAGGGAGTTTTTCCTTGCCACTGTGCTTACCTGGGGGTTCAGGCTCTGAGTTTCTACCTCTGTAAAGCACCTAGAGACAATTTTATTGCATTCATTAGTCTAATGTGGTGTTTCATGATGAATATAGCCACAATAATCAGACTTAAACTTCTCCTTTTATGTTGATTTATTAAGGAATTATGCAGATTACATGTAAATGATTTTATATTTAAAAGATAATTGGCAAAATGAACGCATTAATAAGATACAAATCACAATAATTGGTGCTGCTCATAACATTACCTGTGCTTTGATGCATTTACTGTTGAGTTTTTGAAGAAGGGAGGCTTTTGAAGACTGAGGCCTGGTGCCCGCCAACACAACCTGGTCTCCTCTGCACAACCAGTCACTCTCCTGACCACAGGGCAACTCCTGATGTGGAGGCCTCAGTCTTGGGGCATAAAAAGGGGAAAACCCCATCTGCTTCTTAGTGAGCAGATGGCGCCAGTGTGCTTAGTTGTTAATTGTTGTCGTTGCAATTGCCTGTTACTGCTGTTCACAACTTTGCCTCCCAGTTTCTATTTTTCAGCAGGGCACCCAGCAAACAATGTTGTGATCGTTCTCTCCAATTTCAATTCAGCAAGGCACTCAGCACACAATGTTGTGATCTTTCTCTTACTTGCCTGCTTGTTTCGTTGCCCCCAAATCAATTCTTCAGTGCCTCAAACTGCTCAAACATTGGTGCTAAAAAGCACAAACTTCAGCCAACACAGCATCATCCTCTTGCAGCGTCGGGGTCTGGAATTGGAAGTGATGATGTCTTGGATGCGCAGATAATACATCAAAACATTCTTAATATTCACCTTTTACAGAACACAATACATTGTTTTGAGTTTAACCATTATGTCATATATCAAATCAACCACTTTTAGGACTTCATTATTTGTGCTTTTACAAGCAATATAATCAATTAACCAAATTAATATCATTTAAACATGTTAAAGCTCGCAAGCAGATGAGGTAGCATGATAATGCTAACACAGTGTTGCTAATACATCGATGCTAACATACTTCTGTCCACATAAGTAACACTACATACTGATATTAATGAATTACTAAAAACTGGATTAAATGGATGAATGGATAAGAAAAAAGTTAAGGAAATGAATATTATTCAATCACTCAATCACTCAGAACCCAATGAAAGAGCATAATAACGCTGACACAGTGTTATGATATGAGTGCATCAACGCCAACATACTCTATTCATATAACACCACATGCTACAACTACTTAAAAATGGATGATATGGATGAATGAATAAAATAACGAATAAAGGAATTAAAAACAATAGGACGAGACATTACACTTCAATTCACTGTTACCGAGGTCATGGTGACATTCATGTTCACACCATGAATCCCTCAGTGCCATCACTGTCTCCCCTTCTCTCTCTTCTGCCGTTGTTTTTGTTAAACTTCTGGGAAGTTTTCTCTTCTGCTGTTGTTTTTGTTAAACTTCTGGGAAGGCACAGCAGACCTCAACATTTCTTGACACTGAACACAATTTTCTGTAAAGTCAAAAACAGCCTTTTAACTTTATCAAAGAAAATTCTAAACTGGCTATAATTGTTGTTGAGGGAATTAGCAAAACATTGATATTTTTTGATATATATTGATATATTGAGATTTTTTCTTTTTTTTTTTACTGGCGCTGCATGGAGTAGCAGCCTGTTACAGCAGCTCCCGTCTTTTGTAGTGTTTTTGTTACTTATTGTACCAGTTTTCCTCTTTAACACCTCAATTTACTCTTTAACCTGTTGAGTGTAGTTGAACAGCAATGGATACTTGCTGGTTAGCCTGTTTTATTTTGGTTTTGCTGTTACTGCTTGTAACAGGGGGCCATGTGGAACTGAGTGAGAGCCTTGTTTCTTACACACGGGACCAGCTGATCGCGCTGTGTAAACCGGTGTTACTGCCTGCACCGAGGCCTGAAATCCCTGCGGAGCTACGTAGGAGACGCCGGGGGTGTAGAGCCGGGGCTAAGCTGAAGGCTAAACGAAGGAGATATAAACCTTCGGATCGTTAGGCAACAAGATGGACGAGCTAGCGGAGCTTGTTAAGACTCCGGAATTCCGGGAGTGCAGTGTCATCTGTTTCATGGAGACATGGTTTCACTCGTGTTTCCCAGATTCCTGCGCTACTGTACCCGGCTTCAGAACAATACGGGCGGACAGAGATGTGGAGAGGAGCAATAAGAAGAAAGGAGGGCGGATTGCGCTGTTTGTCAATGAGAAGTGGTGCAACCCGGGACATGTTAAAGAACGGAACGTTTCTGTAGCCCAGATATTGAACTGCTTTGTGTGGGGATGCATCCATACTTCCTGCCTAGGGAGCTCACCTCCGCCATTGTCGTCGCTGTTTACATCCCCCCATCAGTTGATGCCGAGGCAGTGTGTGAAACCATTCACTCCACCGTGTCAAAACTGCAAACCCTGCACCCAAACGCTTTCATAACCATCACTCGGGACTTTAACCACGTCACACTGGATAAAACTCTGCCAACATTCTACCAGTTTGTAAACTGCCCCATGAGAGACAATAGAACAATAGACCTCCTGTATGCAAACGCAAAGGACGCATACAGTGCCAACACCCTTCCCCCAATGGGAAGATCAGATCACAACCTGGTGGTGCTGACACCAAGGTACGTTCCTCTTGTCCAGCGGCAGCCTGCATCCACAAGGACAGTTAGGAGGTGGAATCAGCAGGCCCAGGAGGCACTGCAGGACTGCTTTGAGTCTACTGACTGGGAAGTGCTCTGTGATCCACATGGGGAGGACATCAACAACATGACTGACTGCATCACAGAATACATAAATTCAGCCAGGACTGTACGCTGCTTCTCCAACAACAAGCCCTGGATCACCAGTGACCTGAAAGCCCTTCTCAACAAGAAGAAGAAGGCCTTCAGATCGGGGGACAAGGAGGAGATGAGGAGGATACAGCACGACCTGAAGGCAGAGCTGAGGAAGGCTACAGGAGGAAGCTGGAGGCCAAGATCCAGCAGAACAACACGAGAGACGTGTGGACAGGGATAAGGGAAATAACTGGCTTCAATGTCAGAGACAGGCAGCCAGTTAGCAGTTCGGACAGGGCAAATGAGCTGAGCTGTTTCTTTAACAGATTTAGTTCACAGCCCTCTGCTGTGTCCCCCTCCCCCGCACACTCTCGCCTCCAAACACCCAGCCACCCTCCTCCTCTACCCTCCCCCCACCCCACCGTGAGCCCCATGGACCCACCCCCCCTGCTGACTGTGACTACTGGCCAGGTGGGGAGACAGCTGGAGAGACTCCACCAAGGCAAAGCTGCAGGCCCCAATGGTATCAGCCCTAAGGTACTGAAGACCTGTGCCAGCCAGCTGTCTACTATCCTGTGCCTCCTCTTCAACCTGAGCCTGACCCAGGAGAAGGTTCCCCTTCTCTGGACCCTCTGCAGTTTGCTTACCAGCCCCGTTTGGGGGTTGAGGATGCCGTCGTCTACCTGCTGCAGAGGGCTCACTCACATCTGGATGGTGCTGGCTGCACAGTAAGAATCACCTTCTTTGATTTCTCCACTGCATTCAACACCATCCAGCCACTTTTACTGAGAGAGAAGCTGCAGACGATGATGGTTGACTCACCCATGGTCTCCTGGGTTACTGACTGCCTGGCAGACAAGCCGCAGTTTGTCCGTCTTGGTGCTGCTCTGTCTGACGTGGTGGTGAGTGATGTAGGAGCACCGCAGGGGACTGTGCTGTCTCCACTCCTGTTCACCCTGTACACCTCAGACTCAGTACAACTCTGAGTCGGCCCACCTGCAGAAGTTCTCTGATGACTCTGCAGTGGTTAGGTGTATCAGTGGTGGACGGGAGGAGGAGTACAGAACACTGGTGAGTGACTTTGTGGAGTGGTCTGGGAGGAACCACCTGCTGCTGAACGTGGCCAAGACCAGGGAGATGGTGACTGACTTCAGGAAGAAGAGGACGGCCACACAGCCCCTGAGCATCCTGGGAGAGGACATCGAGGTGGTGGAGGACTACAGGTACCTGGGCGTGCACATAGACAGCAAACTGAACTGGAAGACCAACACCGAGGCTGTGTACAAGAAGGGGATGAGCAGACTCTACTTCCTGAGGAAGCTGAGATCCTTTGGCGTGTGCAGCAAGATGTTGGATATTTTCTACCAGTCTGTTGTCGCCAGTGTACTGTTCTACGCTGTGGTCTGCTGGGGAGGCAGCATCGGAGCCAGCAGGAGGATGCTGACCAAACTGTTAGCTATTCTGGATAACCCGGACCACCCTCTCCACCCACTCCTGGATAGGCAGCGGAGCTCCTTTTGAAACAGACTGATTCAGCTCCGCTGCCACAAAGACAGATACAGGAAATCTTTCCTGCCCAGTGCAATAACCCTGTTCAACACCTCCGTCTGACTGAGACTCTCAGCCCTTAGCACATTGTCATAATTATTTATTGCATATTGCACCGTCATATCCTCATATTGCACTCATATTGCATACTATTATACTGTAAATATATTGTAAATATGTTAATACTGACGATGCTGCTGGGACAAGTCAATTTCCCATGTCTGGGATCAATAAAATACTACTATTCTATTCTATTCTATTCTTTTTTATAGTGGTTTATTTCACCAATTTGGTCATTTTGAATTTTTTTTTTTTTTCTGTCATGGAACCACAGTGTCAACTAGAGTCTCAAAGTGGCAATCGATTCAAGCTTTGTTCTGCCAACCTGCTCTGTATTGTTGATTTTTAATATTATGACACTAGATACCTTGGGTATTGTGTATGTATCTTAAGACTGATAAAGTTACGTGTGTTTGTAATGCGTGTTTCATCTATGTTTCATAAATGAAACTCGGAATTTAGTCCATAGTAGTGCTTTGTAACTTATCACAAGTAAAAACTAACATTGCGAATATTCATAAGGGCGCAGCCCAAACCCAAAGAAGGGGGGGTAACAGAAAGACTATAAAGGAAAAGGAGTCCTTTGTTCAAGGTTTTTTGTCGCTTTTTGCCTGCCTTGTTGCCTACCACACTTTTGTCTGCGTTTTGTCTTCGTTACCCCCGTGTTTTGTTTTTGTTCATTGTTGAGTCAGTTTTTGGAGCTAGATACTTCTCCTCATTTAAGTTCCATGGTAGCGACTTAGTAGGAAATTAATTGCTTAAGTCGATATCATATAGCATCCTCAAAGAACATATTCAAACAATTTTTGAACTTTTTTTTTTTAATTTGTACTCTACAAAGACTACATACGTGTGCCAAACGGATTGTCTAATTGAGTAAAATTCCCGAGACCATCTCAGACCTGAAGATGCATCTCCGCCTCGTATCCACGGGCCAGCTGATGCAGCAGGTGAATTGTACCAGCCCCCTTGAGTTCTGGGTGAAGTGCATGGAACCTCTGGAAGACTGAGAGTTTGCGGTCTGCGCCCGCTTCTGGACCCATTGCTGCCCACATGTAAGAAAGACCAACTGTCTGATGGTCGTTTGTTGGGTCTCAAATAACCAAATTCATTTTGATTCTACATTCACTAAAATTGTAATCTAAATTTAGGTTTATTAGGGTAGAATAATCCAGAGTGTCTCACCATCATTCAAATTCCTACTTTCTATCAAAAGCATCTTTGAGTTTATACATTTTTAATCTTGTCCATTCATATAATCATTTGTTGTTCCATCCATCAATCCATTTTCTGCCACTTATCCGGGGTCGGGTCGCGGGGGCAGCAGCCTAAGCAGGGAAGCCTTCCCTCTCCCCAGCCAATTCTTCCAGCTCTTCCGGGGGGATCCTGAGGCGTTCCCAGGCCAGCCAAGAGAGATATCACTTGCCTCACTCGTGAACAAGACCCCGAGGTACTTGAATTCCTCCACTTGGGTGAGGATCCCCTCCCCGACCCGGAGAAGGCACTCCAGTTTTTTCCAGCTGAGAACCATGGCCTCAGATTTGGAGGCGCTGATTCCCGGCCGCTTCACACTCGGTTGCGAACCGGTCCAGCGAGAGCTGGAGGTCACGGACTGATGAAGCCAACAAGACCACATCATCTGCAAAGAGCAGAGACCCGATCCTGAGGCCAACAAACCGGACCCCCTCAACACCACGGCGGCGCCATAAAGGTTATGAACAGAATTGGTGACAAAGGGCAGCCCTGGCGGAGTCCAACCTTCACCAGAAACGAGTTCGACTTACTACCGGCAATGCGGACGAAACTCTGACACCGGTCACACAGGGAGCAGACTGCCCGTATCAGGGGACCCAACACCCCATACTCCCGGAGAACCCCCCACAGGACTCCCCGAGGCACACAGTCAAATGCCTTCTCCAGATCCACAAAACACATGTGGACTGGTTGGGCAAACTCCCAAGCACCCTCAAGGACCCTGCTGAGGGTATAGAGCTGGTCCACAGTTCCACGTCCAGGACGAAAACCACACTGCTCCTCCTGAATCTGAGGTTCAACTATCTGACGGCCCATCCTCTCCAGTACCCCCGAATAGACCTTGCCAAGGAGGCTGAGGAGTGTGATCCCCCTATAGTTGGAACACACCCTCCGGTCTCCCTTCTTAAAAAGAGGGACCACCACCCTGGTCTGCCAATCCAGTGGTACTGCCCCCGATGTCCACGCAACGTTGCAGAGTCGTGTCAACCACGACAACCCTACAACATCCAGAGCCCTAAGGAACTCCGGGCGAATCTCATTCACCCCCGGGGCCCTGCCATCAAGGAGTTTCTCAACAACCTCGGCTACTTCAGCCCCGGAGATAAGAGAACCCGCCTCCGAGTCCCCAGGCCCTGCTTCCTCACTGGAAGGCGTGTCGGTGGGATTGAGGAGGTCTTCGAAGTATTCTTTCCACTGATCCACAACGTCCTGAGTCGAGGTCAGCAGCACACTATCCCCACTGTACACAGTGTTGACAGTGCACTGCTTCCCCCTCCTCAGGCGCCGGATGGTGGTCCAGAACCTTTTCGAAGCCATCCAGAAGTTGTTCTCCAACTCTTCCCACGCCCGGATCTTTGCCTCGGCGACCACCGCAGCCGCACTCTGCTTGGCCCGCTGGTACCTGTCTGCTGCCTCAGGAGTCCCACAGGCCAAAAAGGCCCGGTACGACTCCTCCTTCAGCTTGACGGCATCCCTCACCGCCGGTGTCTGCCGTCGGGTTCGGGTATTGCCGCCACGACAGGCACCGACCACGTTGCAGCCACAGCACCGGTTGGTCGCCTCAACAATGGTCCACTCAAACTCAATGTCCCCCACCTCCTCCGGGACATGGTTGAAGCTCTCCCGGAGATGGGAGTTGAAGCTCCTTCTGACCGGAGACTCTGCCAGACGTTTCCAGCAGACCCTCACAATATGTTTGGGCCCGCCGGGTCTGTCCAGCATCCTCCCCCACCATCGGAGCCAACTCACCACCAGGTGGTGATCAGTTGACAGCTCCGCCCCTCTCTTCACCCGAGTGTCCAGGACATGCGGCTGCAAATCCGAGGACAGTCAATCCTCGAACTGCGGCCGAAGGTGTCCTAGTGCCAAGTGCACATATGGACATCCTTATGCCTGAACATGGTGTTCGTCATGGACAATCTGTGATGAGCACAGAAGTCCAACAACAGAACACCACTCGGGTTCAGATCGGGGGGCCATTCTTCCTGATCATGCCCCTCCAGGTCTCACTGTCACTGCTGACGTGAGCATTGAAGTCACCCAGGAGGACGAGGGAACTCCCAGAAGGAGCACTCTCTAGTACTCCCTCTAGGGACTCCAAAAAGGGTGAACTGCTGTTAGGGCCATAGGCACAAACAACAGTCAGGATTCGTCCCCCCACCCGAAGGCGGAAGGAGGCTACCCCCTCGTTCAACAGGGTAAACTCCAACGTACAGGCACCAAGCCAGGGGGGGCGACAAGAATCGCCACCCCTGCCCGCCGCCTCTCCCCGTCGGCAACTCCAGAGTGGAAGAGAGTCCAACCCCTCTCGAGAAGGCTGGTTCCAGAGCCCTTGCTATGCGTCGAGGTGAGGCCGACTATATCTAATCGGAACTTCTCAACCTCTCGCACCAGCCTGAGCTCCTTCCTCATCAGAGAGGTGATGTTCCACGTCCCTAGAGGTAGCTTCTGCAGCCGAGGATCGGACCACCAAGGTCCCCGCCTTCGGCTGCCACCCAACTCACACTGCACCCGACCCCTTTGGCCCCTCCTGCAGGTGGTGAGCCCACGGGTAGGGGGTCCCACATCATCTCTTTGGGCTATGCCCGGCTGGGCCCCATGGGCAAAGGCCCAGCCATCAGGCGCTCGCCAGAGTGCCCCACCTTCAGGCCTGGCTCCAGGAGGGGGCCCCGGTGACCTGCGTCCGGGCAAGGGAAACTTGAGACCAAATATTTGACTCATCATAAGGGGATTTGTGGGCTGCACTTTGTCTGGTCCCTCACCTAGGACCTGTTTACCATGGGTGGCATAAAGCCCCAGACAACTGAGCTCCTAGTATCATAGGGACACGCAAACCCCTCCACCACGATAAGGTGGCAGCCTAGGAGGGGTGTGTTTTTAATCTTGTCCATTCATATAATCATTTGTTGTGTCATTTTCCATCAGTGGTTTCCCGTTTGTTAATTGGAATATAGGTTTGGCGATCAATGTCACAGAACTGGTGCCCTAAGTAAGAGATTGATTAACTTTATTATAAACTTTTGAGTTTATATTTCTTCCAGTAAGTGGAAGTGGTGCCCCCTAATGAGTGCAAGTGGAATTAATAAAGTCATCCATTAGTTCTACTGTCTTCACGCTACACTATAATCATTTAATATACCAACAGTTATTTCAGCTCAAATTCGCCACCTCCTCCTTCAAATGTTATTCTGCATGATTGGGGTAAGATTATTATTATTATTTTATTTCTAAATTATTTCTAAAACTATAGTCAGTATGTCTTGTACAGAAGATTTAGTCAAGGAGGATTTAGTCAACATTCTGTTATCAAATGCGGCAGGCGCGGAAAATCATAAGTAACATTGTTATATCTAATTTAAAACAATCTCTGTAAATTATTACTATTTTTTTTTTTTCTTTTCAGACCACGCGGATGTAGCCGCGACTATCGTGGGCTTATCTCAATCCGACTTTGGTAAGTAAAAAACAAATACCCATTGTAAGCTAACATTTAGCTGGATAAAAGAGTTTTTTTTTTTTCTTCATTTACTCACAGAAATCCCCAAAGCAGCAATGTTGTTATCCAAGGAGATAGTAGAATCGTACCCGTCTCTGAGAACACCCGTCTGCTGCAAGTCCATTCCGGAGCCGGTGGATCATCCGACCTATGAGGATTCAAGCAAGGAGTTGGAGGACACATTTCCCCAGAATTAGGCCTCAACAGTGCCCGATGCTGATTCCACAACCACGCTAGCAGCGGAACCAGGCCCGGGAGGCCTCGTGGTGGAGTCAGGCCCTCCAGCAGCAGCGGCGGCGGTCCGTGGGTCAACTCCAGAGTTTGAGGATTCGTCTCATCCAGCGACTCCTTACACCGAGAATAACGCTGATTGTGAAAATCATCCGACTGGAGGAAGAGAAGGAAGCGCAAATCCCGGGTTAACTCTTTGTATTATTATTACGAAGATCCTCACAGTAGCTCTGTTGGGGACCCAAATGAAATTTGGCTCCAGAAAGGGAAGTCGGTGGGAGGGAGCACATGTGTTTCTGGGAAGGTGTTTTTTTTTCTTGTTCACGGGTTGGAAAGCAGCAGATTGATGCATTACTGCCACCAACAGATGTGGAGTGTGAAGGTTTTTTACTGTGCTTAAATCAGGTCGTGTTGGGAGCAGTGGAAGAAGAAGAAAAATAATCAACCGATCGGCAACCCAGGAAGTACATCACAGATGGAAACTGGACTCGCGCAGACTACAATACCTTCTAAGTCTGTTTGAAGTTGCCAGAGATATTTTGAAGTAGGTGTTTAAAAAAATGGAGGAGGAGTCCTTTTGGCGCGAATTAATTCAGGAAATTCCCAATGCCGACTCGGGAGTAAGTCAAAATGATTTTTTCTTTTTTTTTTCTCCTAATCAAGCCCTGAACTGTCTTTTCTCACACAAGTCTGAATCAGTTTCGGACAGCAGCAACTATTTTTATTCACTCAATCAGGCTGTGAATAATCTATGTTCACATGAACCCGCAGATTTTTTCCAACCATTAAACTATGCTTTGAACAATTTGAATGCCGCAACAACTTCATCAGACAATCTAAATGGTGACAATCGGGTGGAGGGAGAGACAGAGGGACAAACGCAGGGGGAGGAAGGGGAGCACACATCACCGGTTGGGGTGGGGTAGATGTCAGACGCATGCAGTGGAATAGATTTAACAATACAGAGTTGAGTTTTTTTGACTTTTCCTGAAATTGTTATGGATTATGCTACATTTTATCGCCCCGTCATGTCAAACATTGAAAATGTGTTAAGTAGAGCTGTCTCAGAGGCTAGACCCGGTGATCTAATTCAGTTGGAGTTAATAGGTGAAAATGTCAGGTGGCACACAGCCGTCACCTATCAAAATAACAAAGAAGCTGTCACGACGGCGTTTCAGACTTTGTTGGATCAATTAGTACAATCTAATGCTGGCGTTATGGATAGCAAAGGGTTAGAAATTGTCATGCACACTGTGCAAAATAATAGCGGTGTGAAGAGAAAATTGTTAACCATTCTCAATGAAGAAATTGTCAGAAAGAAAGTCTGGTTTCTTTATGTGCCTCTAACTGTCATAATCAGCTCTGTTTTGCCACCAGCCTCACTAGTCTGATCACCAGCCTCACTAGTCTGATCAACCCCGGCATCACCGATGACCAGACTGTACAACTGACATTCAGTGGGGCTTCAAGAACAAACGCCTGTACACTCCTCCCACGTGCGTAAATTTGAAGAAGTGGTGAGTTGAAAAATTGTGGTGTTATACAAAAGTGAGAAATCTGATAACCCCCTCTATTTGTATTTATCCGAGGAGCATTATTACAGAGTAAAAAACATCAAGGGTTTTTGGGTAAAACCTACACGTGTCATCATTGTTACACCGGTGTGGAAATAATGAGATAAAGCTGCAACTGAAAGATAGCATGAAGAACTGATTGTACAGAGGAAGTCAGACTGAAGTTCTTACTAAGGCTCTGACCAGACCTTATGTTCAGTAGGAAGTAGACACTAATTCAGCAAAGTCAGGGAGGATAACAACGATAAAATTGAGAATGTATACAATGAACAGATGGTCATTCAGAAGGGGGGCCAGAGGAGGGGGCCTCACTAGGATAAAAGGGTGAGGAGATTCTGCCTTAGCGGATTTCCTTGACGGGACAATTCTGTTACGCAGCTGTTTTGTCAACAAATCTCCAAGATCTTGTGAAACTTGTTTGTCATTAAAAGCTTTGCCAAGCAGCAACTACCTGTTCTGGTCTGATCTGTCCTGACCGATAAAAGAAGGCGCAAGGACCCGGAGGGCGGGGGAGCCCGGCTGCGAGTCCCACACCGGTTACATGAAACCTGAACGGCACACCTGTACAGGTCACTGCTCAGTCTGTACTCATCCTGAATGCACAAAGTTTGAGAAGAAGCTGATCTTGCCCAGAATGCAACAAATGGTGTCATTCCCCATGGTGTCTAGCTAAACACACAGAAAAACAGGTCAGGCAGGGACAATCTGTCAGTTTTTGTGATCTGCGGAAGAAATGTCCAAAATGCAAACTGCTGTATGAAATTCCTCTGGCTACAGGCATTGACGGGCACAAGTGTCTTGTGGCAAAATGTAAGATTTGCGGCGCAAATCTGCTCTCTTATTCTGATGCAGCGGATCATCAGTGATTTATACAAACTCCCCCCTCAAGCCGGAGCACACGCAAAAGCTCGTCCTTTGTTGACGATCATCAGACGCACGTGCCCTTCCTGGTCTGTACCAAGACCCTGGCGGGGGTAGAGTGGAACGCTTTTGGGTTAAAGTGTGTTAAAGCTTTTCTCATTCATCTCAGGAGAACTCTTTTTCAGGATTCTATTTTCATAGCTCATAATTCCAGACGGTTTGATGGCTACCTGATCCTCCGAGGGATGGTGCAGGGGATAAAGCCTGTTATCATCATGCAGGAAATTAAAGCTCTCTGCTTCGAAGACCCTGATTTCCATTTAAAATTCATTGACTCGTTGTCCTTCCTTACTATGCGTCTCGGCACTATGCTTAAAGCTTTAGAGTTTGAAGATCAATCCAAAGGGTATTTCCTCACCATTTTAGCTGAAAGGAGCATCTGGACTACGTAGGACCTTATCCATCCCCCAAGGATTATGGTGTAGAATGCATGTCAACCATGTCAATAGTAGACAAGTTTGATGTTTGGTATAAGGAAGCGAGCAAGGGTGTCTTTGATTTTAAGAATCAAGCCATCTATTTTTGCAAAACCGATGTAGACATTCTTTTGACAGGGTGTGTTAAATTCAGAGAAGAGTTTCAGCATTCGACAGGCGTCGATCCATTTAGCCGCATCACCATAGGCTTCGCATGCATGAAAGTGTTTGTTTCAAAATTTCTCTCTCCCGACAGACTAGCCATTCCATTGCCTGATGATTACAGACGCCAGTGCAAAAGATACTCGCAAGATACATCCAGTGGCTGGAGTTTGGTTTCTGACACCAGAGAAATTCACATTCAGCATGCCGTCAACGGTGGTGAGTGGCGGTTTGGCAGGTACTTTGTAGATGGACTTGCTATGATAGATGGTGTGGGGCACTTGTGGGAATTTCAAGGTTGTTCTTATCACGGTTGCCCTAAATGTTTCGAACCCACTGCAATTTGTCCTCTGAAAGATGCTCCTTATGAGGAGCTGCATCGTGCCAGTGAAGAGAAGATCCAGACGTTAAAGTCTGTTTACGATTTGCAAGTCTGTGTCATCAGAGAGCACGAGTGGAATGAGATGAAACGACTGGATCCTGAGGTAAAATAATTTCTCAGAGCCCGCAGTTTCCCCAAATCTCTCTTCCCTCGTCACACTCTTTACGGGGGAAGGGCCTGTGGCTATGTATTGGGATATACAGCCGGGGAAGAAGAGCACTTTACTGTTACTGTTATATCCATATGAACTGTAAATGTGCTTATCCAATAGGTCATCCCATCATCATCCACAAGGACTTTGACGACCCTCAAAACTACTTTGCCCTAATCAGAGTCGCTGTATACCCACCTCGAGGTCTCTATATTCCGCTGCTGCCCTACAAAACTTCTAAAGGTAAGCTGGTGTTCCTTCATTGGCTGCACGTTGCTTTACGCATTGGCGCACTTTTACATATAAAGTCATTATGGGACTCCTCCCCCAAAATTTATGTGACTATAGAGTACTTTTTAGTTCCCAGAGTACTTACTCTATACACTCCAACGACTGCTATCTGCTAACAGTCCTAAAAGTACACATCAAATTGGGCAATGATTCCTTTAAGTATTCAGCCTCAGCTACTTGGAATTCTCTTCAGAACACCCTGAACCTGAAGGAACTGGTCTCTCTTGGAGTATTTAAATGTTTTAAACGTTGTGAGTGACCTGGAGTCAACTTCTTACAGCCCCTCTCCTGTTTCACTTGATAGCCTCATTGTTTTAATTTGGTCTTCTACATTTTATGTTGTTTTTGTGTTATGTCGCGTTTTTATCTGTATTTGTTGTGATCTCGTAATCCCTTTTAACATATTGTTTTAAGCCACTGTTTTGGCCAGCCGCCCTTGAAAAAGAGATCATTGTGTCTCAATGGGACTGACCTGGTAAAATACAGGTTAAAAAATAAGATGTATCTGAGGCCATGGTTCTCAGCCGGAAAAAGGTGGAGTGCCTTCTCCGGGTCGGGGAGGAGATCCTGCCCCAAGTGGAGGAGTTCAAGTACCTCGGGGTCTTGTTCACAAGTGAGGAAAGAATGGCGCGGGAGATCAACAGGCGGATCGGTGCAGCGGCTGCAGTAATGCGGACTCTGCAGCGGTCTGTTGTGGTGAAGAGAGAGCTGAGCCAAAAGGCGAAGCTCTCGATTTACCGGTCGTTCTTCGTTCCTACCCTCACCTATGCTCAGGAGCTTTGGGTAGTGACCGAAAGAACGAGATCGCGGGTGCAAGCGGCCGAAAGAGGTTTCCTCCGTAGGGTGACTGGGCTCTCCCTTAGAGATAGGGTGAGAAGCTCTGCCATCCGGGAGGAGCTCGGAGTAGAATCGCTGCTCCTCTGCGTTGAGAGAAGCCAGATGAGGTGGCTCGGGCATTCAGTTAGGATGCCTCCCAGACACCTCCCTGGTGAGATATTCAGGGCACGTCCCTCCGGTAGGTGGCCCCGGGGAAGACCAAGGACACGCTGGAGGGACTATGTCTCTCGGCTGGCCTGGGAACACCTCGAGATCCCCCCAGAAGAGCTGGATGAAGTGGCTGGGGAGAGGGAAGTCTGAGCTTCCCTGCTTAGGCTGCTGCCCCCGCGACCTGACCCTGGATAAGCGGCAGAAGATGGATAGATGAATGAAGATGTATACACAAAGCTCTAGGAATGCACCAATGTGCATACTACTACTACACAGAGATTACTATCTGTGACTTTTACAACTGACGAATGCCAGACCTGACACCCCTCTTGGCCACACAGTAGGGAGTGAAATCTGAACACAATTCTCTGGAAAGTCATCCTTATAACTTCATCAAAGGAAATTCTAACCTGGCTAATATTGTTCTTCAGGGAATTAGCAAAATATTGATGTGTTTCTCTTGTTTGTAGCTGTTTATTTAGCCAATTTGGGATTTGGAAATTAAAAGTAATTCCCTGTCATGGAACCACAGTGCCACCTAGATTCTGAGTGTGGTAATCGGAAAAGTGGCTGATCTCATTCACACTTTCCAGGAGACTTTCAGATGGTACTTCACTTAGCCGTTGATAACTATGACCTGGATGAGTGAGAATCTACACAGACATTCTGCCCACATCCTTTGCATGTAACCCCTCTGTCTAGGTCATCCAAAGTAGATTTCTCTGTGTCAACTGGACTGAAAGGTTTCCTTGAAAACGTTTCACCCTCTCTCCAGAGAGCTTCTTCAGTTCTAAGTTTGCTGGGGCAGAGCTTGAAAATATAGCCCTGTGGACCATTGGCATGTTAATGGCCCGGGTGGTCACCTGAGAGTCCTTGGCAGGGTGGTTGGCAGGGTCGTTCATCTAGTTTCGGTTGGGGTGCTTCCCCTTTGTCTGTTGGGTCACATGTTAATGAGTCTCCAGGTCTGGTCAAACAGCGTGAATGTTTGGAATGCTGACGAAATGAGTGGAGAACTGCATTGTACGTGGGTGACAGAAAGTGCCTTAGTCCACCACCTCTGTTTAAAGATGGTTTTTCCAACTTGACGTGGATGGCTTCCTTGACACCCCTCTCAAACCAGCGATCTTCTCTGGCCAGCACACGTACTTGACTGTCCTCAAAGGAGTGTCCGCTGTCTTTTAGGTGTAGGTGTACTGCTGAGTCCTGTCCTGAAGAAGTGGCACGTCTGTGTTGGGCCATTCGTTTATGGAGGGGCTGTTTGGTTTCCCCAATGTACAGTTCCTTGCATTCCTCCTGGCACTGTACAGCATAGACAACATTGCTTTGTTTGTGTCTTGGTGTCTTGTCTTTTGGGTGGACCAGTTTCTGTCTGAGTGTGTTGGAGGGTTTGAACTGTACTGGAATGTCATGTTTTTGGAAGATTCTCCTGAATTTTTCTGAAACTCCAGACAGGTAGGGGATACTCAAGTAACCCTCTGTCTAGGGTTACTTGAGTAGTAACATCTCGCCCATCTGCACCTTGTTCCAGTAGCCCATTTTTCATCAAGGTGCTCTGGTTCCCCAGCACCTGACGCAGACCTTGCTTGGCCGGGCGACGTCTGAGCCACGTGTTTCATTGTCACTCATCATGGTAGAAGGTAGGCAGTAGCATGAAGGGTCTTGCCTAAGGACCCACACTGGATGCATTACTCCTTGTGCCCTCCTGGAATCGAACCCTGGTCCCCCGTGTACCAGTCCGGTGCCTTACCAACAATAAATAAAAAAAAAAAAGAGTGAGGAAACCCGTGAGTCTCTCACACTCGCTAAAAAAATGAAAAACCGTTTCAGGGTGACCACAGAACGGGCAGGTGTTTGACACAGCGGGGTTAAAAACACACCACAGAGTTACAAGCGATGGCACCATGTAAAATCCTCCATTGGAGGTCAGCAGTCCTTTTTTGGATCGGGGGTTTGTAGAGGACCCTCCAGCATGGTGCCGCATCGTCTCCACCCAGCCTGCTGCTCCACACAGACGGCAGCCTGTTGCTCAGTCCCCTCCTGCAGATCACTCTCACACAGTTGAGGCACATGGTCTTTTTGTCGCCTGTGCAGAGGTCCAGTTCTCGGGTCTTCTCCAGCAGCGGGCCGGAAGCATCGCTGAGCTGAGGAGTCAGGCGTAGATCCGGAAAGGGGTCCTCCGGGTTGGGTTCAGTCCCTCTGCTGCAGGAGAATCCTCTATCTATCTATCTATCACAATGACATCGTCAGCGTAGGCGGATAAAACAGTGTTCTTATTAAAACCGGGAAAAGCCAAACCAGCAATGCTGGAGCATATCTTACAGAGGAGGGGTTCGAGGGAGAGCACATAGAGCATCCCGGACAGGGCGCAGCCCTGCCTTACACCTCTACACGCCCTGAAGGGAGCACACAGACTGCCGTTAAAATTCAGAATAGACTCAATGCCTCCGTACAACGCCTGGATCTTGGCAATAAAACTCATGCGGAACCCAAAATTCTCCATGGTTTTCCACAGGAAGCGGTGCTCAACACGGTCAAATGCCTTTTCCTGATCTAGTGAAATCAGACCAGTGTTGAGCCCCAAAAGGCTGGAGGTTTTCAAAATATCTCGAATTAGGTGGACGTTGTCCACCATGGACCTGCCAGGTACGCAGTAGGTCTGGTCACGGTGGACGACCTCCTCCATTGCCTCTCTCAGCCTGGTAGCCAACACCTTGGACAAGATCTTATAGTCGGTGCAGAGGAGGGACACAGGGCGCCAGTTCCTTATGTCCTGCAGGTTGCCTTTCTTTGGCAGGAGGGCTACGACGGCCCTGCGGCAGGACACTGGCAGAGAACCTGAAACCAGACTTTCGTTAAAAACAGCTAAAATGTCAGGTGCTAAAATGTCCCAGAAGGCTTTATAGAACTCAACTGTAAGGCCGTCGATGCCAGGAGCCCGCCGTCCCTGCATTTTCTGCAGAGCGGCGTGCAGCTCCAACTCTGAGAGCGGCCTGTCCAGTTGGTCATTTGTTGCCTCTGAGACCTGAGGAAGCCCACCACAGAACTCCTCAAACAGCTCCTCCCTCTCCTCATACTCACTTGAGAACAGGGAAGAATAAAAACCAGTAGCACGCTGCCGGAGCTGGCCAGGTTCAGTCAGTTCTTGCCCCGTGTCAGAAAGCAAGGAGTGAATAAGTTTCCTCTGACCGTGTCGCTTCTCCAGGCCGAAGAAGCAGCTAGAAGGGGCATCCATCTCCATGATGTTCTGGACCCGTGACCGGACCAGTGCACCTTGCACTTTGGTACCCAGCAGGTCCTTTAAAGCTATTTTTTTGGACTTGAGGCTTTCAATATGTCCTCGATTGTCTGTGGACGCACTTAATGTCTCCAAGTCCACGATCTCGCTCTCCAACTCTTCTATAGATCTGCAGGTGTCGCGTGTGACATTGAGAGTATACTGCTGACACAGGAGCGTGATTGCTGTCTTCCCATGGTCCCACCACTGCCTAAGACACGTAAAATCAGTTTTTCTGTGTCTAAAACAAGTCCAAAAGTAGATTAGAGCATCCCTAAAACCTCTATCAAAAGTCAAAGCAGAATTAAAATGCCAGTAAGCGCTCTTCGGTAAAACATTCTTGATGTAAATATGACATAAAACCAAAGAATGATCAGTAAAACCGGCTGGCGTGATGCTGCAGCTTTTAAGAGCATTAAAATGGTGCTTGAAACAATAAAATCGGTCAAGCCTGGCCATAGAAATCCTGTCCTCACCTACACGGGACCATGTATACTGACGGCAGTCTGCGTACATCCTCCTCCACACATCCACGAGGCCATGGGAGTGGACCAGCTGCCCCAGAGCGTGTTGGGATCCTGGATGAGGCTCTACATGGTTGCGGTCTACAAACTCATTCTGTGTACAATTAAAATCCCCACCCAAGATTAAAAAATCCTCCGAGCCACAGCAGTTCAGCTTGGTGCTGACCTTCTCTAAAAAGCTCTTCCTCTCTGCACCGTTGATCGGAGCATAAATATTTACAAAAACCAGAGTGTATTTGTCAAAAAGTGTCTTTACTAAAAGACATCTCCCCTTCACTACATGCTCCACCTCCACTGACGTAGGAGTGAATGACCTGGAGAACAGGAGCCCCACCCCACCCCTAGCAGTGCTAAGGTGGCTCAGGACCACCTGTCCCTCCCACTCTTTATCCCAGTCAGATGCATTCTGTTCATCGCTATGAGTTTCTTGTAAAAATAATACATATACATTTTTCCTCCGTGCTGTGTCAAACACCAAAGCCCTTTTTTCTGCCACCCTGGCGCCATTAACATTTAACGTCCCCACTCTAAAAGACTCCATATTGAGTGAGAAGTTAAAAACACTGGCAATAAGAAAAAATAAAATCAAGATGACCATGATCATTAAAAATCAAGTTCCTTTCTAACTTTTATCATTTGTTTTTTTAGTCTAAAAATCTCCTGATTTGTCAGCGCGGACGTGGCCTTATTTTTTACAACATGTCTTGCCGAATTGAGGAACAAAAGTTTGTCTGGGAAAATTTTTTCTATGTTTAAGCCTTTTATGCCTTTAGTTTGCTGAAGGAACAGCTTGAACATTTTTTCTGGGTAGTATTTGCTCTCCTGACTAGCAGTGGTGATGTTAGACACGTCACTGCAGTCAGACATGTATGCTTCTGCTTCACTGTCGCTGTCTGCAGTGGTGGCTGCTGGGGCCTCCAGCCGCCCAGCTTTACAACCTTCCACCACCGCAGTCAGCATGTTTTTACGTTTACTGCGCCGCTTTGCAGGAGCAGACGCAGACACACACGCAGACACACTCTCGGGCCCCCTGGGGTCCACCACACAAGCATGAACAGAGGTAACGCCCTCACCCTGCCTGCCTGCTGCCTCACCCAGCCCTACCTTACTGCTGCCAACCACCACCTCACCTATCTCGCTAATTTCATCCACCAACCCTCCTGGCGCACCTACCTTACCTATCTCACTTCTGCTTCCCACTCTCTCACCTGACATCTCCACCTTCTCACCTGTCTCATTTATTACCTCACCTTTACCACCTATGTTCTCAATCTTACCTACCAAACCACCTACCTTGCACTCCACCTCACCTGTTTCACTCATTTTACCCACCACCTCACCTGTGTCACCCACCACCTCACCTGCCCCTTCTACTACCATCTCTTCTATATCTCTATTATTAAACCCATTTCCAAACACCTTAGTGTGTTCCCCGTGCGTCCCGTGCTCATTGTGTTTGCCGTGATCACCCTGCTTCCCGTGCTCATTGTGTTCCCCGTGATCCCCGTGCTCATTGTGTTCACCGTGTCCCCCCTGAACCTCACACACCGCTCCCTCTCGCTGCGCAGAAACGGGTGTCCGCCGGCGAGCCGCCGGGACGGGCCTCCCAGCTGCTGCCGCAGATGCCACCTCCCCCGATTTCACCGGCATCGAACCTGCCGTGGCGGGCCCCGCCTCGACCGAGCCGGCGCGGTTCGGACAAGCTCTGACGAGGTGCCCTTCCTCCCCACAGCCAAAACGCTTCAGTACGGAGGAGGTGGCAAACAGCTGGTAGTCAAACCCATCCACCCGCACCATGAACCGATAGTCAAACTCCTCAGTTCTGTTGTTCAGGATCATAAACACTTGCCTACGATGAGACACAACGTGTTTCAGTAGCGGTGATTTACACCCAGACAGAACTTTCTTCATCTGAGAGACTACCTTTCCATGACGAGAAAGCTCGTTAATCAGAAAATCATCGCTGATGAACGGCGGCACGTTCGACAGCGTGATCCTCGTTGCGGGCTGCGTCAGCGGCAGCGCCGGCTCAAACAGCCCGTTGACAGTGATTCCCGTCTCCACCAGCTTATTCACCTGCTCCACCTTCTCCAAAAACAACACCACCGCTTTGTTCATTCGGGCAGCAGATCTAATGGCGCTGTACCCGACGATCTCCCCCACAGCCAGCGCTACCTCCTCCACGCCGCACAGAGAGCCGGCGCCCACCTTGACGCCGTGCTTCCGTGACAGCCTGGAGAGGCTGTCAGTCGCCATGACGGCTCCTGAGCAGCACTCCCGGCAGCCAAAACCGGCCGACAAAACCAACAAAACACCCACAAACTTCAATCAAATTACACCAAAATAAACACAAACACCTATACAAGCCACCACCAATAGATAGTGATAGAAAAAAGGACAGAAAACGGAAAAAGAAGCCAACAAACTTTCTCACCGTGCTCTTCCACTCACACTCCTCCCACACGAAGAAGAAGGAGAGATTAAGAGGGGAGAAGAGGTTTGAGGTTTTACCAAACAACTTTATTCACAGATCACAACAAACACAATAAACACATAAGTCAGTCACTTAAAAAATCGGAAAACTGCAAATTGTCATCAGCAACAGAGCACAAAATATCCTGACAACACCAGGTATCGATAAAAGCTTGCAGGTCATGTGACAGGGGAGAAGAAAAAAAAGCCAACAAGAAAATTATTACTATCTCCACGATGGGCAACCTTTCAGTAATGAAAAAACATGTACCACACATTGATTTTTCAATACAATGTTTTTATTCACTCCGTTAAAAAGTGTACAGCATATTTTTTTTCCCTTTAACTACGTTTCAAACGTGTTCCCCGTGCAGAGCAGGCACCATGATGACAAAATTTACTTTCGCTGCTTTTACATGTACAGCTAAATCTTTTTACCAGAGCAGTTGCTTCTAGGTCATTTCTGAATGCATCCTTGTCATATAAAGACAAAACCTGCTGAAAAGACATACCGTAGGCTTGATGATACAGATAATAAACACAGTGATGCAGTTAATAACGGGTGTTGAAGCTGTCGGTTATGATACAGTATGTTATCCGCACAGTCTTCCAAAAACTGCAAGATGCTCGGGGGGTAGCATTTAAAATTAAGTGGAAATCCGTAAGAGTTGAAAAAAATAGCCATCCCATCTTTTTCCAGAGTCAGGGCCAGGCAGTGTTCTCCGAGCCGGTCTGACGCGTGGGTGTTGACTATAAAATAAGCGTTGAGTCAACAAAAGGAGGTGGTCACAGGCCCATACAGCCCAAAATACATTTCCCATCATCCTTTGCAGGGGTTTTTCCAATTGATAATTGTTCATTCTTTAGTAACAGTCCACCAGAATCAATCTCCAAAATAGAGTCACAAAATGCGTACACAATGAGCGTGACTCTGTTTGGCAGGGGCTGTCTGAATCTCATCTCTAGCCATAGAGAACCGTTGGAGACAGGAGACAATGCTTCTGTGTCTTCTCCTGCATTTATGTTAAACACAAATAGCTAGTATCCCTGATCAAAAAAAATCCCCTCTGCTGATGCTCAGAGGCTGATCTGCAAATATACCATCTACCGACGTGTTTTGCTACACGTTGCTGTAACAAAACAAGTGATAGAACCCATCTTTTGATGTCAGAGGGGTAAGGACCCGTATTGTCCCAATTTTTGCTACCATTTGTGGGGTTCCACATCTAAAATGTGTTCTACAGGCAATGGAAAATGATGATTCCCTCCGGCTTGAAAATAGATTCTCTTGTTAAGAAGGAAATGATGTACAAAACACGTACACAAATATACACAGGTGAATATAATACAAAAGCAGTTACAACGCATTTAAAAAAATCATGATAGAAACACAAATTAATATGTAATAAAAACATGCTATCATGATGAGTATAAAGACTATAAAAATACAAGCACACATATAGAGCAGTGGATAATCTGCAAGGCCCAGAGTCTGCCACAAAAAGCCTGCTCCAGCAGCTGAATCACACACAATTGTTCCTATATTTTACCCTCCCAGACTTTGGTCATGGGTTTCAGATATCTCATTTAGTAGGCACCCGAGTAAGCCCCGTCGATGGTTTCCAGGATGTTTTGTCATTTTTCAGCTTAAAAAGCAGCATCTCAACTATGACCCTCGCATCCTCAATGTAGATTTGTCAATGATGCAACAGCCGTTGAATAGCGGGTATGAAGGTAGGCGTGCAGAGAGTTTTAATCACCTTGTAAAAATTGGTTTTGTAAAAATCTTCCTCCAGATGGTTCAGATGCCTCTGACTGGGGTGATTGGCCTCGCACCCGGAACAATCTTTGACGGTCTTCAGCTAGTAGAGTAGCATCAGAGTCCACCCTCCATCCGTTGCATCCATCTTATCGATGTCTGGGGGAATCACCTTCTCGGGGGAAGGTGGCTGTGTCAGCGGTAAAATTTCTCCCTCATCGTCCAAGGGATTGATCGGAGCTTTGCTCAGCTCGAGGATGACTGGCGCACACCACAAATCCTGGGTCACGGAGGGGGAGGAAAACAAAGAGAGACCCCGAAACCGTACGGCTTGGAGGTCTTTTCCTCCCAGAGCGAGGAGAGATAGGTGGGCTTCACACATCTGGGTTTCTTGGCAGTTATCTTGAGTTTGAAAAAGTTTGAAAATCCCGCTTCCATTTAAAAAGCGTGTGTGTGAGAGAGAGAGAGAGAGAGAGAGAGATTGAGGAGGCCCCGATCAGAGGAAAGACATCCTTGAAAAGCTTGCTTGGGATAGGGTCCAGGAGACATGTTGTTGGTTTATATCCATTAATGCTGGAGGTCAGCTCACGGAGGTCTATGGGCAGGAAGCTGTCCAGAGGTGGATCAGGAGGGGTTGCTAACAAGGGTAGCTCATCAGTTGTCATGGAGTGACCTTGATCGATCTTTTCTCTAATGTTAGTGGTTTTATTGGTGAAGAAACTCATAAAGTCTTCATTGCTAAGAGGTGCAGGAGTAAAAGGCTCAATGTAGCTGTGACTCTGTCAACCTGGCTATGGTGTTAAAGAGAAAACGCAAATTGTTCTTGTTTACATCTATTAATATAGTGTAGTAAGCTGTTCTGGCTTTACAAAGCCCTGATTTAGGGCAAAAAAATAAGTCAAAAAAGGCAAATAAAGAATTGCCGGTGTCAATTGAGCCAGAAGTGACCTCTCCCAGTCTCAAGACAACGTTGGACCTGTTTACTCCCCAGCCCAAATTAAAACGTTCCTGGAGCAGACCACAGGAGCCCGGCTGCCAAATGTTGGGGAGTTTTTCCCCGACTTACTTTCCTTTGTCAGCTCGGGTCTTAACTAGGAAATCATCAGGGAAAAGCAGTGAAGAGCTTTTAAATGACCAGATTTATCGTCTAAGAAAACTGGTTTTAAGGGTAAAAAATCAACTCATCAATGATGATGATGGCTTCTAGATTTTTTTACCTTTTAATGAACACTTTCACTGCCGTTATTTATTTTTTATTAATGTGTGATTTTAATATCAGCACCCTAAATCTTAATGGAGCTAGGACTGATTTTAAAAGAGCCGCTGTTTTTAGATTAATGGACATTAAAAATATTGACATAATGCTTGTTCAAGAAACCCACAGCTGTCCAAACAATGAAAGAGCTTTTAATGGGGAGATCATTTTAAGCCACAGGTCCAGTCTGAGTGGGGGGGTGGGGATTTTATTTGCTAGGAGGTTCCTACCTGTCTCTTTTACTGTTGATGAAGTCATTCCTGGTGTTTTACTGAAAGTTAAAGCTGTTTTTGAAAATGTGAAACTTGTGCTTTTAAATGTTTATGCTCCCACTAACCCGGTGGAGAGGATAACGTTTTTAAGCATTTTAAGTGACTGCATCACAAACTCTGTCGACGATGGTTTTATGTTTTTAGGGGGGGATTTTAACTGCACTGAGAATCCTCACCTAGACAGGAACCATCCTGAACCACACCCAGCTTCAGCTTCAGCAGTGGAGGTCATGCTGACCTCCACTGCTGAGTCCTCCACGGTATCTTTCCAGTCAACTTCTTTGTGTCAACCATTAATGAGACGGTGGAAGACAAGTGCCCTTTCTGTGACCACAGAGAGACAATTTTTCACTGTTTTTATGAATGTCAACGTCTATCATCATTGTTTTTATTCCTACAAGTCGTTTTTACAAAGTGTGGGGAACTTTTTAACAAGCAGTCTTTTATTCTTGGTTTTAGATACACACGTCATCAAAAGTACAAGTGTCAGCTTTTAAACTTTGTTTTAGGGCAGGTCAAGATGGCAGTGTACTTAAGCCATAAGAAGAAGATAGTGAAAGGGTTTATTGTTGAACCAGTCACTGTGTGTGTTAATATGATCAAGTCCAGACTCCTCATTGACTCCTCTCTCTCCTCATTGATTCTCTCTCTCTCTCTCTCTGCAGATCTTCCATCTCCAGGCCTTCATGCTGCATGGACTCTGACAGCCTCTGACAAACTCAGGGCCACTGTCAGCACCTGCCTATGCTGTTCATCTCTTTATAACAACCTGTCATGCTGTATTATGTGTATATATATTATGTCTGATATGTTTGTATTTCTATGATTGTATTTTGTTTGTATTTCTCTGATTGTATTCTGTTCTCCCTCTCTCTCTTTATTCTCTCTGTCCTGTCTACCCCTTTTATTCCTCCTTTACCCAGCTGACTTTCAGCAGGATGGTTCCTCCTTGTAAGCCTGGTCCTGCTCAAGGTTTCTTCCTGTTAAAAGGGAGTTTTTCCTTGCCACTGTGCTTACCTGGGGGTTCAGGCTCTGGGATTCTACCTCTGTAAAGCACCTTATTGTAAATAAATTCAATTGAATTGAAATTGACTTTTTACCAAACAAAGTGAAATGATAACACTACATCAATGACTGCTGCCCTGATCATCCCAACTGTCCCAACATCTGGGCTGATGTATCCATACCACAAAGAGGAACTGCATTTAAACTTTAATCTGCTAGAACACATTTCACTTTCAACAGTTCACACTGCCAACTTTCTCAGGCTAAATGGACCATGTCACTCTAGCATGTGTTCTGCTCATGCTACAACAAGGAGAAGGAGGAGTTTTAAGTCCAGTCTTAAAAGAAGAGGGGCGTGTCAACCTCCCATACCTGGACAGGAGCTGGTTTCACAGCAGGAGGGGCTGATAGTCAAGGGCTCAACCAACCATTCTATGCAACAAAAGAGAGTCTCGCCTACCACACTGAGCACTGTGCAGAAGAACTGGCTCCTGTCTTCATAGACATTTTTAACACCTCTCTGGAGTAATGCCACATCCCAGCCTGCTTCAAACTGTCCATCATCATCCCCATCCCTAAGAAGCCCCAGACGACTGGACTTAGTTACTTCAGGCCTGTGGCGCTGAGATCTGTGGTCATGAAGTCCCTTGACACTAGAGATCCCCTAAAAAAGACAAATGGGTTTTTTACATATAGATCCTGCCAGGCAGCCAAAATTCAATTCAATTCAATTCAATTCAATTTTATTTATATAGCACCTTTTACAATAAAATTGTCGCTAAGTGCTTTACAGAGGTAGAAACCCAAAGCCTGAACCCCCAGGTAAGCACAGTGGCAGGGAAAAACTCCCTTTTAACAGGAAGAAACCTTGAGCAGGACCAGGCTTACAAGGGGGAACCATCCTGCTGAAAATTGGCTGGGTAAAGGAGGAATAAAAGAGGGAGACAGGACAGAGAGAATAAAGAGAGAGAGAGAGGGAGAACAGATACAATCATAAAACCAAAGAAATACAGACAAAATACAATCATAGAAATACAAACATATCAGACATATATACACATAATACAGCATAGCAGGTTGTTATAAAGAGATGAACAGTATAGGCAGGTGCCGACAGCGGACCCTGAGTTTGCCATAGGCCAAAGTCCGTACAGCACGAAGGCCTGGAGACGGAAAACCTGCAAAGAGAGAGAGAAAGAGAGAGAGAGAGAGAGAGAGAGAGAGGGGGGGAAGGGGGGAGACACACAGAACGGCAAGGAAGACTGGACCCAGATAATCCCGGTGAAAATAAAAGGAGGAGAAAGAAGAAGAAAAGGAGGAGAGGACGTGAGGGAGTGGTTGGTGTTGAGGAAGTGGGGAACTGCTCAGTGGATCATGTGTTTGTCCCCAGCAGCGTAGGCCTATAGCAGCATAGCTGTGCTAAAAATTGAAGAATAAGAGTCTGATGAGCCTATTCTAGCTATAACTGTGAAAACTGACTAAACTAGATCTGTCAGCCCTACACACTTGGTTTGAGGCTAGCTATATGCTTTAGTGAACAGAAAGGTTTTAAGTTTGATCTTAAAGGCAGACGTGGTGTCTGCCTCTTGGACCCAGGTTGGTAACTGGTTCCACAGTAAAGCTGCCCGATAGCTAAAAGCTCGTCCTCCCAGTCTGCTTTGATGAATTCTAGGAACTACAAGTAAACCTGCACTCTGTGATCTGAGTGTTCTTTTAGGTATATACGGAACTATGAGATCCTGCAGGTATGATGGAGATAGTCCATTTAGAGCTTTATATGTTAGAAGGAGAATCTTAAAGTCTATTCTAAATTTCACTGGAAGCCAGTGAAGAGAAGCTAAAACTGGAGAGATATGCTGCCTGGTGCTGATTCCTGTCAGAACTCTGGCTGCAGCGTTCTGTATCAGCTGCAGGTTTTTAATGGAATAGTTTGGACATCCTGACAGTAATGAGTTGCAGTAGTCCAGTCTAGAGGTAACAAAAGCATGGACCAGTTTTTCAGCATCACTCTGTGCCAGGATGCTCCTGATCTTGGCAATATTACGGAGGTGAAAGAAAGCGGTCCTAGAAACCTGTTTAATATGAGGGAGAAATGACATTTCCTGGTCAAAGATAACTCCCAGGTTCCTTGCAGCCGTACTGGAGGACAAAGTAATGCCATCCAAGGAGAGAATGCTATCTGATAATCTAGTCCTCAGATGTTTAGCTCCAAGAACAATGACTTCAGTTTTGTCTGAGTTTAAAAGAAGGAAATTGGAGGTCATCCAGTCTTTTATGTCTTTGAGACATGCCTGGAGTCTGGCTAATGGCTCTGTTTCATCAGATTTCATGGATAGATACAACTGCGTATCGTCGGCATAGCAATGAAAATTTATGCCGTGTTTCTGAATTATATTCCCTAGAGGGAGCATGTAAAGAGTGAACAGGATTGGCCCAAGCACTGAACCCTGTGGAACACCATGATGAACCTTTGTACACTCAGAGGAAACATCATTAACATGAACAAAATGAAATCGATCTGATAGATAAGATTTAAACCAGTCTAGAGCTGTCCCTGTGATCCTAATCTCATGTCATAGCCTTTGTAATAAAATGCTGTGATCTACAGTGTCAAAGGCAGCACTGAGGTCCAGTAAAACCAGTACGGAAATAAGTCCACGGTCTGATGCCATGAGGAGGTCATTAGTGACTTTAACCAGTGCTGTTTCTGTGCTGTGATGAGCTCTGAAACCAGACTGAAACACTTCAAATAGACTATTCCTGTTTAGGTGATCGGTTAGCTGACTGACAACCAGCCTCTCAAGTATCTTAGAGATGAATGGAGGTTGGATATCGGTCTATAATTTGCTAAGACGCCTGGGTCAAGTGAAGGTTTTTTAAGTAAAGGTCTGATAACAGCAGTTTTAAATGCCTGAGGTACATAACCTGTTGTCAAAGATAAGTTGATCTGATCTAATACTGACGCCCCAATTAGAGGAAAGACATCCTTGAAAAGCTTAGTTGGGATGGGGTCCAGGAGACATGTGGTTGCTTTAGATCCATTAATGTTAGAGGTCAGCTCAGGGAGGTCTATGGGCAGGAAGCTGTCCAGAGGTGGATCAGGACTAGATGGGGTTGCTAACAAGGGCAGCTCATCAGTTGTCATGGAGCGACCTTGATCGATCTTTTCTCTAATGTTAGTGATTTTATTGGTGAAGAAACTCATAAAGTCTTCACTGCTAAGAGTTGCAGGAATAGAAGGCTCAACCGAGCTGTGACTCTTTGTCAAAAGGCTGGAAAGATTTTAGCTAATATCCTAAATGTACTGTGAACAGATGCTTTTGTTTTGTAAATGAGGCACTTTCCAGCGCCGCATGGGTGTGGACAAGCTTAGCCACTTGAAGGAATGTTGTGTTGTACAATCCCTTTGCCATGTTAGGAAGAGATAAACACTGATATTTTTTTCCATTTCTTGCTGAGATTTATTGAGGAGTGTGTGAGATGAGAAATAAACAAACGAACAACTGTTTTTGGTGAAATCTGTGAAAATGCAAACAAATCATAGCCTTCTTTCAACTTCCTGAAACATGCTGTGAGGAGCTCTGCCTGTTTTGTACAGACAAATTTCCAATGACTAGGAAACTGTGTTCTGTCCTGGCTGCTGACTGGCTTCTGACTTGAAGAGACAGCCTGTTAGCAGCGGACAGAGCAAAATAACTGAACCCACTCCCCCGCACATTGGCCTCCACCCATGTCTTTTTGTGTTACATTTGATAATCCTCCCCTCCCCTGCTGATTGCTCAGGTAATGGACACATTTACAAAAGAAAGGATACTAACCTGCAGCCACCACGCTCTTGGTCAGCTTTGGAACGGAATTGGGATTCCAGAAAAACCCTGGGTTTTCAAGTGTTGAGTGTCTGGTGCAGTCCTACCTCAAGTCCATCACCTCTCCCCTCCTGGACACTCTGCAGTTTGCCTACAGAGCCAACAGGTCTATAGACGACGCCATCAACCTGGCCCTCCACTTTATCCTGCAGCACCTGGACTCCCCGAGAACCTACGCCAGGATCCTGTTTGTGGACTTCAGCTCTGCATTCAACACCATCCTTCCTGCCCTGCTCCAGGACAAGCTCTCAGCTCAACGTGCCTGACTCCATCTGCAGGTGGATCACTTACTTCCTGACAGACTGGAGGCAGTGTGTGCGGCTAGGGAAGACTGTCTCGAGCACTCGGAATATCAGCACAGGATCACCACAGGGCTGTGTACTTTCTCCTCTGCTCTTCTCCCTCTACACCAACTGCTGTTCCTTCATCTCCAACGGTGATGAGTCTGTCTACAGGTGGGAGGTGGACCGGCCAGTGTCCTGGTGCAGCGGCAACAACCTGGAGCTCAACGCCCAGAAGATAGTGGAGATGATTGTAGACTTCAGGAAAGACACAGCCCCAATGCCCTCCTGCCCCCCCTCATCCTGACAGACACTTCCATCTCCACCATGGACTCTGTCCGCTTTCTCGGCACCACCATCTCACAGGACCTCAAGTGGGAGCCGACCATCAGCTCCCTGATCAAGCAGGCCCAGCAGAGGATGTACTTCCTGCGGCAGCTGAGGAAAGCCAAGTTGCCAGCCCAGATGATGGTGCAGTTCTACACGGCCATCATTGAGTCCATCCTCACCGCCTCCATCACCGTGTGGTACGCTGGGGCCACTGTCAGGGACAGACAGCAACTACAGCGCATTGTGCCCACCCAAGAAGGTAATTGACTGCAGCCTCTCATCTTTCCAGGACCTGTACGTATCCAGGACCCGGGAACGAGCAGCTGACCTTTCTCACCCTGGACACGGACCTTTTGAGCCACTCGCCTCAGGCAGGTTACGGTCCATTCGGACCAGAACCTCACGCGATAAGAACAGTTTCTTTCCATCTGCCATTGGACTTATGAACACTTGACCACCTTGTCACTGTCACTTTAACATTTGCACTGCAGTTGCACTGTTCTGATTTGTGTATATATTTTGAGAGGGTATATTTTTTTAGAGTACTTTGTGTATTATTTTGCACCTTACACCGAAGCAAGTTCCTACTTTGTGAATTCTGTTCACCGACAATTGCAATAAACCCTTTCTGATTCTGAGTTGCTACAGAGGAAGCTTGCACTCGCACCTCGTCTCTGCCTATGGTCATTATTTTCCTTTCCACAGTCCAGCTTTGTCTTTGCTGAAAAAATTTTCCACCTTTAAATTTCCTCCCAAAACAATGGGTTGGAAAACATTTTTCGATAACTCTATTGACTTTTGTTTGCTTATAAGTCATTGTCACCACCATCATCAACAACATCATCATCAACAAGGTGCTTTAAAAACAGCCAAACAACAAAGTGCTGGAGTACGAATAGTGCATAAGACAGAAAACATTAAATAAATCAAACAACAATGTTAAAACAATCAGAAATGGTAAAAGACTAAAACAAGAGCAGTCTGGTGCTGGGTTGACAGCCAAGGAATAAAAATGGAGCTTGTCTGATGTGTAGGGGAGGTCATGACATAATTTGGGACCAGCAGCAGAAAAGGTTCTATCCCGTTTGAGCTTCTGCTTCAACCTCGCGAGGCCGTTTATGGATTTACAATCAAAATAATCCTTCTTTGTGTTTGGCAGTAAAATGTCAGTTTCTTCCAAGCAGTTCGTTACTTCCAATAGATAAACGAACCAACTCACATATTTAATCACACTCTTGACTTGTGGTAACTTGTGGTGTAGAACAAGTGTCAGTGTTCCCTCAGAACCTGCTCCTGTCAGATCATTCTGATAACCTTCAAACTGATTAAGAATTCTTCCTCATAGAGAACACAGTCTCACTATAGCAGATGTCTGTCAGATAATGCTGGAGCTAAGTTTAAGGAAGTGATCGCTGTGTTAACACCGGCACCATCACGTCTTTGTGCAGAGAGCAGTCATTATAATCTCAGCCCTGCTGAGGTTGAGTCTCTTATTGAAGGTGCAGCAGCCTCACTGCGAATCACACTTGCTACTTTTGCCCCCTGAAAAAGAAAATTGCATGTTAGAGGTGGTGTGCCATTTCAGAAAGTGGGTTTTCAAGGCTCAGAGTTCGAACATGAACACAGAGTTGCCAAAATCTGCAATGTCCAACTGAGAGTTTTGGGTTTCACGTGTTAAGAGTTGGTTTAATGAACTCTAACGCAGGGTTACGCTCGTGCACGGAAATCTAAAAGGCCTTATCAATGGAATGCAGATAACGTGATTCACTGTGGCAACACGTGAAAAAAACCTTGATCATCACACTTCTCCCCACTAGAGATGGAAAATTTCATGACGGCGTGTAACGAAAATGCGCATAAATTGATGAAATTGACTAAATTGATTTGGCAGAAAGTTAGGGTGAAATATAAAAATATAGTTCAAACATGTCATCCAAAGTTAGATCTCTCTGAGTCAACTGGACTGAAAGGTTTCCAGTTGACTCAGAGAGATCTAACTTTGGATAACTATGACCTGGATGGGTGAGAATCTACACAGACTTCAAACATGTCAGATATGATTTATATCCAAAGTGTAGCCCAAGACCTCTTATGAAGCTGAACATAAATGGTTCCAAGTTTCCCTTGTCTGGACGCAGGTCACCGGGACCCTCTCCTGGATCCAGGCTTGGGGGCAGGGCACGATGGCGAGCGTCTGGTGGCCGGACCTTTGCCCATGGGGTTTGGCCGGGCACAGCCTGAAGAGTCAACATGGGACCCTTTCCTGAGGGCTCACCACCTGTAGGAGGGGCCAAAGGGGTCGGGTGCATTGTGTGTTGGGTGGCAGCCTAAGGCAGGGACTTTGGCGGTCCGATCCCCAGCTGCAGAAGCTAGCTCTAGGGACGTGGAATGTCACCTCTTTGATGGGGAAGGAGACTGATCTGGAAAAATGGCCTCCCTGATCTGAACCCGAGCAGTGTTCTGTTGTTGAACTAGCCACCTAGTGTTTTTTTCACTAAATGCCACCATTAACACAGGAGTTCTATGTAATTGGCTGCTGTTGCTTTCAGATATCTATTTATTGCTTAACTTAGCTACATAATTGCAACACGACATCAAACCTCCTTGCCCTTGATGATTTTTAAACATCAAATGCCCCTTTGATCTTGTTTTTGATCTGTCTGTTTGACCTATGCCTGATTTTCTGAATTTTGGATTTTGATACACCTCCCACTTGACCTTCCAGGAAGTGACACCAGTCTCTTGTCATTCTTGGTTTAAGTGTTTTCTTGCTATCCTTCAATCGGATGCCTCTATTTGTCTGACAACCCAATACCAGCTAAAACATGCTAATTAGCTAGCTAACATCAGAAGGTCATCTCGCATTTAAGGTCCAACTTGTATTTATTGTACTGTAGGCAAGTAGGAAATCAGCAGTCAGTGGAAAAATAGAAACAGGGAGTATCAAAGAAAAAAAGAGTAATTAAACAGTGATCCAGACAGCAGAAGGGAATTCACTGAGAAGGAAAGACAAGAGATGGTAGAATAGGGTTCAAGAGAAGAAAGAAAGAAGCACCAACATGAGAGTAAAGTTTATGCATGAGTGCATTTTGAAACAGGCTACAGTGATGAGAACAGATCTGTGGTGATTGCAGCTCGTTTTAAGTGACCCTTTTGGATACAGTTTGTTGCCATTAGTTATTGTTTATGCAAGGTAAATCCTAGATGTTCTGTGACTTTCAACTTCTTTCCATGTTTACATGTCAAAATTTGGTAAAATGTGTTCAAACTTCATGAATTTCACCCACTGTCCACTGTTGTCAACTTAGATCAGATAAAGGTTTTTGTGCTCTTATGACAAAATGCTTTACTCTTTGTTCAGTTTATTGTGTGTTATTAAAACACCTGATGAACTATACACAATGATGCCTTCTTATGTAATAACAGATTTTAAATGCTTAATACTAAGACGAGTTTTAAAAAAGGACAGTGAAAGGGTTTGTGCCATGGAGGTTCCAAAGTTTGGAACCAGCAGCAGAAAAGGCTCTGTCTCCTCTGATCTTCCATTTAGACCTCATGCGGGTCTGCGACTCTCTGACAGCAGAGGATAGACATGCTGAACAGCAGCGGCCACATTCTCCACACTTGGTCCTGAATGCATAGATGAGGTAAAAACAAGTTGAAATCACAAAAAATAGTTCAATATAAAATCAATGTCAATATAAAATCATGAATCCATTAAAAAGTGAAAACGTCATGTGTTAACAACCTAAAATTGTGACCCTGCCAGTAGAGAACACCTTTATGGTAGCCTTAGGTTGTATCATAGTGTAGATAGCAGCAGGATGGAGCTCTGGTTCATACCTGAAAAACACATAAAACACTTAAATACAGGTTTAGATGTCACTGGCTGAGAGGTAGGAATACACCCTCTAAGTTCACATGCACCATCCACTCACATTTTGGGGAAAGTTAATTTTAATCAACCCAGACACATGTAAACATGTAAACTCCACATTAAAAACCAGAGGTGGAGCCAAACCCAGAACTTACTTTCTACAATGTAACTGTGTATGTGCCAACAGCCTGCACATCAAGGAATAAACTGGATCCATGTTCATCTGTTTGCAAACCATACTACGCATACTACGCACCACTAGAGGAACTTTCACTTCAGGAATAAACTAGGGGTACACAATAATTATCGGGCCAATAACTATCATCTTATCGTCATTCTGGTAAGTCCGATATAAAAAATACCCCCAATAACATTGTCAATGTTACTGCAATGTGGTTTATTTTTATAATCAAGCGCTCCCACTCGTACATGACACCTGAACTGACTGTGATGAATGCTGTTTCAAATGGCGGTGTATTCTGAGAAATTTTCTTCAAAGATAGCTCACGGTCTATTTGACAAGTTCCACGAGGAGGGAAAAATAGCATCTTTAATCCTTCAAAACTAAAATCTTACCTGAAACAACCAGCAAAAAATATGAGGACGCCAGTGCAGCTAAAAGACAATAGCACCATAAAGCCAGCCATGACGACGCTATCTAGACTTTTATTAATTGGCAAGACTTTCAAAAAGTCAAACAATTTTGCCAGAAATGACACAAGGACTAAAGCCATTGAAGATTTAATCATGAAATGATGGCTGGACAAACCAGCCTTTCATTAATCACTGAGTCACGGTTTAAAATGCCGAACTGCCGCTACGTTTCTGTGATGCTAATTATGATATGATCGCCAAATGCATTCACACATTGATTGACAGCCACGTAAACGACAGTTTTTTTTTTTTTTAAGATATACTATATACCTTTCTGTTCATTAAAGCGTACAGCTAGCCTTAAACAAAGTGTGTAGGGCTGATAGATCTAGTTACAGTCAATTCTCACAGTTACAGCTAGAATAGGCTCATCAAACTCTTATTCAATTTTTAGCACAGCTATGCTGCTATAGGCTACGCTGCTGGGGACACAAACATGATCCACTGAGCAGTTCCCCACTTCCTCAGCACCAACCATTCCCTCACCTCCTCTCCTCCTTTTCTTTTCTTCTCACCGGGATTATCTGTATCCAGTCTTCCTTGCCGTTCTGTCTCTCTCCCCCTTCTTTCTCTCTCTGCAGGTCTTCTATCTCTAAGCCTTCATGCTGCACGGATCTCGGCCTCTGACAAACTCGGGGTCCACTGTCAGCCCCTGCCTATGCTATTCCCTTTAAAACCTGCCTACACCATTCCTCTTTTTATAACAACATGCTATGCGGTATTATGTATTATATATATTATGTCTGAATTGTTTGTATTTCTATGATTGTATTCTGTTTGCATTTCTATGGTTCTATGATTATATCTGTTCTTATGATTGTATCTGTTCTCCCTCTCTCTCTCTTTATTCTGTCTGTCCTGTCTCCCTCTTCTTCTCCTCCTTTACCCAGCCGACTTTCAGCAGGATGGTTCCTCCTTGTAAGCCTGGTCCTGTTCAAGGTTTCTTCCTGTTAAAAGGGAGTTTTTCTTTGCCACTGTGCTTACCTGGGGGTTCAGGCTCTGGGTTTCTACCTCTGCAAAGCACCTAGAGACAATTTTATTGTAAAAGGTGCTATATAAATAAAATTAAATTGAATTGTATATTAGATATATGGACATGACATGTCAGCCCTGTAAGCATGACAAATCTGACCACAAATCTGAATACAGATTTTAAACTATTCAGGGTGGCATAATTAGACTTTCCCTGGGCCAAGACCAGGGAGATGGTGATCGACTTCAGGAAGAAGAGGACGGCCACACAGGCCCTGAGCATCCTGGGAGAGGACATCGAGGTGGTGGAGGACTACAAATACCTGGGCGTGCACATAGACAGCAAACTGAACTGGAAGACCAACACCGAGGCTGTGTACAAGAAGGGGATGAGCAGACTCTACTTCCTGAGGAAGCTGAGATCCTTCGGCGTGTGCAGTAAGATGTTGGACATCTTCTACCAGTCTGTTGTCGCCAGTGCACTGCTCTACGCTGTGGTCTGCTGGGGAGGCAGCATCCAGCCAGCAACACCAACAGACTGAACAAGCTGATCAGAAAGGCTGGCTCTGTGATTGGCTGCAAACCAGACACCCTGGAAGCTGTGGTGGAGAGGAGGATGCTGAACAAACTGTTAGCTATCCTGGATAACCCAGACCACCCTCTCCACCCACTCCTGGACAGGCAGCGGAGCTCCTTCTCAAACAGACTGATTCAGCTCCGCTGCCACAAAGACAGATACAGGAAATCTTTCCTGCCCAGTGCAATAACCCTGTTCAATAAGTCTGTCTGACGGAGACTCACAGCCTGCTGTGATGTGCTCCAGTAGTACTTTCATGTGGCACATTGTCAAAATTATTTATTGCATTGTATATGTTGTAAATATGTTAATACTAGCGAGGCTGCTGGGACAAGTCAATTTCCCATGTCTGGGATTAATAAAGTATTTCTATTCTATTCTATTCTATTCTTATGCCCCGGTATGTTATTGGTTTGGTATCAGTATCGGCCTTAGGAAGCAGAAGGTTATTGGTTATCGGTATTGGTTTAAAAAAAAGTTGTCATGCATCCTTAGTAACACTAACTTCACAATATGTTTTGATATGAACACTGGCATTAGGATATTCTTCAGTGTAATTCAAGATATTCATACCTAATAGAAGAACCTTAGAAAAATATTAGTGACCATTAATTTTGACCACTTAAACATGTCAGGGATTAAATAAAATAATACAACATTTGCATCAAAACACACTTTTGGCCTGGTTTTAAAAGTCAGGCAGAAAACAAAATTCATGAATTATAGCTTTGCATGATAGTTATGTTATTGGTGTGATGTTACATTACTTGGCGTTGGGTCTGTTTTTCTTTGTGAAGTCTGCAAGGGAGATTTTAAATGGCATCGCACATGTGGCCATCACGTTAACAACTTTAAAAGCAGAAAAAGTCACCTGAGGAGACAAAGAACCAAATGGGTACAAATATGCAGGTTAAAGTTCCAAACTAACATGAATATATATTGTCGCTGTCTGATGAAAAACGCGTATCGACACTTTTCACGTTTTTGACTTTTTACCGCATGCGGTAAATGCATTTCTCCGTAGATGTGGTCGGTATTTATTTTGACCAATGAAAAAAACCTTTTATAGGTTAATTATTTATTTTTTAAAACATATCTTCATTGGACGTCAGGAATGTCAGTGAAAAACGTGCATCTCCTGCGTCTGGTCTTACAGGTTGGTGTAAAGGAAAGGGTGTCTGGATCGTCTGCGGCCCTGGGGTTTTCTTTTCTTTTGTTCTCTCTTTTTGTCCACCAGAGGACGTGGTGGACCAGGTGTTCGCTGGGGACAAACGCAGATGGGAGCAATTGTCACCATTTAAGGCTCCAGCACCTGTTCCTCAGTGTCTGATTGTTTCGTCACCTGAGTGGTAACTTAGATTGAGACAGCGTTGTACTTGAAGCTCTGGATTTACCTTTTCTCAAGCCTGCTTCTCTTTTGTCCCTAAGGCTCACCACATTTCACATTGAGAGGACTTATGTTGAGAGAATAAACATTCTGCAGAAGCTTTCAGCCTGTGACGACCATTGGTTTATACCTCACCTGTGTTCCTCATTGTTCCTCCTTTTGAAGCGCCTTTTGTTTGCCTTTTTGTGCATCTGCCCAATAAAGGGTTGTTTTTTGTTCTGACTGTGAAACTTTGCGTCTGGGTTCTAAACATTGCAAAACCCTAATAGAACAATCAGACCAGCATGGACCCAGCAAAGGCACAGCAAGCCCTTTCTACTCAGGCTGCGCTCTTCGGGCAGCACGACCAGGTGATTCGTGCTCTGTTGGATAACTCAGCCAGGACGTCGCCGACCTGACTCAGTAGGTGGCTAACCTGTCCACTCAGGTCTCCGCGCTGGTGAGGGCTTCTGCCAGTCGTGATGGTTTGGCATCCACCAACCAGCAAACAAAGGACTCCCATGCCTGTGATCCTGAGCCTTTTGAGGGAGACCTGGGCAAGCGCCACAGCTTTCTTCACCAGTGTCGTCTGGTCTTCCAGAAGTGTCCTCACCTCTTTACTTCTGATTCGGCCAAGGTAAATTACATAATCGGCCCGCTGAGAGGTAACGCCTTGGCATGGACTCAGGCAATTAGCACCCGGCACGAAATCAGCGACCTCTCCTATGCAGAACTGGAGACACAACTCAAGGCTGTGTTCGACCGCCTGAACTGTGCAACCGATGCCATCGACCGACTCCTGACTCTGTGACAGGGCACGTTCTGTGGCCCAATACACCATGGAATTTTGGACTCTGGCGGTAAAGGCGGAGTGGAACGAACCTCCACTCATTGGGATTTTCCGTTGGGGCCTGAACAGGCATGTCAGAACAAACGTAAAACAGCACTGCATTTCAATTGTTGGAGTAAATGTGTGGAACAATTTGGACCAATATATCAAAGATTGTAGAATGTTGAGTCACTTCAGAGATTTGTATAAAAGAAAATTATGATGGTATACAGTGAAATAAACACTAAATCATGTTATCATACTGTGTTCATTGTGAATGTATGCTTTATGTTGTTTAGTATGAAAGGGGTAGTCGTCATAAGCCCTGGCTTCTGCCTACTCCTTTATTCAGACTTTTGTGTTTATTTGTTTCTTTTTTGCTTCCTTTGTGGGGGACAGAAATGTCTGAAATAAACTGAAAACACCAAACAGGCAGCTGCAGGATGAGTGGCGCTCCATGGGCGGCCCAAGCATCTCCACAGCCTTATATCCCTTGCCACCGAGCTTGACACCTACTTGAGAGCGCCAGAACCCCGCTGCTCTCACATCCCCCTTTCTTCCATCCCAGCCTCCCTAGCTCTGCTCGGCTCCATCGGGTTCCATTCAGCCGAGCTTACCGGTTACGTCAGCAGTCTCCACAGCCGGGGGCGAGCACATGCAGGTGGGTTGTGACTGACTCACTCCTTTGGAGAGGCGAAAATGACTCGGCTTCATGACGTGCCTTTACTGCGGCCAGTCAGATCATCTCATCTCCTCAGATGAAGCACAGATTCCCATCGCGGCGCTTCCTGCGCCCAGAACTATCTTAGACCTGGACGGTAAGCACATTGCCAAGGTGACACATTGGACCAGATCATTGGACCATCACCCTCGTCATCTTGGGCAACCATTGGGAGCAGATCTGCTTTTTCTCATCCGCAGTCCTGGGTTTCTCCTGGCACCACAATCCCCAGCTGGACTGGACAAACGGCTCTCTGACAGGGTGAAGCGTGATGTGCACTAGCTCTGCCTTCAGTCTGCTATACCTCCCTCCCCGCATGTTCTATCCCAGTCCCCTGATCCTCCAGACCTGTCGAGCGTTCCAGAACAGTACCATAACCTGGGAGAGGTTTTCAATAAGTTTTCAATAACTTTCCTCGCACCGCCCTTATGACTGTGGTATCGACCTGCTGCCCAGTGCACCCTTCCCCACCAGCTGCCTCTTCAACATGTCACGTCCAGAGTGGGAGGCGATGGAGGAGTACATAGGTGAGTCTCTGGCTTCCGGATTTATCCACCCGTCTTCATCACCACTTGGTGCAGGGTTTTTTTTTTTTGTCAAGAAAAAGGACGGCTTGTTATGTCCATGTATCGATTACCGGTCTCTAAATGACATCACAGTGAAGAACAAATATCCGCTCCCTCTCATTGACTCAGCATTTGCCCCCCTTCACAAAGCATGCTTTTTCACTAAGTTGGACCTGCGCAATGCTTATCATCTCGTGCGCATTTAATACACTGGGTCGTTTTGAGTATTTAGTTATGCCTTTTGGTCTCACCAATGCTCCATCTGTTTTCAGGCACTGGTGAATGACATTTTCCAGGACATACTCAATCGCTTTCTTTTTGTCTACATTGATGACATTTTGATTTTTTTCTGAAACACTGGAGGAACACATTCAGCACGTCCACCTCATTCTCAAACGTCTCCTAGAGGACCAGCTATTTATCAAAGCCGAAAAGTGCGAGTTCCCTGTCTCCTCAGTCACCTGCCTGGGCTTTGTGGTGCAGCAGGGTCAGCTTTCCCCTGATCCAGCCAGGGTGCGTGCAGTGGCGAGGTGGCCCATCCCAGCCTCACGCAAGCAGCTCCAGTGCTTCTTGGGGTTTGCAAACTTCTACAGACAGTTCATTCGCAACTACAGTAAGGTTGTGGCTCCCCTCACTCGCTTCACCTCCACTCTCAAATCTTCCCAATGGTCCGAGGAGGCGGAGGCGGCTTTCTCAAGTTAAAGACTTTATTTACCTCAGGTCCCATTCTCTCTCACCCAGATCCCAGCCGGCAGTTCATCGTGGAGGTGGACACCTCCGACACCAGTGTAGGGGCGGTCTTGTTGCAGTGGGACACTGCGGACCAGAAGCTCCACTCCTGCGCCTTCTTCAGCCAACGGCTGTCCCCAACTGAGCCTAACTACGACATGGGAAAATAGGGAGTACTGGCGGTGGTGCTCATGCTGCAGCAGTGGTGTCACTGGTTGGAAAACTCGGGCTTTCATTCGTGTTGTGGACCGACCAGAAAAACCTAGCATATCTGCGCAGCGTGAAGTCCTCTGCCCATCCCTCGCCGTCCATGGTCCCACATTGCTGAGGACTTCGTGACTGGTCTCCCTCTTTCCAGTGATCACACCATTGTTCTCATGATCATGGATCTTTTTTTGAAGTTTGCACATTTTGTGCCCCTGCCCAAGCTCCCATCTGTGGCAGAGATGGGAGCACTCCTGGTCCTTCTCGTCTTCCGGCTGCACGGGATTCCGTGTGACATAGTGTCGGACAGGGGCCCGCAGTTCACCTCCCTGGTGTAGAGATCATTCTGCTCCACACTAGGGGTGACGGTTAGCCTCTCATAAGGTTACCATCCACAGTGTGGATGGTAACCACACTGGCAGTCTGGCGGAAAGAACGAACCAGACTTTTGAGAGCGCGTTTCTGTGCGTCGCAGCCCACAATCCTGGTTCCTGGAGCACGTTTTCTGGGTAGAATACGCGTATAACTCACAGGTTTCAGCTGCCTCCGGCATGTCTCCTTTTATGGCGTCTCTTGGTTACCAGCTTCCCCTTTTTGAATTCCAGGAGGACGAGGTGGCAGTCCCATCTGTCCGGGCGAACCTGCGTTGCTGCAGGAGTGTGGGGAGGCAGGTCCGCGCCGCCCTGACGCACTCATCTCTGTAGTCGCAGAAGCAGGCAAACCGTCACAGAGTCCCAGGCCAGAAGGTTTGGCTGTCGTCAAGGGACCTCCCGCTCAAGGTCGAGTCAAAGAAGCTGGTGCCGCGGTTTGTGGGTCCCTTTGAGGTGGAGAAGATGGTGAACGGCTACGGTGGTGCGTCTCCGACTGCCAGCCTCCCTCAAGGTTCATCCCGCATTCCACGTCTCTCAGGTAAAGCCAGTCCTGGGGCTGGCGCCGCCGTCCACTCCCCCCCCCAGGATAATCGACGGTGATCCAGTGTTTTTGGTGCAGCGCATCCTAGACGTCCGTTGATGCGGCCGAAGCTTCCAGTACCTCGTAGATTGGGAGGGGTACGGTCCCAAGGAGAGGTTGTGGGTAGCCCGTTGTCACATCCTGGACCAGAACCTGCTTCTCAACTTCTACCGAGACCACCCGGGGAAGCCAGGTAGGACACCCGGAGACGTCCGTTAATGGGGGGGCACTGTCAGGGTCGGCTGCGGCCCTGGGGTTTTCTTTTTTTTTTGTTCTCCCCTTTTTGTCCACCAGGGGACGTGGTGGACAGCGGTCCATTTAAGGCTCCAGCACCTGCTCCCAGCGTCTGATTATTTCGTCACCTGAGTGGTAACTTAGATTGAGACGCCGTTGTCCTTCGTGAAGCTCTGGATTTACTTTTTCTTTTGCTTTTCGCCTGCTTCTCTTTTTTCCCTAAGGCTCACCACGTTTTACGTTGAGAGGACTTATGTTGAGAGAATAAACATTCTGCAGAAGCTTTCAGCCTATGACGGCCATTGGTTTTACCCCTCACCTGTGTTCCTCATTGTTCCTCCTTTTGGAGTGCCTTTTGTTTGCCTTTTTGTGCATCTGCCCTTTAAAAGGTTGTTTTTTGTTCTATCTGACTGTGAAACATTGTGTCTGGGTTCTAAACATTGCAAAACCTTAACAGAGGGAGGAGGGAAGAGGAGAAGGATGGAAGAAAATGTGCGGTTATTTACAATCCTCCAGTGTCATTTTTACGTCCCTCCAAATTTACTTGCAGGCTATTTTACATTACGTTAACAAAAGGTTTTGGTTGGCATTTTATATTGAAATCGGGATCATTCATTGGCAAATAGTAATCTAATGTTGCCGTGTACACATCAGTTTGACTCGATTCAGGGAAATCACGGAGCGTAATCTTTTTCCTTGGCTTAAAAAAAAAATCATCTAGCCAATTGAAATTTCTCTTCTGGTCTTCTGGAGTCATGGCTCATTCATCCATGAGCTATGAAAGTCCTACCAGAGTCCTGTAATGATGCTGTGTGGGTAACTACGGGCATTTGTCAGCATTTATCAATCTGGACGTAAACAGATGATATGATCAAATCTCACATCATGTCTGACATCGTGGATGCAAGTTTGTCAGTGTGGATTTGCAGTGCAGCCCAGCAAAATCTGAAAATAATGATTAATCAAACCTCAAACCGATCATTAAGTACAGGCAGCCACATATTCTGTACAGAATAAATAGTAAAATAAAAATATTTGTCTGTTTTTAAGGAAGCCTTTTGCACTCAGCTGAAAAAAATAACAAGTTTGTGTTTCCTGAGAAATTCATTTTTGGTAACTGGTGAACCTGCTGTAGAGCAGTACTGCAGCATCAGGGCAAAACGTATTCTGGGCACAGGAGTCATGGTACGATAGGACGCATGTGTGATTCATGAAATGTTGGTATATGACTGATCCCAGCGTAAGAACTGGCGGAGCATATTGGATGTCTCCTGGGAATCCTCTGTACCCAGACACCAGTTGGTAGAGATGACTATCTATTCAGACTCCATAACCACCCATAACCATATGGGTGAGGATGGTAAATCTCCCCAGAAAACCCTTTCGCATACTCACAGGAATGTGTTAATTATTTTTGTTGCTTGGTTTGAATTTTGTATCCAGCAGCAGGCAGGAAAGTGCTAAATCTCGGGACATGGTGACTGTACAATTCTTGCAGGAATGTGCTAATGGATCTTTAGTTTGTTTTGTTTCCACAAAAGAATCAAGAAGTTTGATTTAGCATGGGAAACCTCCTGCAAGCACCCAGGAGAAGTGGAAAAAAGGAGCATGAAGCCAACAGGAGATTCAAAGTCACACCTCAAGAGACTGACAGACAATCAACATCTGAATTGTAACTGGAATTAGCATTGTGGGCTATCAGTTATTTTTTATTCTTTTCCTTTTCATTTTTATAAGGAACATAAGCTTATATATTTGTGTGAATACACACTTCAGACATTCACACACACATTCTTTCCCAGACTTTTACGACTGACGAGAACAGATCCTCTGGGGTTGAACCTCTAAAATAGATCTGAACAGATCAGAATTTCCTGAAAGTTGAAAAACACACACATTCCTCAAACTTAATTCTAACCTTGCTAAAAAATATTCTTTAGATGATTAGTAGAATATTGATGTGTTTTCTTTGTTTTCTTTTGTAGTACAGTGCATAGCCAAGTTGGGATTTTGGAGGTTAAAAGCCATTTCTTCCATGGAACCACAGCGCCACCTAAAGGTCATAAGTTCCTATCCTTTCTTACCATACTCTCATGTATTTTCAGGAGTAATTTTGATATTGACATGTAACCTAATTATTACATTATGTATCTACAATGTGAGCGACATTATTGCGCGTGTTTCTGTTAACAATCTCATAGCGGAGGGTTGGAATTTGTCCATAGTAGATAGTGTTTTAGTGTTTTATGAGAATAGTGTTTTATTCATGATGAATGTTTCAAAATAACTTGTTAGACATGACGGGGAGAGATAGACGATTTATATTTTATTTTATGAAGTAAAATTCCAACAGAGTCTGAAGATCTCATCTCCTGGGGAGGCAATATTTAAATATTCATCAGTTCAGACCCCAACGCCCAAAGGAGGGGTGCAGAAAATTACAAAAACTCGGGAGTTTTTTGTTCAGGGTTCTTTGTCTCTTTTTACTTTTTCTTCCAGGTTGTCTCCATTATTCCCATGTTTTTCTCCTTTGTTGCTTTTTCTTCAAGTCAATTTTTCAAAGTGAGAGTGAATAATTCTTCTTTGTTTTAATTTTCAATAAGAGCAATTCGGAACTTGTTTGGTTTAAGTCGCTACCATAGTGCATCCGTAAGATCATATTCCAACTATTGAGACATTATATTATTATATTATATTATTCCAACATATTGAGAATTTTTAACCACTAAATTACTTCGTATTGGCCAGACGAACCTAATTGAAGTTGGTTTGAGAATCTCAGAGACCGCATTGCTGGACCGTCTGGGAGTCCGAAATCCTGCGCCAACTTCTGGACCCACTGTAGCGAAGCTGACTACACATAACAATGAAGCTCAACTGGTCTGCTGGTCATTTGCTGGGTCTCAAAAAACCAAATTACTTGAATCCAAATTTAATAACAAGACTTAGGTTTGTTTATAAGGATAGAATAATCTGAAGTTTCTCACTGTCATCCATATTATATGCTTAAATCATATTCACCTATAAGAACTATATATCAATAAGATATATAAATAGTCATTTATTCATGAGTTAAATAAATTTTTCAAATTCATTTTTGTCAGTTGTTCTCCATTTGTTGATTGGAATATAGATGCGGTGCTCAATGTTTCAGAAATGATGTCAATTAGATTGATTAAACTTTCTTGCATAATAAACTGCTGACTTTGTTTCTTCCAACAAATGGAAGTGGTGCCCCCTAGTGAGTCTATGTGAAATTAAGAAAGCCATCTATTAATTCCAGAAAATCCATATAAGATCGAAGCTGTTACGCTACAGAATGATCAGGGGCCCGTTTTAGAAAGCGGGTTTACCAAAGTAAGGCTCAGAGCCAATGCTCAGGGTCGCCAAACCCTGAAATGTGCGACTGAGAGTTTTTGGTTTCAGAACATGTGTTAACAATTTGTTTAATGAACTCTGAGCCACAGTTACCCCAAGTGATACTCGTGCTCGTTGTTTTCTGAATAAATTTAAATCTGTTTAAATTTTATCTCCATTATAGCCAATAGAAAAAAGACTGAGGTGATCCAGTGCCACACAGTGTTGGTTCTCTAAATGCCATCCATTACAGACGCAAGTTGACACTGATTTTTCTTGTAGCAGAAGGAGTTCTACGTAATTGGCTGCTGTTGCTTTCAGATGTCAATTTATTTATTGTATAAACTGATATCTGCAATTCTGTGGAACACTTCTATGACACGTCTGGGCTGTCTGTGACTTTTTAAGACTACAAACGTGTTTCAAAATCGTTTGAGTGCAAGAATAACGTTTATGATAGCCCGACGGTTACCTTGGAGACATGCTCACCAATATTATATAAAAAAAAAAAAGCCTTTGGCAACAAGATAATTAAAAAGATTAAAAAAAAAAAAAAAAAATGAATCACAACACAAAGAATTTGCTCCGAACCGAGAGTTATTCCGCAACATAAGCAACGTGAAGGCTAAGAATGCTGTTGAATAAACTATCAAGGTTGCAATTAAAGTCTAATTGGTCTAATCAGGTGTGACTCTTCCTCTCCCGGCAGTCTGCAGGCTTCAAGAGCAGCAGATTGTCTGGGTGAATGTCGGTGAACCTGCTTTCTGAAACCAAAAACGCTCAGATTCCCGTAGATCACAACAAATTGACCCAGAGTTCTCGCTGAACCCGCTTTCTGAACTGGGCCTGATGCTGCGCTCATGCTCTGCAGCAGGTTCACCAGTTGCCAAAAATGAATTTCTCAGAAAAAACAGGTTTGTTTTTAGTTTTGTTGTTTTTTTGCTGAATGCAAAGCGCTTCTGTAAAAACAAAGATGTATATTTAATTTATTGCATTTGTTTACTTTTATTCTCTATGGAATACGTGGCTGCCTGTGATCAATGATGGGTTTGAGGTTTGTTTAATCATTATTTTCAGATTTTGCTGTTACGCAGCAAATCCACAATGACTCTAACTTGCATCCATGATGTCAGACCTGACATGAGATTTAATTGTATTATCTGCTCAGGTCCAGATTGATAAATGCTGATCCTTGCGTGGAAATGGTCATGTCACATAGTCACAGGACTCTGGTATGAGCTTCATAGCTCACGGATGAATGAGCCAAAAATCCAGAAAATAAATTGAATTGGCTAGATGATGTTTTTTTTAAGCCGAGGATAAAGATTACATTCCGTGATTTCCCTGAACCGAGTCAAACAGATGTGTGCACATCAACATTAGATTACTACAGTATTTGCCCACGAATGATCCTGATTTCAATATAAAATGCCAACCAAAGCTTTTTTTATGCTAAGGGGAAATGTAGAATAGTGTGCTATTAAGTTTGGTGGGATATAAAAATGAGACTGAAAGATTGTAAATAACGGCACGTCATTGGAGCGCATAGTAAAAAAAACAAAAAACAAAAAAATAAAAAAACATGTAAGTCTGTTTAAAATATTTTAAAGTTTGATAAATGTGTCAACAGTTTTATTTTGGATCCTAAATGTATCTATTTAAACCATTTTTGGGTTTCCTTTATAAAGTAGTTTTTAAAAAATTTAAAAAAAAAGTTTTTTCATGCTACTAAAAAAAAATTTTTTTTACGTGTTTTTCATTCGGCAGCGACGATATACATTTAACTGGCAGAGAAACATCTAAACACCTGGGGCCCTTTTCAGAAAGCAGGTTTACCAAAGTAAGGCTCAGAGCCGAAGCTCAGGGTCGCCAAACCCTGAAATGTGCAACTGAAAGTTTTTGGTTTCAGAACACGTGTGTTAACACCTAATTGGTTTAATGAACTCTGAGCCACAGTTATCCCGAGTGATGCTTGTGCATGAGGATATAAAAAGCCTTATCAATAGAACGCAGAAAACGTGATTTATTATGGCAACAAGCGCAAAAAAAACCTTGATCACTCTTCTCCCCATTGTAGATGGAAGATTTTTTGACCACGTACATCAACCGCGTACACCAAAAATGCGCAAATTTTCAAGAAAAAAAAATAATACTGCGGCAGCAGCAAAAGAGAGATTAAAATTAAAATTGTTAAAATTAAAATTGTTGACTTAAAATTGGTTTAAAATTGTTGACCGAGTCCATGGCTGATTATTAATGAGATTAAAAAAAAGAAAAAAAAAGAAATGTTTGTTTGTTGTGTGTTCCACTCATTTAACATTTCTATTCTATATGTATGTTTGAGCCACAGGTGCAACCCAACAGGCACAAAAGAGACTTGGCAGAAAGTTAATATGTGAAATAGAAAAATATAGTTCAAACTATATTGATTTAAATACAAGCTATTGTGGTGTTTTTTAGCCTGTCCTCATTAAACATCTTTCAGTCGCTTCATTTAACCCATGATAACGATATTTAATTAGAGAAATCCCCTAAACAAAGAAAAAGCCAAATCATTAGCCTTCTCAACACTATCAGTATTTAGTGCCGTCAATATGAAAGCCTTAAATACCTGTTATACACGCATGTCTCCAAATTTATGTTTTCTGAATATGTTTCAATTTTATCTCCATTATAGCAACAGAAAAAAGGCTGAGGTGATCCAGCGCCACACAGTGTTGGTTCACTAAATGCCATTCAGATGCAACTTGACACTGATTTTTCTTATAGCAGAAGAGTTCTATGTAATTGGCTGCTGTTGCTTTCAGATGTCAAACTATTTATTGCTTAAACTGATGCCTGCAATTCTGTGGAACACTTCCATGAGATGTATGGGCTGTCTGTGACTTTTTAAGACTACAAACATGTTTCAAAATCGTTTGAGTGCAAGAGGAACGTTTATAACACCCCGACAGTTACCTTGAACACATGCTCACTGACATTATATTAAAAAACCCTTTTGGCAAAAAGATAATTAAAAAGATGAAAAAAATAAATAAAATAAAAACTAATCACAACACAAGGAATTTGCTCTTGCTTTGAACCTGCAGGTTCATTCCAAAATGTCAGTGAACCTGCTTTCTGAAACCGAAAACTCTGAGATTCCCGTAGATCACAACAAACTGACCCAGAGTTCTCGCTGAACCCGCTTTCTGAAATGGGCCCCTGAAGCAATAAGATCATAATAGTTTAGTAATTTTAACACGATTGTCACCAAAATTTATAGACTGGAAAATGAAAACGCTAATGTAAAATAAATCTTGTGTTTAAATTCTAACCTGGAAGCCCAGTTTCTGCAGACAGCGTGCTATCCTGCGAGCACCCATTTTTGCTTCGTCCTCACTGAATTACAGGAGCAGGAATAAGAAGAGTAGAGTCTAACAATCAGATAACACATAACCGACAATAAAACAAACTTACTCGCCATAGTTTATCATATTTTCCTGCTCACCTTGATGCTCCTGTGCATAAAATTTTTCCCGAGGACCAGATATTGGCTGTTATCCTGGGCTTGCGAAGTTCCATTGTGACTGTCTAAAAAAAAAAAAAAAAGATCAGATGTTGTAATTTTTCCACCTGTGTGTTCACGCAAGGAGGGTTCCTCACCCCCTGTTTTGGTTTATAGATGACATTGTTTCCTTCTGAGGCAATGGCGTGCAGGTTGAGGCAGCACCTGGTGCTAAAAGTTGCCACCACGTTGCTGATTATAATGTTGAGTTCTCCGTCATTGTTGGTCTCCATGATGAACTCTCCTCACTTTTAAACTTTTTTTTTTTCTGAAGAAGATTTAGCTCCAATTGACAGACGATGATAAGATGAGCTAAGGGGGAACAGTCCAATATTTATTGTGCACCATAGTTTGATGTGCTTTGAACAAAACTCCTTTGATCATCAAGTAATCAGATCCTTTATCCTTGTTTGATGCTATTTTTGGTTGAGGTGTACATGTGTAAGTGCGTGTGTGTTTGTGTGCGCGTCTATGAGGGGTCATCAGGGACATTATTGAGAATTACCATTCACACATAATACTGAAACGCTCTCACACACACTACTGAAACGCTCACACGCATTACTGGAATGCTGTCACACACATTACTGAGATTTTAATGTAAACGGACAGCATTTCTGTGGAAATGGAAGGCATTTCACTGTAACCGGAAGGCGTTTTTGCGTCTTTGGGGCGCAAATGTCGTCCCAGGAACTTTCCGGTGGGCTAACAGAAGCTGACGCGTTACTCAAGATTTGGCAATTTGGCATCGACGGTGACAATTCAAACATTGTCTAATGCGACAACAAGTAGGCAGTCACATATGAGGGGCCGTCAGGGACATTATTCAGAATTACCCATTCACACACACACTACTGAAAAGCTCTCACACACACACACTACTGAAACGCTCTCACACACAGTAATGAAACATTTTCGCACGCACCACTGAAATGCTCTCATATACACTACTGAAATGCTCTCACACACACTACTGAAACGCTTTGGCACGCACTATTGAGACTCTCACATACACACTACTGAAATGCTCTCATACACTACTGAGATGCTCTCATACACACTACTAAAGTGCTGTGTTCTCATACACATTACTGAAATGTCATGCACTACTGTCACACCCTCACACACTACTGAAATGCTGTCATATACACTACTGAAACACTCACACACACTACTGAAACGCATCTCACACACACTACTGAAACGCTCTAAGATTTCAGTCTAAACGGAATGTGGCTCAAAAAAGAAAGTGTAGCCCATTTTTCTGCTTTGAAACATAGGAAACATGCTATCTGAATGATGGATAACTAACTATAAATAACTAAAGATAGCTGCTGTTCATATGGCAGTGTCCAGATATGATCCTGGGAATAGGTACGTCATTCACTGGGATCACTGCACAGGTGTATTTGCAATATGTGAAATGGTGGTGCAGTTGTGCACAGGCTCTGCTGATCTTGAAATCGCGACACACAAGTCCAGAGGGGGCTAACAGCTGGCTGCATAAGTCGGCCAGTAAGTCGACTCTCCACTCTGTCAGCTCATAAAGCAACACGTGACTATGAGGGGCCGTCAAGGACATTATTCAGAATTACCATTCACACTCACTACTGAAACGCTCTCATACACACTACTGAAATGCTCTCATACACAGTACTGAAATGCTGTGTTCTCACACACTACTGACATGCTCTCCACACACTACTGAAACACTACTAATGTCCCTGACAGCCCCTCATACGTGCATGTGTGTGGACACATACACATACACAGAGGGTGTGAGAGTGAAAATGGCTGCTGAGACCTTGAGGCCATGAACACAAATGATCAAGGCTGAGGTCACATGCACGTGTGAAAGTGTGTGTATTTCATGAGGTGCCAGGTTAGAGGAAGGATGTAGCATACAAAGAGACCGTAAATCTATCTACTGCAACTAACTAACTTAAACATAACCCGACTATGACAAACTAAGCCAAACACTCACTACAACAGAAATTCTATGTCAAATTATGTCAAATTAAAATTCTACGATTAGTTTAGATGAGCTTGACTAGGCTCAATAGGTGTTACCAGTTCTGAAGAGAGAGCCACCCTCCCTGGACCTTCATTTTGTTATGAACTGGTTGTGTGCGGAGCCCAGAAGCAAAGTTCACAGCGGTTTTGAACAAAAAACAACCCTTTATTGGGCAGATGTACAAAACAGGGTAAACTGAAAGCGCTCCAGACAAAGGATCAAATAACAAACACAGGTGAGCTGTATCCAACAATCTTCGCAGAGAAGCAATTCTGCTGAATGTTCGTACAGTAAACCTAAAAGGCCCTCTCAGTGGGGAGACGTGGTGAGCCTTGGAAAAAGAAAGAACAGGCCTAAGAAAAAGGTAAGTCCAGAGTTTCACAAAATCCACCAAGCATCTTAATCCAACCACATATTTATCAATCTTGCCTAGAAACGAGCACAGATCTGAGTGCAGGAGTCATGGTACGATAGGATGCATGTGTGATAGATGAAATGCTCATATATGACTAATCCCGGCGTACGTTATTAACAGGTCTTGATAAATGCAGTGGCTGAAAGTATCATCATAAACATGTTACGACCTTAAATATTCATGGATCAGAGGCCTCACCCACTCAGGTCAAACACTGACAAGAGAAACTGTAGGGCGAAGCTCATATCTTGTAAGAATTTCTAAAATTAATAAATGGCGTTCCTAATTATCAGAATGCACTTGTTAAAAGTTAAAAGGGCACCACCTCCAACTGGAGGAAAAACAAACAAAATACAAACTTTTGTTATGTAAGAAAATGTAATCAAATCTCTATGAAAGCGTCAAATTCTAAAGCAACAACAAATGAAAAACAACTGACGATAACTGATAAATTATTAACACAGAAATAGATGATTATGTTGAATGAATGATATTATACATTTGCATGGAATTTAATGGTAATTATGATATTATGAACATACTGGAGTATTCAGTGTCAATAAATTCAGTGACTAATCTAATTAAACCTAATCTTATTATCAAATTTGGATTTAATTTTAAACAGACACCAGTCATAGAATAGAATAGAATAGAAATACTTTAGAAATACTTTATTAATCCCAGACATGGGAAATTGACTTGTCCCAGCAGCCTCGCTAGTATTAACATATTTACAACATATACAATGCAATAAATAATTATGACAACGTGCCACATGAAAGTACTACTGGAGCACATCACAGCACCAGGGCTGTGAGTCTCCGTCAGACAAACTTATTGAACAGGGTTATTGCACTGGGCAGGAAAGATTTCCTGTATCTGTCTTTGTGGCAGCGGAGCTGAATCAGTCTGTTTGAGAAGGAGCTCCGCTGCCTGTCCAGGAGTGGGTGGAGAGGGTGGTCCGGGTTATCCAGAATAGCTAACAGTTTGTTCAGCATCCTCCTCTCCACCACAGCTTCCAGGGTGTCCGGTTTGCAGCCAATCACAGAGCCAGCCTTTCTGATCAGCTTGTTCAGTCTGTTGGTGTTGCTGGCTGGATGCTGCTCATCCCCTTCTTGTACACAGCCTCGGTGTTGTCGTGACCTAATCCAGCTGAGCTTTCAGTTCTACTTTGAGCAGTGACAAGGAAATTCTCTGTATTTCAGAGCTGTGCTTAGTTTATCATATAGACAACAACAGGTGTGGCTATTTGGGCAAATTTGGCTGATGATGTCACATGGCTCAATTGTTAGAGAAGACTCGAGGCCACCTAAGAGTTCAAAGCCTGAAAAGGAGATGAACATGGAAACCAACATGCGAGGGTGAGCCAGGTGACCACCTGGGCCATTAACATGCCAATGGTCCACAGGGCTATATTTTCAAGCTCTGCCCCAGCAAACTTAGAACTGAAGAAGCTCTCTGGAGAGAGGGCGAAACGTTTTCAAAGAAACCTTTCAGTCCAGTTGACACAGAGAGATCTATTTTGGATAACTATGACCTGGATGAGTGAGAATCTACACAGACATCTCTGTTGGGGTTATTTCCTTGGGATTTACTGGGAAAAGCTCCCTCCGACTTCATGGGCAAAGAGTCAGTGTTCAGACCCAGAATGGTGTTAGGTTCACCCTGGGACGAGATTGCTTGTGTTTCACGTACCCAAGAATCAGAATCAGAATCAGAAGCTTTTATTGTCAGCCTAGTGGTGGTGTTACTCCAGATTCAAATAAATAAATAAAAAAGTATGTACAAATAATAAATAAAATAAAAATAGAGTTAGAATAACAGTTATAAAACATAGACTAGAATAGAATACAAAGGTGACACAGTATTGCATTATTGCACATCGAGACAGTAATGCACATGGAGAGGTTTTAGCTTCTCTTCACTGGCTTCCGGGATAATCTAGAATAGATTTTAAGATTCTCCTTCTAACATATGAAGCTCTCAATGGACTATCTCCATCATACTTGCAGGATCTCATAGTTCCGTATATTCCTAAAAGAACACTCAAATCACAGAGTGCAGGTTTACTTGTAGTTCCTAGAATTCATTAAAATAGACTGGGAGGACGAGCTTTTAGCTATCAGGCAGCTTTACAATGGAACCAGTTACCAACTTGGGTCCGAGAGACAGACACCACGTCTGCCTTTAAGATCAAACTTAAAAACTTTCTGTTCAGTAAAGCGTACACTTAGCCTCAAAAAAAGTGTGTAGGGTTGATAGATGTAGTTACAGTCAGTTCTCACAGTTACAGGTAGAATAGGGCTATCAAACTCTTATTCCTCAATTTTTAGCCCAGCTATGCTGCTATAGGCCTACGCTGCTGGGGACACAAGATCCACAAGATCCACTGAGCAGTTCCCCACTTCCTCAGCACCAACCACTCCTTCCTCTCCTCCTTTTCTTTTTTCTCACCGGGATTATCTGTGTCCAGTCTTCCTTGCCTCTCTTTCTCTCTCTGCAGGTCTTCCATCTCCAGGCCTTCGTGCTGCACGGACCTTGGCCTCTGACAAACTCAGGGTCCACTGTCAGCACCTGCCCTATGCTATTCCCTTTAAAACCTGCTGCACCGTTTCTCTTTTTGTAATAACCTGCTATGCTATATTATGTATATATATATATATATATATATATATATATATATATATATATATATATATATATATATATATATATATTATGTCTGATATTTTGTATTTCTATGGTTCTATGATTGTATCTGTTCCTATGATTGTATCTGTTCTCCCTCTGAGAACAAACTGTGGTCTGTTTGTGAGAAAGTCCTTAGTCCAGGAACAGATTGCTGACCAGGATGTCGGGGATGATTGTATTGAAGGCTGAGCTGTAGTCTACAAAGAGCACCCTAGCGTAGGTGTCTGTGTTCCAGGTGGCTCAGCCCAGTGTGGAGGGTGATGGATATGGCGTCCTCGGTTGATTTGTTTGCTTTATAAGCAAACTGGTGGGGGTCAAAGGATGGAGGGAGGCAGTCTTTAATGTGGCCTAGCATCAGTCGTTCCAGGCACTTGGTGACAAAAGGGATGAGTGCAATCGGGCGGTAGTCAGTGAGGCAGGCAGTGGATGATTTTTTGGGTATTGGAATGATCGTGGATGATTTAAGACAGGCAGGGCTAGAAGACTGTAACAGAGAAAGGTTGAAAATTTTTGTGAGGACCTCGGAGAGCTTGTCAGCACAGGCCCTTAGTACCTTACCAGGAACACCATCTGGTTCAGCTGCTTTCCTGGGGTTCACCTTGCTGAACATCTGTGCCACATCGTGAGCCTGCACAGTCAGTGGTTTGGAGCTGGGAACAGATTGAGGTCGCGGTGGTGTGATTGCATACTGTTCTGGTGTAGTTTCAAAGAGTGAGAAGAACGTGTTCAGCTCTTCCACCAGTGCTGCGCACAGCTGTGCTGGACTGTCCCCTGAAGTTGGTCAGCTGCTGTAGACCCTGCCACACCTGCCGAGGGTTATTGTTAGAGAGGTGGTCCTCTATTTTCCTCCTGTAATCCAATTTGGCCTTTCTGATACCTCTTTTCAAGTCATCTCTAGCAGCACTGTACAGTTCTTTGTCGCCTGACCTGAAGGCAGTGTTCCGGCCTTTTAGGAGTAGCCTGACCTCACTGTTCATCCAGGGTTTTTGGTTGGGAAAGACCCGGATGCGTTTCATCACAGTAACAGTCCCTATGCAGAATGTGATGTATTTCATCACGGCCTCTGTGAATTCTGTCAGGTCCTGGTGTTCAAAAATTCTCCAGTCAGTGTGAGCAAAGCAGTCCTGTAGCTGGAAAAGTGCATCCTCCGGCCAGGTGGTGATGGTCTTTACACATAATGTTGTGCTCCTTCTCAGAGGTGTGTATGCGGGGGTTAGGAGCAGAGAAAGGTGGTCCGACTTGCCAAGGTGTGGATGCTGTGAGGCTCTGTATGCATGTTTGATGTTTGTGTATGCATGATCTAAAATGTTGTTCCCTTTGGTTAGACACTTAACATGTTGGTAAAAGTTAAGCAGGACAGATTTTAGATTTGCCTGATTAAAGTCACCAGTAATTATGTGTACACCATCAGGGTAGATCTTCTGTAGTTTGTGTACTTTGACATTATCTCCTAGAATTGTGATGCACGCACCCCATATGCAATTGATGGGATTGTATACCTAGGGAGACAACCACGGGAAGACATCCAGAAGAATCTGGTGGAATCTGGTGGAAAGCATCAGTTGTGCTGTCCATCAGTTGTGCAGTGGATTCAGACACACAGCACTGACAACTTCTTCACCAGTGTGTCTCTTGCAAAGCATCTCCTGGAGAACGGTCTGACTATTGTGGGAATGCCTATTCATTTTTTAGGGCTCAGCACCCTGAATTTTACAGAGGCATCACCGATGGTCGACGACACTTCCTCACAGAGCTTTCAAAGGAGCTTGTGAGACCTTGCATGAAAAGTCGACTGAAAGGTACCCCGACCCTTCCAACCTACATCATTAAAGCAATGGGAAGGTGTGGCGTGTCAAAAACTGCTGCAATCTGGCCACAGGAAAGAAGCACACAGGGCCAGCAGAAGAGAAAGAGGTGCCAGTTGTGTCCAAGAAACAAAGATCGCAAAGCCACTGCTTGCTGTTGGAAATGCAATACTCCTGTGCGCAATGGTCGCAGCCAGAAGCAAGTAGTTTGTGACAGCTGCACACAGTGAGAGGAGATGAGATGTTTGTGTCTGTACTTATGCGTGGACAGTGCCCGTAGGTGCGTGCCGTCACCACTAAACCAGGTGAAGCCCTCCTCTCTTGGATGCATGGTTTGAAAACAGTCTTGGAGCTTAACATCTCTACATATACCCTGTAATAAAACCAATGTTTTGTCCACTTTAAAATCTTCCCCTGCTCTTCTCCTGTCTTCTTTACTTAAAATACAATTAAACCCCTCACCTCCACAACTAAAGGTGCTCTACCTAACATGTGAGACTGCAAGTCTTCTAAAAGGTCATACCTGCTGTTCTTGTCGTTAAAGTCATAAATGTTTAAGAGGTTAAAATCTCGTCCTATAAAAGTCAAATGTGCTAAAAGTGCCCGTCAATCTCTCACCACAGTGCTGCCCTTCACCAGAACCTGGGGGGTTTTGATTAAAATGCTCACTCTGTCATTGTGGTTGTCATTGGATCTACTCCATATTGACATCTGTGGCCACATCTCCTTCCACTAGCAATATTTTTTTAAAAAAATGGTAAGCCACATTCCTGTAATAAAGACAAAAAACACAGGTATTCTTCTTTTAAATAAATAAAGAGTAGGATTAAACTGTAACATTTTGCTTTTTTTTTTTTTTTGTCGCAACCAAGTCGCAATTAGGTTGCGCTCGCTTCTTGGCCCCTTGTCTAAGACAGCACTGATGGAACGATTGGTTCCTTTAGAAAGCAGAGCAAACCTTTCTTTCAGGAGGACAGATCCTCAAAGCTCACCCCCCTGGCTGTAGAGGGAGTTTTTGATGAGGAACTGTTGCAATCTACTGATTTTCCACAAAAAAAGAGAAGGTGCACTATTCCCGGCTATACTGCAATACTGGGCCAATGCGTGGAGTCGATGGAGCAAGCTCCTATTACAGCTCCTGTGTGCAAAAATGCGTTTACTATTAAGCCCCCTTATAGAGGACATATCAAATATTAAACTGATGTGAACAGATTTTTTTTTTTAAAGATTTATTGGCACTTAATCACACATTTCCTCTCCTCCTTTTCTTCTTCTTTCTCCTCCTTTTATTTTCACCGGGATTATCTGGGTCCAGTCTTCCTTGTCGTTCTGTGTGTCTCCCCCCTTCTCTCTCTCTCTTTCTCTCTCTCTTTGCAGGTTTTCCGTCTCCAGGCCTTCGTGCTGTACGGATTTTGGCCTATGGCAAACTCAGGGTCCGCTGTCGGCACCTGCCTATACTGTTCATCTCTTTATAACAACCTGCTATGCTGTATTATGTGTATATATGTCTGATATGTTTGTATTTCTATGATTGTATTTTGTCTGTATTTCTTTGGTTTTATGATTGTATCTGTTCTCCCTCTCTCTCTCTTTATTCTCTCTGTCCTGTCTCCCTCTTTTATTCCTCCTTTACCCAGCCAACTTTCAGCAGGATGGTTCCCCCTTGTAAGCCTGGTCCTGCTCAAGGTTTCTTCCTGTTAAAAGGGAGTTTTTCCCTGCCACTGTGCTTACCTGGGGGTTCAGGCTCTGGGTTTCTACCTCTGTAAAGCACTTAGAGACAATTTTATTGTAAAAGGTGCTATATAAATAAAATTGAATTGAATTGAATTTTTCCAAATTGAGATGAGCATATCCGTGAGGTAGAACAATTAAAACATTACATCTTCACTTTCTGTACTCTCATGTTTAAAACAATAAAAACATTGTTTTAAGAAAGTGGTACAGATAAAATGATAGTTTTCAATTGCTAAAATACAGTGTCTTATTTAAATGTCCATAAAAAGGAGTGCATCAGTTAAAATTAAAATAAAATAAAAACCTCTCAGTCCATCTTTGTGCAGGAGTGCGGTGAGTCCCTACCAAGGGTTACTCATTCTGCTCCCCCAAACATTTGGTCTCCAGGAAGACTGTAGTGATGGCCAAGGAGATCCTCGCCCTATTGCTCCTTCTCACCTGCCTCACCCGGAGAGCCAGGCCACTGCTGCTTTGACCTTTTCTTGTGTAGCTCCAGCTCCTTCGTCCGAATAGGCACAGAGGCGATTCTTCTTTGCGGCGGTGTCCTAGGGCCTACCGCCTACAGTTTTAGGCTCTCATAGCATCGCTGCGGCCATCCGGGCCCCACCGCCATGGGGGGGATCTGCATGTGCCTTCTTACCAGCAAGTTTCTGGAAGTCCATGTGGAGTCTTTGAAGGCGGCAAGGGTGAGCCACTGCTTTTCAAAGGGTATAGTCTGTGGACTCACCCCATAGAGCACCAATTTTGCTGTAAGGACCTCCCTTGCCGGTAAGTATGGGAATTTTAAGGAGCCAGCCATTGCCCACTGGTCTACAGCAGCACTGCACTCCCAGAGGAGAGCGCCTCACCGACTCAGGCGTGCCACAACCAGGTTGGGGGCAGGTAGAATGTGCCGCAATTCTCCAGGAGTGCATCACGGCCCTGATTGGGAAGATCTCATGTGCCGCCATCCATGACAGGTCCCGAAGTCTGTTTGAGAGAGCAGGATGGTTCACATTCCGCCAAACTATTGAGGGGTCACCTAGTGCAAGCCCGGGCACTGGACTCCCTGGTTCACGCTCCTGCACAACAGAGATCAAAGAGCGGTAGTTTGTTAAAACATGCAACTCCTCCTGTTCAACATTAAAAAGCCTTAAAAACTTCTGAATAAAATTATAGGCTGATGGCAGATGAAAAGACACAGGTATTCGGAGATCTGTCTCAATGATCTTGAGTTTTTTTTTTTTTTTTTTTTTTTTTTTTAACCTGGCGCCGAATGGAGTGGCAGCCTGTTACAGCAGCTCCCGTCTTTTTGTAGTGTTTTTGTTACTTTTTCCTCTTTAACACTTCAACTTACTCTTTAACCTGTTGAGTGTAGTTTTGAACAGCAATGGATACTTGCTGGTTAGCCTGTTTTATTTTGGTCTTGCTGTTACTGCTCGTAACAGGGGGCCACGTGGAACGGAGTGAGAGCATTGTTTCTTACACACGGGACCAGCTGATTGCGCTGTGTAAACCGGTGCTACTGCCTGGACCGAGGCCTGAAATCCCTGAGGAGCTACGTAGGAGACGTTGGGGGTGCAGAGCCGGGGCTAAGCTGAAGGCTAAACGAAGGAGATATAAACCTTCGGTGCCGGCGATCATTATGGGAAATGTGAGATCGTTAGGCAACAAGATGGACGAGTTAGCAGCGCTTGTTAAGACTCAAAGGGAATTCCGGGAGTGCAGCGTTATGTGTTTCATGGAGACGTGGTTTCACTCGTGCTTCCCGGATTCCAGCGCTACTGTACCCGGCTTCAGAACAATAAGGGCGGACAGAGATGTGGAGAGGAGCGGTAAGAAGAAAGGAGGGGGGGGTTGCGCTGTTTGTCAATGAGAAGTGGTGCAACCCGGGACATGTTACCGTAAAGGAACATTTCTGTAGCCCAGATATTGAACTGCTTTGTGTTGGGATGCGTCCATACTTCCTGCCTAGGGAGCTCACCTCCGCCATTGTCGTCGCTGTTTACATCCCCCCATCAGCTGATGCCGAGGCAGCGTGTGAAACCATTCACTCCACCGTGTCAAAACTGCAAACCCTGCACTCCAACGCTTTCATAACCATCACTGGTGACTTTAACCATGTCACACTGGACAAAACTCTGCCAACATTCCATCAGTTTGTAAACTGCCCCACGAGAGACAATAGAACAATAGACCTCCTGTATGCTAATGCAAAGGATGCATATAGTGCCGACACCCTTCCCCCACTGGGAAGATCAGATCACAACCTGGTTGTTTTGACACCAAGGTACGTTCCTCTTGTCCAGTGGCAGCCTGCATCCACAAGGACAGTTAGGAGGTGGAATCAGGAGGCCCAGGAGGCACTGCAGGACTGCTTTGAGTCTACTGACTGGGACGTGCTCTGTGATCCACATGGGGAGGACATCAACAGCATGACTGACTGCATCACAGAATACATCAAATTCTGTGAACACACCACCCTGCAAGCCAGGACTGTACGCTGCTTCCCCAACAACAAGCCCTGGATCACCAGTGACCTGAAAGCCCTTCTCAACCAGAAGAAGAAGGCCTTCAGGTCGGGCGACAAGGAGGAGATGAGGAGGATACAGCATGACCTGAAGGCAGAGCTGAGGAGGGCTAAGGACTCCTACAGGAGGAAGCTGGAGGCCAAGCTCCAGCAGAACAACACCAGAGACGTGTGGACTGGGATGAGAGAAATAACTGGCTTCAATGTCAAAGACAGGCGGCCAGTTAGCAGTTCGGACAGGGCAAATGAGCTGAACTGTTTCTTCAACAGATTTAGTTCACAGCCCTCCGCTGTGTCCCCCTCCCCCGCACACTCTGCCCTCCAAACATCCAGCCACCCTCCTCCTCTACCCTCCCCCCACTCCACCGTGAGGCCCCTGGACCCACCCCCCCTGCTAACTGTGACTACTGGCCAGGTGAAGAGACAGCTGGAGAGACTCCACCAAGGCAAAGCTGCAGGCCCTGCCGGCATCAGCCCTAAGGTACTGAAGACCTGTGCCAGCCAGCTGTCTACTATCCTGTGCCTCCTCTTCAACCTGAGCCTGACCCAGGAGAAGGTGCCCACACTGTGGAAGACCTCCTGTCTGGTTCCTGTGCCCAAGAAGCCTGGTCCCTGTGACCCCAAAGACTACTGACCAATAGCCCTCACATCTCATGTGATGAAGGTTCTGGAGAGGCTCGTCTTGGCCCACCTTCGTCCGCAGGTAAGATCTTCTCTGGACCCTCTGCAGTTTGCTTACCAGCCCCGTTTGGGGGTTGAGGATGCTGTCATCTACCTGCTGCAGAGGGCTGACTCACATCTGGATGGTGCTGGCTGCACAGTGAGAATCACCTTCTTTGATTTCTCCAGTGCATTCAACACCATCCAGCCACTTTTACTGAGAGAGAAGCTGCAGACGATGATGGTTGACTCACCCACGGTCTCCTGGGTTACTGACTACCTGACAGACAGGCCGCAGATTGTCCGTCTTGGCGCTGCTCTGTCTGATGTGGTGGTGAGTGACGTGGGAGCACCGCAGGGGACTGTGCTGTCTCCATTCCTGTTCACCTTGTACACCTCAGACTTTCAGTACAACTCTGAGTCGGCCCACTTGCAGAAGTTCTCTGATGACTCTGCAGTGGTCGGGTGTATCAGTGGTGGACGGGAGGAGGAGTACAGAACACTGGTGAGTGACTTTGTGGAGTGGTCTGGGAGGAACCACCTGCTGCTGAATGTGGCCAAGACCAGGGAGGTGGTGATCGACTTCAGGAAGAAGAGGACGGCCACACAGCCCCTGAGCATCCTGGGAGAGGACATCGAGGTGGGGGAGGACTACAAATACCTGGGCGTGCACATAGACAGCAAACTGAACTGGAAGACCAACACCGAGGCTGTGTACAAGAAGCGGATGAGCAGACTCTACTTCCTGAGGAAGCTGAGATCCTTCGGCGTGTGCAGTAAGATGTTGGACATCTTCTACCAGTCTGTTGTTGCCAGTGCACTGTTCTACACTGTGGTCTGCTGGGGAGGCAGCATCGGAGCCAGCAACACCAACAGACTGAACAAGCTGATCAGAAAGGCTGGCTCCGTGATTGGCTGCAAACCGGACACCCTGAAAGCTGTGGTGGAGAGGAGGATGCTGAACAAACTGTTAGCTATTCTGGATAACCCGGACCACCCTCTCCACCCACTCCTGGACAGGCAGCGGAGCTCCTTCTCAAACAGACTGATTCAGCTCCGCTGCCACAAAGACAGATACAGGAAATCTTTCCTGCCCAGTGCAATAACCCTGTTCAATAAGTCCATCTGACGGAGACTCACAGCCCTGGTGCTGTGATGTGCTCCAGTAGTACTTTCATGTGGCACATTGTCATAATTATTTATTGCATTGTATATGTTGTAAATATGTTAATACTAGCGAGGCTGCTGGGACAAGTCAATTTCCCATGTCTGGGATTAATAAAGTATTTCTATTCTATTCTATTCTAGTTTCCTGAGGTATGACCTCTGGAAAATTAGAATGAGCTAGAGAAGTAGAATAGTGTGTGCATGTATGTTAGAAATAGAATTATGAGATTGTGTGATATTAGAAATAATTAACATAGTAGATTTGTATAAGCAAAGTATAACCTCATGAGGAGTGATTTCCATTGTGTGTGTAACCAGACCTAGAAGTAATAGTGTAACACAGGAGTCGGGAACCTTTTTAGCTAAGTGAGCCAAAAAAGTCACATTTTTTAAAATGTATTTCCATAAGAGCCATACAATATTTTTTAACATTAAATACAACGAAATGTGTGAATTTTTAAACAAGACCAACAATTGTAGAGTTTAAGAGGTCTCTGAATGTATTATTTTTCTTAATAATGTTGTTACACTGAAGCTATCCAATCCGTAAAATACTTCTTACCATTAATGCGGCTTCTGGTGCTGCATGGTTTTGCTGATGACGTTATATTCTGGTCGATATGTGGTGAGGTTAAGCTTTAAAAAAAATATTCTCGCCAATCCACATTTCTCTTCTGGACTTCTGGCTCATGCATCCGTGAGCTATGAAGCTCCTACCAGAGTCCTGTAATGACGCTGCGTAGGTACGATGCACGACCATTTCCACGCAAGTATTAGCATTTATCAATCTGGACGTGAGCAGATTATACGATCAGCGGCTCTACTCCGAACTCCTCCCGGATGGCAGAGCTTCTCACCCAATCTCTAAGGGAGAGCCCAGCCACCCTATGGAGGAAACTCATGTCGGCCGCTTGCACCCGCGATCTTCTTTCGGTCACTACCCAAAGCTCATGACCATAGATGAGGGTAGGAGCGAAGATCGACTGGTAAATCTAGAGCTGAAGCTCGTCCACGGCAACGCTGCTGTGCACTGCTGAAATCATTCTAAAATTTAGAGGCATAACTTGGTTTAAATTATTTTTAATACTTTGATTTCTGTAATATTTTACTATTATTCATTACTTATTGTCTTAAGAAATGTAACTAAGATTTAACTGAGAGCCAGGAGCCAGATACAGTCATCAAAAGAGCCACATCTGGCTCGCGAGCCATAGGTTCCCGACCCCTGGTGTAACATGAGAATGTTTGCGATCCTCCCCCTAAGGTGGATCTAAGTGTTTAAAAGTGTGATGGCTAGGAAGAACAATGCTTTTTCCCTGGAGGATCAGACTCTGGCGTGTGTCTTGATTGACAGGGTGAAATATCCCTTTGCTTTGTAATAAACGTGGTCTCAAATCACCAACTTGTTTCCGTGTGTGGAAGATTGCCCCACTGAACACTTAGAGTAAATTACTACAATTTGGTGACCCCGACGTGATACGTTGCAGACAACAACATGTAGGGCAGCCATTGGGAATTGGACAAAGACCACCAGACGGGCGAGATCATCTGTAAAAGTGGCCACATAATAAGGTAAGGCACTACCTGTTTAATCAAAAGTGTCCGGATGGTTTCGTCTTATGTCGAGTGTGTCAAAAATTTAGGGTTCGCAAATTTAGAAAAATCACGATTGTCTAGAACTGAGTAAAAGTTGGTTATTTGACGAAAATGGCAGGCTTGGAAAGCCTGAGTTTTTTCGAAATGCTGTTTCAGCAATGGTTGATTTTGAGGACGGAGTCAGAGAAAAAAAGAGGTCGAAAATAAATTTAAGAAGTTTAAAGAGGAGTTCTGTCACAGCTGCTGGTCTGCTCCGGTCTTGCCCTCCCCTCTCCGTTGCTCCGGTCCCGTATCCTGATTGCTCACACCTGCGCCGCGCTGATGATCAGCCGCACCGGCTGTTCATTCTTAATCAGCGCAGCTACTTAAACTGCATTTTCCGAGTAACTCGTCGCCAGATCGTGTGTGCATTTATGTCGCTCGTTCCCGCATTGTGTTTTTGGATTGGACTTTGGTTTCGGACTCTGCTTGTGATTGACCTGTCTCTGTTCTGCTGCCCCGGTAAACTAGTTCGCCTGTTTTGTGTTCGACTACGAGATTGCCTGACCCTCTGCTCGTCTGCCTGGAATAAAATCGGATTTTGTTCAACATCTGTGTCGCTCTTGGATCCTACACTGAAGCCTGACAGTTCGGTCTCACGTTCACAAAGGATTGGACGTATGCGGGCGGGGCTACATGTCTTATGCAAATGTTTACTGAGCAGAAAATGGCTCGGGATGAAGCGCTAAAAGGTAAAGCGGCAGCAAGTGTTTTTAGCCGTGGGAAATGGGAAAACGTGATGAAATATATTCTGCAGAGACTGCGTGATATTTGTGTAAGAGTGGCAGCTGCTGAGAAATACAGACGATTAAAAGAAGGAAGTGAAAACCAAGACAATTCAGTAAAAGATGATAAAGCAGCTGAAGTTTCCTTCTTAAGTGTCCCGTCGGGACCTGTCCAGCCTCCATCATATTGTGGTATTTATCCCCAATTAATGGGTGGTGTTTTACATATTCAAGGGGGGAAATGTGGATTTTGTGGAATAAAACAGGCAACCACATGTTCCTGCAAATAGTGATGTGAAAGGATTCAGTGCTGGAAATCCTTTTGTTTTAAAGAAAGGAGTGAAATATCATCCGTTCTGGCACAATCAGCAAGGCACAGCACATAGAGAAAAATGGGAGAGGGGGAGGTGGAAATGCAAAGGTGGAGAGAGAGGGAGGAAAGGCCTATTAAAGAGGTCTGCCACCAGACCCACAGGAAATGGGGCTGATGACACCAAACCAACCCCCACCACCGCACCAAATTGTTAACATGCCCCTAGTGGACATGGGAGGTACTCCTACACCACTAAGCCGTGGCGTCTGGGAGACATGACAGCTTTAAAGACTCAATTACCTGCTCTACCAGGAGGGGCGGGCCCATGGTTAAATGCGTTACAGAGTTTTACAGCAGGGGTACAGTTAGGCTTGGGAGATTTAAAGGCTATGGTTGCGGCATACGCAGGGACAGAGGCATTAACTAAAGTAGAGATGTCTGCAGGAACAATTAATGAACAAGATGTAACACCTTTCTCCCAAGTAGCTGATCAAATTTGTGCAGCTTTGTGATTACATTTTCTGGTGTCGGTGACGGCAGTGGCTGGTTTCGCATCTCCTTGGGATGGTAAGGCCCCTCCGGAGCCTTGGCTACACCAGACTGTGAGAAAATGGGTGGAGATTACAGGTGAAGCCCCAGAGGATGGTTCTACATGTTTGCTCATGCTAAAAGATACTGTAAGTTACTGAACAGTGTCCCACTAACTGTTAAAACTCAAATGTTAGACAATCCTATTATATCAAGTGCTGCTTGGTCCCAGTTGTCAAATTGTCTGATTCAGCTCCTACTTCAGTGTCAGAGGAAACGAGAGGCGCAGCAAATCTACGGAAGACACGACTAGCTAACACGCAATTGGAAAAACTTATAAAGGAAGGTAAGGTAGTTAAAGAAAAGTCAGACAGACAGTTTCAGATGGCAGCCATGTCAGAACATTTAATTAGAATGCAGGAAAGAGCAGATGGGGGAGAACTGTGGGAAGGGGAAACTATGGGGGGCGTGGATGTGGTCGAGGGATAAGTCGGAGCCCGGCTCCTGGTGATGTGTGTCACCGCTGTGGGGGGTGTGGTCATTGAAAGTGGGAGTGTTGTACCAGACAAGGAGGTTATTATGAGGGGCCACGTCAGTGGAGCCCACAGGCCATATGCCTGCACAAGGGAGAGGCCAGTACCCGTAGGGATTCGCCGCCACACAAGGAGGGACCACGGCCGAACCCTTCCTGGAGATGCAAGTAGACGGCGTAATGTGCAGGTTTCTTGTGGATATGGGAGCCACCTATTCATCTATCAAAGACATTGACGCCAGTCGCTTGACATCTCGACACGTGACAGTGCTGGGGTGTGAAGGCCAGGACTTATCTTTCAGAACCGCTGGAGGTGCAACTTGGGAACCAGGTCTTAAGACACTCTTTCCTGAATGGAAAACATTGCCCTTTGAACCTTCTAGGCAGAGACCTGGTGAAAACTTTGGCTACTTGTATATATTTGACACCACAAGGCACCACAGTGAAACTCTGGGATGGTACTGAACTGCATTGCACAGATTTATGTGACCCAAGACCTACACAGACGTGGCTGGGCACATCTACTGTGGGAGACCATCTAACTGCTGACATCTACTGGGGAAGAGTTGCAGATCCCCTACACAGTCCTCTGGGCATGACCTTTCTACAGTGGGAACCGTTTATCAGGGAACTAAGGGTGTACTCACCTCCCTCTGATCCATTACATGTCACCCTCTTTTATGACCTTCGGAGTGGACACAACTCAACCGGTGAGGTACCCTCAGTATCCAATGACCCCTGAGGCTGCAGAGGGAATAAAAGATACTGTTGAAGGCCTCTTACAGGCAGGTGTTATTTATCCTACCTCATCCCCCTGGAACACAGCACTTATTCCAGTATAGAAGGTAGATGGGAAAACGTACCGCATGGCTCATGATTTAAGGCCCATCAATGCAGTGGTACGGGAAACTTCGTTGGCTGTCCCCAACCCGGTTACAGCTTTGTCCAAAGTAGGACCACATCATCAGTGGTTCACGGTAATTGATTTGGCTAATGCTTTTTTCTGTTTGCCTCTTGACCCAAAGTTACAACCTGTGTTTGCATTTACGTATGATCAACAACAGTACACCTACACCCGCATGCCACAGGGTTTTTCCCCAACACCTGGTATTTTCAACACAGTTTTGAAAAACATCTTGAAGGATTCACCCCCATTGCCACCAGACACAGTTCTTATTCAGTATGTAGATGATCTGTTGATAGCTGCGCCAACCTGTGCTGCTTGTACTGCCGCATCCATTGACCTGTTGGCCTATCTTGGAAAAGTGGGATTCAAAGTAAAAAAGGACAAAATTCAATTGGTTAGAAGGACAGTTCAATTTTTGGGGAGGTTGTTGTCCGCAAGGGGTTCAGAGCTCATGGCAACAAAATGACAAGTCATACTGACATACAACAAACCAGAAACTGCTAACGAAATGATGTCATTTTTGGGGTTGGTTAATTTCTCCCGCCATTTTATAGCTGACTACGCTCACCACACCACTATTTTGCGTCAGTTCATGAAAGGCTGCGGCCTGACTAATTTGACTGCACATCTGACTTGGACTCCTGAGGCGGAAGCTATGTCTCATGAATTTAAACAACTGATGGCTACGGCGGCTGCCAAACCCAACTATTCACTTCCGTTTCATCTAGATGTTTCAGAAAAAAACACTCACGGCCTCTGCCTGCTTATTTCAGCAAGCACAGGGGAAGAAACATGCGTTGTGATATTACAGCATAATCTTGGATCACATTGAACAAAAGCACCACCATGTACTAGATTCGTGGCAGCATTAGCGAAACTGATACAAAAAACTGAGGTCATTGCACAAAAATTCAATTCAATTCAATTCAATTTTTATTTATATAGCACCTTTTACAATAAAATTGTCTCTAAGTGCTTTACAGAGGTAGAAACCCAGTGCCTGAACCCCCAGGTAAGCACAGTGGCAAGGAAAAACTCCCTTTTAACAGGAAGAAACCTTGAGCAGGACCAGGCTTACAAGGGGGAACCATCCTGCTGAAAGTTGGCTGGGTAAAGAAGGAATAAAAGAGGGAGACAGGACAGAGAGAACAAAGAGAGAGAGAGAGGGAGAACAGATACAATCATAAAACCAAAGAAATACAGACAAAATACAATCATAGAAATACAAACATATCAGACATATATACACATAATACAGCATAGCAGGTTGTTATAAAGAGATGAACAGTATAGGCAGGTGCCGACAGCGGACCCTGAGTTTGCCATAGGCCGAGGTCTGTGCAGCACGAAGGCCTGGAGACGGAAGACCTGCAAAGAGAGAGAGAAAGAGAAAGAGAGAGAGAGAGAGACTTTGACTTTTAAAACACACTTTATTTACAATTTATTATTATTATTTAAATAATTAAAAGACGATAAAAAGGTTACATATTTAAAACAAGTGTTGTAAAAAGCTAAAACCAGGTAAAACTTATGCAAGCTGGTTTAAAAACACCAGCTCTTCTTGTTGGGTCACCCTACACAGGCCTTCCTCACACCCCCATAGCTGGGTGAAGGCCTCCAGGTTCTTGGTCTCCCTGTAGAAGCAGAACTCCAGCCTGATTCTGGCCCGGACGTTCTGCCTCCACAGGGAGACCAGTTCACACGAAGTCTCCGCCTTGATTCTGTCCCTTCGGGTCACATAGATCGCCATCTTGGCCTCACCGCTCAGGAAGTTTAAAATCTGGCACTTTGCTTTTGTTCTTTTGTCATATTTAAAACCACCAATAAAAACAGGGGCCGTGAACTGAACACCAAAGGTGCTAAAAACAGCAGTTAAAAGGCTAAAAAACGGGGTCAGTCTGCTGCAGTCAGTGAACATGTGGTAGACCGTCTCCCTCAGGCAGCAGAACGGACACCCGTCTGCGACAGTGGAGTTTAAAAGCGCGACGAACGAGTTGGTGGCAATGGCGCCGTGGAGGATCCTCCACTGCAGGTCTCTAGTCCTTTTCCTTAGGGGAGGTTTGTAGAGGGTCCTCCACTGTGGATGCTGGCCCCCCAGCCTGGCAGTCCACGCCGTGAGGGGACGCTGGCTCAGGTCCCGGGCGTTGGCCACCTTGGTGCAGGTGGAGTAGATGATCCGTCCATCTGCTCTGTGCAGGCTCAGGGCTCCCTCGCCACCGGATCCCTGCAGGAGTCCGCTCGACTGGGTGGGCTCAGGGCTCAGCTGGAGGTCAGGGAAGGCGTCTGAGGGGTCAGGCAGAGCTTCTCCTCTGGACCACCTCAGGAGAAGGCTCCTCTCTCTGCCTGAGAGCTTCTCTCTCCAGAGCTCCAGGCTCCTCTGGGTCCAGCGGGCGGAGCGGATGCCCAGCACAGCGCTCAGGGTCTGGATGTCACCCAGCGTGGGTCCTGCCGCCTCCAGCAGCTGCTGTAGTGTGATGACCCCTGAGCGCCTCAGTGCTCCCGTCAGTCCAGGCAGGGCGTCACAGCTCACGTCCAACCTTCCTCCATAGACCAAAGGCTCCTTCAGTAGCCAGTGCAGAGAGGTCGACTCACTGTGGGCCCATTTCAGCCACGCACAGGACCTAAAAAACACTACGGTAAAAAGGGGACAGACCACCTGTCGACAGCAACTTAAAATCAGTTAAGAACAGAGCCTCATCTAGTCCCAGACCGTTAATCTGCCTAAAAACACACTTGGCCACCTCCCTCCATACCAGATCAGAGGGACCCGTTAAAAACCTTTGAATAAACTGAATCCTGAAGGTGGCAGCTCTGCTGGCCAGGTGAACAAGGCCCTGGCCCCCCTCATCGTGAGATAAGAACAATATAGCCTGTGGGACCCAGTGGAGACCATCCCAATAAAAGTTCACCATCTCTGTCTGAATCTGGGCCAGCAGCCCTGGTGGTGGCTCCACACACGCGAGACGATGCCAGAGCAGAGAGGCTACCAGATTGTTTAAAACCAGTACTCTTCCTCTGTAGGACAAGTGGGAGTGAATCCATCTCCACTTGCCCAGTTTTCCTTTTATTTTCTCAGTCAAGCCCTCCCAGTTCTTTTTGATGATATTGTCACTCCCAAGGTAGATGCCCAGGTACTTCAGACCATCATCTTTCCAAGTTAGTCTGTCTGGGAGGACTGGGAGGCCTCCAGGCCACTCGCCAACCGCAAGGGCCTCACTCTTTCCCCAGTTCACCCTTGCGGCCGACACAGCCAAGAAGCGACTGGTGGTGTTGTTTAGGGCATCCACATCTTGCTGATCTCTAATAAAAACCACTAGGTCATCAGCGTAAGCAGATAAAACCACACTTTTTGTAAAACCAGGTAAAAACAATCCATGGACCGTTGAACGCAATCTATGTAAGAGGGGTTCCAGGGAGAGTGCATAGAGCATCTCTATGCACTCTCGTTGAGGACTCGTTGAGGACATTCAACAGATCAGGAGCCAGAATGTCCCAGTAGGCCTTGTAGAATTCTACAGTCAGTCCATCGATGCCCGGAGCTTTCCGGCTCTACATGGTTTGGAGCGCAGCATGCAACTCCTGCAGGGTCAGTGGACGCTCGAGGCTGGAGTTGGTGTCCTCAGACACCCGAGGCAGTCCATCACTGAACTCCTGGAACTGTCCGTTGGTCTCTTCGTACTCGCTCCGGAACAACGCTGAGTAGAATTCCACGGCCCTGGCTCTGATCTGGCTTGGCTCCGTCAGTTCCCGCCCGGTGTCTGACAGCAGGGAGTGGATGGCCTTCCTCTGCCCGCTCTTCTTCTCCAGGCTGAAAAAGAAGCTAGAGGGAGCATCCATGTCATTGATGTTCTGAAACCGGGACCTGACCAGGGCTCCCTGCACCTTTGTGTCCAGCAGGTCGGCTAAAGCCTTCTTTTTAGTTCTGAGGTCTTCAATGCTCCCTCGATCTCCAGTGGACTCACTTAGGCTTTCAAATTCCACTATGTCATTCTCCAGATCTTTGATGGATCTGGTGATGTGACCAATGACATTGAGCGCGTGCTGCTGACACAACATCTTAATCAGGGTCTTCCCATGGTCCCACCACTGCCTCAAACAAGTAAAATCGTTCTTTCTTTGTCTAAAAACACACCATAAAAACCTCAAAGCTTCTTTAAAACTGTGATCAGACACTAAACTCGAGTTAAAATGCCAGTATGCGCTCTTGGGTGAGATGTTTCTGACAAAAGCACTGCACACAACCAAGGAGTGATCTGAGAAGCCAACTGGTAAAATTCGACACAATTTAAAGATGCTAAAATGGTGCTTAAAACAATAAAACCGGTCAAGGCGGGCTAAAGTTACCGTGTCATCTCTGTAGTGGGACCATGTGTACTGCCGGCAGCCTGTGTGCATCCTCCTCCATACATCCACCAGGCCGTGGCAGAAGACCAGCTGCCTCAGAGCGTGCTGGGAAGCTGGATGAGGCTCCGAGTGGTTACGGTTTACTTCGCCGTCTTCAGTGCAGTTAAAATCTCCTCCTAAAATCAGGTAGTCTGTCGTCCTGTGGCTCTGCAGCTTGTTGCTGACTGTTTCTAAAAAGAGCTTCCTCTCTGCACCATCATTTGGAGCGTAAATGTTCATAAAAACAATACTAAATCCATTAAAACCAGCCTCTAAAAGCAAAAACCTCCCCGGGACCACGTGTTCCACCCTCAGGGAGTCCGGGGTGAAGGCCTTAGAGAGCAGGATGGCCACCCCGGCGCTGACAGCTGTGTGGTGGCTGAGGAACACGCGTCCTCCCCACTCTCTGCTCCACCAAGTCTCGTTCTCCTGGTCGCTGTGTGTCTCTTGTATAAATAAAACATCAATGTGCTTTAGCCTTGCCGTTTCATAGATGACGGCTCTTTTCCTGCCGTCTCTGGCCCCGTTCACATTCAAACTCCCCACTTTAAAATTGTTCATAAAGGGAATTAAAAGTGAACACAAATAAAAACAATATAAAAAACCAATAAAAGCAAGCAAAGTGCCTGTTCGTGCTCTCATCACTGTGGTCCAATTTGTCTTTTCACCTTCAGGATTAGCTTTTTTAGTCTGAACACTTCCTGGTCCGTGAGGTCCGCCTCAGTTCTGTTTCTTACGTGACCCTTGGCGGATTTGTAAAAACATTCCTTATCCGGGAAGTACTTTTCTAAGATGACCCCCTTCATATTCTTAGTTTCTTGGAGGAAAGTTTTAATCATCCTGGCTGTGTAGCTTTTCCCCCCCAGGCTGACTGGCTGGCTGGCTGGTCCCTGGGAGTGGGACAGGTTGCTTTCGTCAGACACGCAGTCCTCACCCTCGCTGCTGTCTGACGACTCAGCGTTCCTACTTGTCTGCCTGCTGACCTTCACCCCAACCTTATCGCTCTGTTTGCAGCTTCTCCTTTTTTTTGAAGCGCCAGCAGGCTCCTGTTCCATCACTCCCTCGTCCCCACCTGTCTGCCCCTCATTCATGCCACCTACCTGCACCTCACCCACCTCATCTGTCTGCTCCTCACCTGTCTGCTCCTTACTCACCCTATCAACCTGCACCTCATCCACTTTATTAATCTGTTCTTCACCTTTCTGTCTATCGCCCACCTCACCTGTCTGCTCCTCACCTGTCTGCTCCTCACCTCCTTCACCGTCCACCACCTGTTCCTCCATTTCCATATTTTCCACTGCTGTGTGTGTTCGTTCCTCCCGAATCTGACTATCTAAGTTTATTCCCTGATCGTTCCTGTGTCCTGTAGCGCTCACGCCAGGGGGGACGCCGTTGCCGGCATCCTCCGCAGCCACGGCGGTAGCCGCTGCTTGGCTCGATGCAGCCGTAGGCTGCGGCTCCGGCTCGGAGCGCCGCTCCCCGGACCGGCCCGGGGCTCCGCCATCCCGGCCTCGCTCCTCAGCGGTGGCACCGGCGTCGGCTCGGAGCGGACACATTTTAATGATGTGTCCCTCCTCTCCGCAGCCGAAGCACTTCATGGCCGCAGAGGACACGAAAAGCATGTAGTCGAACCCTTCTACCCTGACACGGAGGCGAACCTCCAGGTCCTCGCCCCGGTTATTGAGGATCATGTAGACGTGTCTACGGTGGGAGACTACGTGCTTTAGGAGTGGAGATCTGCACCCGGACAAGACTTTTTTTTTATCGGGGATACAATTTTTCCGTGTCTAGACAGCTCCGCGCACAGGAACTCATCACTTATAAACGGAGGAACGTTCGACAGGGTGATCTTGGTTGCAGGCCGGCTCAGCGGCAGAACCTCCTCGAACGCTCCTCCAATGCTAAGCCCTCTCTCCACCAGGAGATTGGCCTGTTCCACCTTCTCCACAAACAATACTACCGCGCCGTTCATCCGGGCCGCGGATTTAATCGAGCCGTGCCCGATGACCTCCCCCACGGCGAGGGCTACCTCCTCCACGGTGTGCGTCGATCCGGCACCCACTTTGATGCCGTGCCTCCGCGACAACCGGGAGAGATCCCTGCCGCTCACCGCCATGGTGCAGGGAACGCCGGCCAGCCACACACGGGCAGACCGGTGAACCCAAAAAAAACCGCAAAAAACCTAACTAAATCTACACACAACTAACCACCACACCCCACACACACTATACTGACAAAATACTTCAATAAAGATCAAAAAAAAGGTTTTTGAATTTGGAAAAAACTCCAATTTCGCTCTCAGCTCGCTAGACGCCTCTGCTCATGCTCAGAGAGAGAGAGAGAGAGAGAGAGAGAGAGGGAGAGAAGGGGGGAGACACACAGAACGGCAAGGAAGACTGGACCCAGATAATCCCGGTGAAAATAAAAGGAGGAGAAAGAAGAAGAAAAGGAGGAGAGGACGTGAGGGAGTGGTTGGTGGTGTGGAAGTGGGGAACTGCTCAGTGGATCATGTGTTTGTCCCCAGCAGCGTAGGCCTATAGCAGCATAGCTGTGCTAAAAATTGAAGAATAAGAGTCTGATGAGCCTATTCTAGCTGTAACTGTGAAAACTGACTAAACTAGATCTGTCAGCCCTACACACTTTGTTTGAGGCTAGCTATATGCTTTACTGAACAGAAAGGTTTTAAGTTTGATCTTAAAGGCAGACGTGGTATCTGACTCTTGGACCCAGGTTGGTAACTGGTTCCACAGTAAAGCTGCCCGATAGCTAAAAGCTCGTCCTCCCAGTCTGCTTTGATGAATTCTAGGAACTACAAGTAAACCTGCACTCTGTGATCTGAGTGTTCTTTTAGGTATATACGGAACTATGAGATCCTGCAGGTATGAGGGAGATAGTCCATTTAGAGCTTTATATGTTAGAAGGAGAATCTTAAAGTCTATTCTAAATTTCACTGGAAGCCAGTGAAGAGAAGCTAAAACTGGAAAGATATGCTCCCTGGTGCTGATTCCCATCAGAACTCTGGCTGCAGCGTTCTGTATCAGCTGCAGGTTTTTAATGGAATAATTTGGACATCCTGACAGTAATGAGTTGCAGTAGTCCAGTCTAGAGGTAACAAAAGCATGGACCAGTTTTTCAGCATCACTCTGTGACAGGATGCTCCTGATCTTGGCAATATTACAGAGGTGAAAGAAGGCGGTCCTAGAAACCTGTTTAATATGAGGAAGAAATGACATGTCTTGGTCAAAGATAACTCCCAGGTTCCTTGCAGCCGTACTGGAGGACAAAGTAATGCCATCTAAGGAGAGAATGCTATCTGGTAATCTAGTCCTCAGATGTTTAGCTCCAAGAACAATGACTTCAGTTTTGTCTGAGTTTAAAAGAAGGAAATTGGAGGTCATCCAGTCTTTTATGTCTTTGAGACATGCCTGGAGTCTGGCTAATGGCTCTGTTTCATCAGATTTCATGGATAGATACAACTGCGTATCGTCGGCATAGCAATGAAAATTTATGCCGTGTTTCTGAATTATATTCCCTAGAGGGAGCATGTAAAGAGTGAACAGAATTGGCCCAAGCACTGAACCCTGTGGAACACCATGATGAACCTTTGTACACTCAGAGGAAACATCATTAACATGAACAAAATGAAATCGATCTGATAGATAAGATTTAAACCAGTCTAGAGCTGTCCCTGTGATCCTAATCTCATGTTGTAGCCTTTGTAATAAAATGCTGTGATCTACAGTATCAAAGGCAGCACTGAGGTCCAGTAAAACCAGTACAGAAATAAGTCCACGGTCTGATGCCATGAGGAGGTCATTAGTGACTTTAACCAGTGCTGTTTCTGTGCTGTGATGAGCTCTGAAACCAGACTGAAACACTTCCAATAGACTATTCCTGTTTAGGTGATCGGTTACCTGACTAACAACCAGCCTCTTAAGTATCTTAGAGATGAATGGGAGGTTGGATATCGGTCTATAAATTGCTAAGACGCCTGGGTCAAGTGAAGGTTTTTTAAGTAAAGGTCTGATAACAGCAGTTTTAAACGCCTGAGGTACATAACCTGTAGTCAAGGATAGATTGATCTGATCTAATACTGACGCCCCAATCAGAGGAAAGACATCCTTGAAAAGCTTAGTTGGGATGGGGTCCAGGAGACATGTGGTTGGTTTAGATCCATTTATGCTGGAGGTCAGCTCAGGGAGATCTATGGGCAGGAAGCTGTCCAGAGATGGATCAGGACTAGATAGGGTTACTAACAAGGGCAGCTCATCAGTTGTCATGGAGCGACCTTGATCGATCTTTTCTCTAATGTTAGTGATTTTATTGGTGAAGAAACTCATAAAGTCTTCACTGCTAAGAGCTGCAGGAATAGAAGGCTCAACCGAGCTGTGACTCTTTGTCAACCTAGCTATGGTCTTAAACAGGAAACACGGGTTGTTCTTATTTACATCTATTAATGAAGTGTAGTAAGCTGTTCTGGCCTTACGGAGGGCCTTCTTATATGTTAGTAAGCTGTCTTTCCAGGCGCTTTGGGAATCAGCTGATCTGGCTGAATACCACTTCCTCTCCATCCGTCTTGATGCCTGCTTAAGAGTTCGGATATGTGTGTTATACCACGGAGCCAGTCTTCTATGGTGTGTGAACCTTCTCTTCAGTGGGGCAACCGAATCTAAAACTATACGCAGTGTGGTAGCAGTAACATTGACAAAGCAGTCAATATCTGCAGACGTAACATTTAGATCAGAATGATCTGTTGCACCAGTAGGAGGCGCTAGAGGGGGCACCGCTGCAATTTCAGCTACAAATCTGTCTCTAGTATCTTCAGAGAGACACCTACTGTAGTAAACCTTCCTGTCATGTGCTGCTCGGTCTGCTAGAGTGAAGTCAAAGGTTATAAATGAGTGGTCTGAGAGGAGGGGGTTTTGGGGAACAACTAACAGGTTCTCAGTCTCTAAACCATAGGTGAGAACCAGATCCAGAGTGTGATTATGACAGTGCGTCGGTTCATTTACTAACTGAGAGAAACCTATTGCATCTATCAGTGAGTTAAACGCCGTCTTAAGACTGTCAGTATCATCATCCATATAGATGTTAAAATCACCCACTATAATGACTTTATCTGTACTGACCACTAAACTAGACAGGAAATCTGAAAACTCAGCCAGGAACTGTGTGTAAGCAGCTGCAGGTGGCCGATACACCACAACTAATAAAACTGGCTTTTCTGACTTCCAGTTGTGGTGAGAGAGGCTGAGACTCTCAAAAGAGCTACAGGTAGCTTTAGGTTTGGGATTGACTTGAAGGCTGGAGCGGTAGATTGCTGCCACTCCACCTCCTCTACCTGCACTTCGAGGAACATGATAGTTAATATGACTAGATGGAGTTGCTTTATTTAAACTAACATATTCTTCATCCTGCAACCAAGTCTCCGTGAGAAAGAAAATATCAGACAGATGATTTGTTATTAAATCATTAACTAGAAGAGATTTAGACCGTAGAGATCGTATGTTCAACAGACCACATCTAACTGTTTTAGTTGTTTCTGAGTATTTACTGCTGTGTATTTTTATAAGGTTATTATTATTAACACCTCTTGACTTATTTACTAGATGAACTGTGGGAGGAAGAAGTACTGACACTACTTTGTATTTTTTTCTATTGTATTATTAAACGTAGCGTTACTGTGAGCGTTTTTAGTTTCATTGTTATTTTTATTTTTATTGGAGGGCGGCAGTTTTACAGAAGCAGCAGAGAAGCGTGTCAGACAGCCACTCTGCCTCCTGGCCTCGACCCTGGGTTGTCAGAAGGTTGGTTGTCCAATGAACTTTGCTATATTGCTAGAAATAAGAGCTGCACCACCCCAGGTGGGATGAATGCGGTCTCTGCTAATAAGGCCAGGTTTTCCCCAGAAAGTCTCCCAATGATCTATGAAGGCCACGTTGTTTTCTGGACACCACCACGACAACCAGCGACGGAGCAATGACATGCGGCTAAACATGTCATCACTGGCCAGATTCGGGAGGGGACCAGAGAACGCTACGGAGTCCGACATCGTTTTGGCGAAGTTACACACCGACTCCATATTAACTTTAGTAATCTCCGACTGGTGCAGCCGAGCGTCGTTAACGCCGACGTGAATGATAATTTTGCTGTATTTGCGCTTATCTTTCACCAGCTGCTTTAAGTTTCCCTCTATGTCGCCCGCTCTGGCCCCCGGGATACATTTAACTATCGTCTCTGGTGTCGGCTTCACGTAGCGAAGAATAGAGTCGCCAATAACCAGGGTCGGTTTCTCAGTGGGGAAAAGCGGTTTGCGACATGAAGCGGTTGGTGGTGAACCACGGGCCTTTGTTTCAGGCTACGCTTCCTTCGAACCTCCACCCACCCAGCCTGACTACCCGACTGCTCGGGAGCTGTGGGGGAACAGCTAACAGTAGCTGAACTGGGCTGAACTTTAAAAGCACCTGTCCAGGAGGGATAAAAACAGAACTAATCAGTAAAAGCAAAGGTAAAATCACTGCTTTAATGATTAAAACCTTTCCTTCAATGGTCAGTCCTCTAAGTCCCCAGTATCCTAGTTTTTGTCTAACGTTCCCTGTCACATCTGGCCAATTTGTTTCCCCTCCTCCGTCCCTGTCAAATTTTACTCCCAGTATTTTTTGGTCAGTCTGGGTCACAGTCGGGGGAAGTCCTGTCGTCTCAGTCGCTGTCCATGGTCATAAAACTGGGCTTGTGTTTTTTCTCTATTGAGTTTTGACCCAGAGGCTCGTCCAAACCAGTCAGTCAAGTCCAGCGTCCTGTTGACAGATAAAAGGTCAGTACATAAAATGTTCACGTCATTCAAATATAAAACACACCTTGTTTCTAGTCCCCCGCTCCCCGGCAGTCGCACCTCAGTGATTCGTTGATCCCTTCTCAAGATCTGTGGTTCTATGCAGGCAACATAGAGAAGGGCCGATAACGGGCAACCCTGACGGACACCGCAGTTAATGTCCACTGCTTTTGTCAAATGCCCATTAACTACAAATTTGCTGGTGATGTCCCTGTAAGAGAATGAAGGGGGCACCTTATGTCAAAACGATGATTTATGACAGGTCACGGAAAGGTCACCTATGAGGGGAGGGGTGGGGGGGTGCAGGTGCAAGGGTGGGTGGGGAGGAAATGGGTGTGGGGAAGGG